>VWZE01009422.1:97368-117645 GCA_013396675.1 Eubucco bourcierii
GCTGTGAAAGGAAAATATGGTGATGTCTCCTTCACTCACAGGCTTGCTGAGATTGTTTTGGGATAAAAACAAACATAGATAAGGCATTCACTGTCTCTCTCTCTCTCTGGGAGAACAGTGGCTCAGGCGGTCTGGTTTCCAGCTCCTCTTTGCTGATTAATTTTCACTAACCACTTATCTTCTAAACCCCCTGGCCGATCCTCCAAACTCACCTTGCATGTAAGGCAAACCTTGGGAGTAAGGTACAGGGGTGAGGAGAAGGTGGAAGGGTGGTTGGGAGCCCCTCCTGAGGTCTCCGATTTCTGAGATGGGAGTTGTGTTACCTTTAACTTGTCTATGTCTGTAACTATTCCTGTCTATAGTGTCTATCTCTGCTTGCACATTGTGCTGAGCTGTAAATAGAGCTTCAGTCCTTAACTTCCAGCTGGCTGAGTTCTAGTCTGGGTCATTTTACAAATTGTGGGGGGCAGGGAACTCCCGAACCATCACAAACAAAAATTGAAAATTCTGTGAAAGTGCTTTCTAACAAAACAGCAGTAATTGTTCTTGTTCTGCAAAACTGATTCCTTCTTAATTTAGAGGAAATATCGAACCATTTTCAGCAATTTTATAAAGGTATTAGGACAGCCATGGCAATAATATGCATAGCATCATTGTGCTGGTTTGAGGTTAATTGGAATATCTTAATGGAGACCATTATAGGCTGTGAAAAGAAAACACTGGTGATGTCTACTTCACTTATAGGCTTGTTGAGATGTTTAAGACTAAGAACACAAAACACAGATGAGACACTTGAGCTCAGACACTCTTGGGCCGTCTAGCTTCTTGCCCTCTCCTCTCTGCTGAGTAACCTCACTAACCACTTCCCTTCTAACTTTCTAACTTCCCTGGCCAATCCTCCAAGGTCACCTTGTGTGTAAGTCAGACCCTGAGGGTAAGGTATAGGGGTGGGGAGAAGGTGAAAGGGTCGTTGGGAGCCCCTCCTGGGGACTCTGATTTCTGGGAGGGGAGTTGTGCTTCTGTATTACCTTTAACTTGTATATTTTTGTAAATATTCCTGTATATTGTGTACATATCTGCTTGTACATTGTGCTGAGCTGTAAATAGAGCTTCAGTCCTTAACTTCCAGCCTGTTGAGTCTAGTCTGGGTGACTTTATAAAGCAGGGGGGAGGGAACCCTCAAATCGTCACAGTCATTCATCTATATTTGCAAGGTACCTATTACTTCTACCAAAATAAAACCCACAACTAAGTTTATTTTTTTTAGAGTACATTTATAACCCAGCTTCATATCTAATTAGCTGCTATTTTTCATTTTATAACACTCTCAGCCACCATTCTGAAAAGGGGTTTGTTTGTCTGCTTAAAGGCACTTCCTGTGTGCTTGCCCTTTTGAACTATGTACTACAGTTTCCAGAACATGAATGTCTGGTATCTGAAATGATCCCTGAACACACCATACCATCTGAAGTACTCAGGGATATTTTATTACTTATTCCAAAGGGTCAAGTGACATTAGAAAGGATCCTAGGAGAAATGAATCACATCTATTTAATTTTCCTAAGGCTGCACCGGTTAACACTGTGAGCCTCAGTAGTGCTCAGTAGTGTTACACTCCTTACTGTCTCAAACCTTGATGGCTTCCAAGGTCAAGGTCTAGGAAGGAAAAGGTGGATGAACTCAAGTGTGCTTCTCTTCAGAAGCCAGGGTCAAATGAGTCTGTACTGATGGTTCTCTACAAGAAACCAGTCTGGCAGGAATTAATAGATGTACTGCAGTCAAGAGGATGGGCCACATACCTTTCCAAAGGATCACTCCATACATCATCACAGAATCACAACATGTAAGGGGCTGGAAGGGACCTCAAAGCACCACCTCATTCAAGCCTCAGTCAGAGCACAATCAGGTGGGTTTTGAATGTCTCCAGAGGAGGAGATTCCATAACTGCTCTGGGTAGCCTGTTAATCTCCTGAAACAGGAAGAATGAAGTACATACAGTGATGGCTTAAAAGGCATGCCAGGTGTGAAAATCCACTGGAAAACAAGGACGGTCTTTATAAAAAACACAAATGCAAGAAAGGGATTGATGACATTTCATACTTAACTCTCCAAGACAAGCAAACCAGCCCCTTTCACAGCAGCCCTCCTTATGCCAATGTATCATAAATTCACAGAAGCATTGAGGATGAAAAAGAACTTCGAGGTCATCAAGTCCAACCAATAACCTAACATCTACTAAGTATCATAGAATGTTAGGGGTTGGAAGGGACCTTGAAAGATCATCTAGCCCAGCTCCCCTGCCAGAGCAGGATCGTCTAGACCAGATCACACAGGAACGCATCCAGGCAGGTTTTGAGTATCTCCAGAGAGGGAGACTCCACAACTCACCTGGGCAGCCTGTTTCACTGTTCTGTCACCCTCACAGGGAAAAAAAATTCTGCTCATGTTTAAATGAAACTTCCTATGCTTCAGCTCCCACCTACTGCCCCTTGTTCTGTCACTGGGCATCTCCCAACAGAGCCTGGCTCCAGCCTCTGGCACTCACCTTTACATATTTATAACCACTGATGAGGTCACCTCTCAATTTCCTCCTCTCCGAACTAGAAAGCCCCAGCTCCCTCAGCCTCTCCTCCTAAGGAAAGTGTTCTACTCCTTTAACCATTTTTGTGGCCCTGCACTGGATTCTTTCAAGCAGTTCCCTGTGCTTCGTGAACTGAGGGGTTCAGAAGCGGACACAACATTCCATATGTGGCCTCACCAGGGGGATTAGCGGGGCAGGAGAACCTCTCTCCACACACTAACCTCACCTCTTCTAATACACCCCAGAATGGTACTGGCCTTCTTGGCCACAAGAGCACATTGCTGGCTCATGCTCAGCCTTCCATCCACTAAGTGTATTGTCAATTTGTACTTACTGTCTATTATTTTCATATATTTATATGGAGAGGCATTCTATCATAGCCTAAATTTCTAAAGTAGATTCTGCAACATCATATTACTGCCTGCAAACTGGGCAAATAATAGAAAATAATTGATTCTTACTTTAACCATAGAGTATGGAATTCAAACATATTTAAAGCCCATAAATGACAACCATTTGACCAAAAAAATCCTGTATCATCGTATGATGGAAATGAGAGCAGAGTCAAAACTGGCTGTTCATCTGAAGGTGGAAGAGCTGCATGCATATTAAAAGGTAGCTTAAAAATCAGAAAGAAGCTGACAAATTGAAGATAGCATCTGAAATAATTAAAATGCAGTCAGTAGGACAAGTACAAGCTTTTAAGCTCTGTGCAGATGATTGTTTTTGCCCACAGAAAAAGAGGAAGAAGCAGCCAGCAGTTCTGCATAGAATGATCACAAACAAAAGGTGATTAAAAGACAAAGAGCATCATACTGAAATTTATTAACAGTTGATCCTGCAGCAGAGCAGCGGAGCAGACTGACCTCTTGAGGGCTCTTCCAGCCCTATTTTTAAACATTCTTCAATACACACATGCTGTTGCTTTTTATCTTATTTTTCTCTTCTCCATGTACATTAAACATAAATTATGATACACCTTTCTTCCTCTAAAAATTGCCTGTTGTCCTATTTATACTTAGATTCCTGAATTTTGAACACAATCCCAGTAAGTATTTTAGAACCAATATACTATTATTACAATATGTGTTTTAATTTAAATTTGGCCCTTAAAGATAGACAATAAATTTCAATTAAGAGATTGAGAATTTTAAGAGGGAGTAATACAAAGATCAACATCATTATCACCCACAGACCAGCCAAAGCTTGGAAATTATGCAATTAACTTCTCCTGTCAGCCTCAATCTTTCAATCCACAAATGCAGCCAAAACATGGCAGCAATGCATTATGAGTGAGCCACAGGTAGGAGACCAATGCTCTAATTCCTAGTTCAAAAGAAGTCTAAATTAACAGTCATATCTTTGATCAAGCCTGATAACAGGCATGAAAAAAAATCTCATCAGTTATTCAGAATGGTTTTTTACTTCCACTAATTTATTTTTCACCACTGAACAGACTGAACATGTTTTGTGAATATTCTAAGGATCTGGGGGTGGAGGGGGTGAAGGAATTGCTATTATTCACACTAGCCAAGCTCTTTATTCAGTCAACAGAAATACACAGATAAGTTCTTCCAACAGAGAAATCAGAGAAGCTAAATTTATCCAAATTAAGTTCCTGTTCCAAGCCATCTTTTGGAAAAAATACTTTCCCTTCATGGTCTATAATACATCAGTTAACTAAATGGCATGCTGAACTTAGATACATTGAGTATCCTTGTGTATGTCTACAAACACCTTTTTTAAAACTTGTGTTACTTCACATACATCCAAATATAATTTTGATTACTGTTGCCTGCAGAAAGTACTAATGCAAACAAAAATGTATCTCAAATCCAATGCAAAGCATACCCACTCAGCAGCTATGACATATCTCCCTCCAGTTACACATGTATCATGTAGATATGTGATATTACATAGAAATACCTAAGGTATACAGATTTTGCATGACAGAAAATGCAATTTAGGAAGAGCTACTGTATCATCTTAATCATTTGTTTAAAATATAGATTTTTTTTTTTTTAATAGCAAGTTAGTAAGCAGTAGAGGCTGAAGTGGGAGGAATACAAATGTTGATAGCTGTTGGTCAGCCTTCATTGCCTAATTTAGAGTCTGACAAATCAAAGTGAAAATGCCCTCTAACAGTTCTGGGATTTACAGAGTTGTAGTTAGCCATTCAGATCTCTGACAAACCCAAAGAGGTAAGATAAATCTATAATAAATCAGCAAGAAGAAACCAAGAAACAAAACAAACCCAGGTACAGCAACAGTTCCTCAGAAAAAAAAAATTCTCTGCTTTGATTGTCTAGTTGAAAGCCTGCCCAAGGTAAGAAACACAGGAGTAGCTCAACTACTAAATATATGTTTCTTTTTCTGGTGTCAATTTCAGTGTCAATTAGCACACATGCCCTGAGCAAAATATCTTCTATTGTTGGGACACTGATGCTTTTCTTCCACACAGAACTTCTGTAACTAGCAATAATTCATCTCATATTGTAGCATTTTGTTCCAGGGAGAAAGGGTGTAGAGAAAGTACATTATAGCTTTCTTTCTCCTTCTTTCCTCTGTATGGTTGCTGGCTTTGAACTAAAAGAGCCTTAGTACCTTTGCATCTATGACTCCTAAATCAAGTTTAATTGAAAACCTCTAGCACATTGAGAAGTTACTTGGGCATAAATGCATATAGGACATGTAATGACAGCCTCATTACACGTTTCTTTGCAATATGAAAAATGACCTGAAATTAGGTAATTTTATACACTTTGAACTGATTCCAATAACCTAACTCCTTTCAGATGGAAGCATGATCTATTCCTGGGTCTCCGTGAAGACCTGCTATCATGCCATTGTGGCTAAGGTAATTTAGGATTGCACAGAACTTTGATCTACTGAAAATACTACTTTAGTGTTTACCATGAACGCATAAGTTTCGTTATGGTAGTAGAAAATACTGCAAAACATCATCCATGCTTGCTGTTTTGTACACCTGATGCAAACAGCTACACAGTACAAACCAGAAATCATAAAAGATTGAATGAGACAATGACATATGCTGGTATTTTAATAAGAAAAAAGATCTGGATGCATATGTGTAGAACACCCTAGCTGCAGAAAGATGTACCTAGAAAAACGTTGAGTTTCAAAAGCAAAGCTCTACTGAAATTATACCCTAGAATATCTACCTGCTAAATTTGGTTCCTCTCTTCTCACAGACTTTGGAACTCAGGAGCTGCCAACGTTCAGCAAGTGCATGATTTTACAAAATGAAAGCTTGGGTTTGCACTCAGAATAGTTAAAAAAACCAAACAAACCAACAACCAAAAAAACACCACCAAACCACCAAATGAAAAAAAACACCAACCAACCATAAACACAGACAGAAATTTGTTTAAGTTACCAGACAAGAAATTAATGACACTACCATATGCAGGAAAAAAAAAAAGGCAAGCAGCCATGCACGTTGCTTCCAGACACATGTTGATAAGAATGCTCCTGCTCACAGAACGCCTTCAAACCACCTTTCTCCATTTACTACTTTGTCATCTTTCTAAATAGCTGCAACCTCTCCTAAGCCTCTCCTCATTTTGTTACTTCAGCACCTCTCCTAATAAAGTCACGTTTATCCCACTTGTTTGGTGTCTTTTTTGTTTAGGTCTATAGTTCAATAACTTAGGTTCCCTAAAGCATTTATGGGAGACTCTTGCAAGCAAGCAGTTCTGAGGAAACATATACACCACGTGTCATTCGCTGCCTTAAAAATTCTCAAACTCCAACCACATCAAAGTCTCTTTAAGGAAGATACAGTGGAAACTCATAAAAATAAAGCAAGCTCACTCCCAACTCTCAGAAGAACCAAATTCAGGATGCTTAAATCTTTTGAACTACAAGATGGACTCACTTTAATTTCATTTTACAGAATATTATAGGAACTGTGGTAAGAAGTGACATCACAGGAGACCACAGCTAACTGCACCAAGGAAGGTGTTCTGGAAAAACAAAATAGAGACAAAAAAATCACTACATACAAGTAAGTGGTACATAAATTATAGAATGGTAAGGTTGGAAAGGACCTCAAGGATCATCTAGTTCCAATCCCCTGCCATAGGCAGGGATACCTCTCACTAGGACAGGGCACTCAAGGCCTCGTCCATCATGGCCTTAGTTCACAAATCAGGTATCTGAAGAGTCTAAATGGGATGAATGCACAACATGTCCTCTTTATCACCTCTGAAAAAAATCAGACTCTTACAGAGTAAGCTAAAGCAAGTGAAAATGTCTCTATGAACACAGATAGGCTGCCTTTAGCCCTCAAATTTGATTCCAAGGTAAAGCAGTAAAATAGACTACTCTGTAAAAATTGCTACAAATGAAGGGTACATTCTCTAGCACTTTCAGCTTAAATGCAGCTTATATATGAGAGTGCAAGGCTAAGTAAACAGCCATGATAGGAAGATCATATTAGTTTTCCCCGTAACAGCAGTCCTACCACCTGTCATCATCCTAGATGACACATCAGCCTCAAAGAGTGGATAAGAGTGTATCACCCTGTACAAAACAAGAAAGGAAAGAAAAAAAAAATCAAAATCATGCAGAAACACAAAACAAATAAAATTAGAAAGAAGAAAATATGGTAGCAGTGGGGGGGGGGGGGNATGTGGGAAGAGTGGGGGGGGGGGGGAAGAGATGGTAAGCAAGAAAGTCAAAGGAAGGAAAAGAGGCAGCAACTGCTCAGTTATGAAAACAGACAATGGAAGCACAGACTAAAAACAAAATAAATTGCATTTCTATACTCCTGATTTTCTTGCACATGCATGTGGTTCTAAAGAATAACAGTTTCAGTTAAGGTCGAATTCAAGTGTCAGTTTTCTGTTTGTGGCTCAAAAGCCTACACAGTCATCAGCAGAGAAACATCAGATAAAGCATTAGGGGCTCCATAAACAGGCATTTTACAGATCAGCAGCATTGTGCTTTGCACAGAGGTATGAAATCTGCATCTGCATGGGGCAGGTTTATTTTCTGAGGTTACTCCACAGATTATGCAAGCTATCACTGATATAACAGAACTCCAGAAATATTTTCCAAGTGTTTTCCACTCCGTTTCACAGACCTTTTTATCTTCAAGAGCAGACACCAAGGAGTTATCTTAAACTTTACTACTCACGCCAGATTTTCCAAAAAGTTTCATACAGAAAGCAAAGCAACCAGATTCAAACTAGCTGTGAGTGCTGAATGCTAAAATAAATATGGACCACAAAACTTTTAGTGCACTCTTTTCAGATTTTTTTCCACTCAGGTCATAACATTCAAACAACAACACAAAGTTGTAGCAGTTAGCTCCCGGCAGCTAAAATGGTTACTGTTCACATTTGCAAAATGGTATTAATCAGTAATAACTGAAAGCTGAATAATTGTATATTCCAAAGTGCTGTGATTTCTGTAGAAATTAAGAACCTTGGACTTAAGCATTCATGCAATGCAATTCCAAAACGTTATTTTGTTATCTCATGCTTCCTGACATTAATATATCACCGATCCCCAGGTATTTTATCCTTGTTTGGTTCCCAGACAGGCAGAAGGTTGCTGTACAATCAAATCCTATGCTGCAAAGTAGCATGATGGTAGGATACATACTGCAAACAATGTCAGTATCTTTCTTGGGCTACCACAGAAATACCAGAAGGAGGTCTGGAAAATAAAGAGACCTGTAAATATTAAGTTATTCCAACACCAAGCTCAGTTGCCCCTTATCTGTTGTTGTAGTTTCTTTAACACACACACACACACACACACACACACACACACACACACACACACGCAAACGTACACACCCAACATCAGTGCTCGAACAGGAAGGGCGGGTGCAGGCTCTCAAATGTGTTCCATTGCTGTCTTTACTCTCTCCATGGGTCTTACAGCAAGGTCTGGGAGACAACAACACAACTTGAGATACACTACTAGCCCTGAATTCCCATACCTGCTTTTCTATCATCCAGCCAAGAGAGTAGCAGGTAATGGACAAAACACGGACTGAACAATGTGAGAGAGCAGAATGATAGTGTGCAGTTTCTGTTGTTGTGAAGGTACAAGGAGCTGGATTGTGTGTGTGAATTGAGCACTCCAGCTCAGTGTTTGCGACTGTGTTGTTTTGATATTTGTCATGGGGAGTTCTTTTTTGTGGATGTGACAGATTTGTAAAGACCATGTGATGAATGTGGATTTCAATAACTTTTCAATAGGTGATTCACAGAGGCAAGAGGTGGAACATATTTGGTTTGTGTGTGAAGATTTTGGTAGCAGGGGGGATACAGGAGTGCTTTCTGTGAGAAACTGCTAGAAGGATCTCTTATGTCCAATCCAGCCAATGCTCCAAGAGAGATCCACTGCTAGCCAATGCTGAGCTCAGAGATGTTGGTAGCACCTCTGTGATAGCATATTTAAGAGGGGGGAGAAAACTCCTGTGAAAAGAGCAGTCAGAGAGAGGAGGACGAGAATACTTGACAGAAATGACTTAGCAGACACCAAGGTCAGTGAAGAAGGAGAGGGAGAAGGTACTCGAAGTGCCAGAGCAAAGAAACCCCTGTGGCCTGTGGAGAGCAATGGTGTAGCAGATACCCACCTACAGCCCATGCAGGGTCCAGTGCCAACACAGGTAAATACCTGAAGAAGACTGTGACCCCATGGGAAGCCTACACTGAAACAAACTCATGGCAGGGCCTGTAGTCCCATGGAGAGAGGAGCCCACATTGGAGCAGGTTTTCTGGCAGGACACACGAACCCAGAGAGGACCCATGGAGTGTGCTCCTGAAAGACTGCACCCTGTGAAAGAGACCCACACTATAGCAAGTTTGTGAAGAACTGTAACCTGTGGGAAGGACTCATATTTGGGAATTTCATGGAGGTCTATGTCCCACTGAAGTGACAACATGCTGAAGCAGGGCAAAAGTGTGAGAAGTCCTCTCTTCCTGAGGAGGAATGAGCCGCAGAAACAACATGTGATGAACTGACTATAATCCCCATTCCTCATCCCTTCCTGTGCCACTGTGGGAGGAAGAGATGGAGAAACTTGGGATTAAAGTTAAGCCTGAGAAGAAGTGGAGGGGTGGGGGAAGGTGTTTTTAAGATTCAGGTTTATTTCTCATCATCCTACTCTGGTGTGACTGGGAATAAATTAAATCAGATTCCCCAAATCATATCTGGTTTGCCCGTGACAGTGATTGCTGAGCCTCTCTTTTCATTTTCTCTCCTCTGTCCACTTGAGGAGAGTGAGTGATAGAGTGGTTTTTGGTGGGTGGGTACTTGGCATCCAGCCAGGGTCAACTCACCACAGCTGATTTTAGAAGCATACAGATACCTAAGAGGACATCAAATCTAGCCTGATTTTGATCTAGCTGATCTTGATTAAACTCAACCCTTGAGTACTTGAAGTTGTGCTTCATTTTACATCTAGAACAACCATTACAGCAATAGAACCAATCATTTCCCTGTGGCTTTTTTTTTTTTTTCCAACCTTTTCACTGGGAAAGCTAACCCAAGATAAAGCATCATCTATCAAGTATTGTGATTTTTTTTTTAAAGAAAATGGCAGTAATTGTATAAGTAGTTGCATTAAACAAAAAAACCAAAAAAAACCCCAACAAATCATGCTTTCATTTCTTATCCCTCAATCTACATTCTACCATTTCTGCTTCCCCTGCTTTTCAAGCTGAAACACTACATTCAGAATATGCAGATAAGTGTAAATAAAGATGTTTCTAGAGGTGAAGTACAACACAGCCTACTATTAAACGAGCTGTCACTTTCAACAAGAAAAATGCTCCCTGTTCTACCTTCTCCCACCCCCAGCCCAATGAGATACTGAATCTCTCATCACCTGCTGTGTGCCTGTCACATACACAAGCCCATGGTGCCAGAAAATTGCTCTGCACAGGTGCATCCCAAATAACAAGGATACTGTGTAATCCACGTCTTTACCTGCCAGACTGCTGCCCATGTTGTCTTTTTACAAACCAGCTAGTTTCTCTTGCCTTCTGTCTTAATAAACCTCAGAACACGAGACCCACCAACCTCCAAGCGTGCATGTATACAAAACCATCCCCGCACTGTTGTCCACTTCCGACAAAGGAAGAAGCAAGACTCCTCACGGCTGGGATTAAAAAAAAAAAAAACCAAAAAAACCCACCAGCCTATCCTTTCACCTAGAGCCACGGCTCTGGGAGCCAAATCTCTTGCCCGCATCTCCCTGCCTGTGTCACAGAGAAAGCCGAGACCCGATGGGGAGGAGCAATTGCTCTTACCTTAATTATGCTGCTCCTCCGGGGGATACCGGGCTTGCCTTCTCGTTGTTGACTGGTGGAAAATCCTTTCTCTTTGCTGCTGCTCTCCGGGCTTGCAGGAAGAGCTGATCCCGGCTCGTCACCGGCTCCCGCTAGGGCACAGTCCCCGTTGGAGACCCGGTTGCCCGCACTATCGAAGCGGGATCTCCCGCCGCCGCCGCCGCCTCCTCCTCCTCCTTCCCCATCTCCTGCCTTGAAGGCCACCTTTCCTTGGACCGGCCCCTGAGAGGACGAGAGACCCCCGCCGCCGGCGCCGCCACTGCTGCCAAACTCCGCCATCAGCCTCCCCGACTACGGCAGAAACAATGTTGCTGTCCCCTTCCCCTCCTCCTGCAGCTGCTCGGCGGCGACTCGTCTTCCGCTTTCCGTGTCTTTATGAGCGGGGGATTTTGAGCGAGAGACTCTGCCCTCCGCACATTCGGCAGCTGAGGCCGCGTAGCTCCGGGAGGGGAGGACACAAACGTCTCGGTGGTGTCTCGGCGAGCACCAGTCCTTAGGCACCTGGGGAAGGCGAGGACACGAAGCGTGAGCGGCTGCCCCACGCGGGGCCAGAGGAGTCCTACCCCGCGCCGAGCTCCCCTGCGCGCACACACATGGGCGCGCGTGGAAGGGGAGGGGCCGCGCGAGGGTTCGGCGACCCGGCGGGTCTGGCGCAGCAGAGCGCGCGGTGGGAACGAAGCGCGCAGCGAGCGCAGCTCCGCCGCGGGGGAAAGCAGTCGGTCCGCCCAGACCGCTGCCCGCTACGGCGGGGAGGGAGGAGACGGGGGAAAGAGGTCTGAGGGGAACCTGAGGAACCGCGCTGCTGGGGCTGCTCAGCCAGGAAAACAAGCCAGACGCTGATGGCGGTATTCTCACCCTTACAGCGAAACCCACAATCGCAGAGCAGCGAAGCGGGAACGAAAAGAGAACTTGAAGTCAACAACACGCCCCAAACCCTCAGGCCCCAGCCCGGGGAAAAAGCCCGTCCCAAGCGCAGCAGGGGCGGCCCGCCGCTGCCCCTCTCCGGCCACGCGCGACGGCGAGAAGCGGCGGAACACAAGCAACGCCAACACCGCCCCGTGGGGCACCCTCCCAGGCGCCATGGGCAACTTTTCTCCTCTCCCCGCTGCCTGCCGACATCCAGCAGCCTCACAGCGGCCACAGCCGCGGGCCGGGCAGCAGCATTCTCAGCCCTCGCGAGCCGCTACACGCCATGCCTCCACCCTACGGCTGGCCCCCTCCCGCACGCTGCGCTCTCGCTACCCACCTCGGCGACAAGGTGGCAGGGGAGGGAGGCCCCCCCCTGCTGCTGCCGCCGCTGCTGCTGCAGTAGCCGCTTGTTTCCCCTCTCCCTTTCCTCCCCGTTATGGTCGCCGCCTCTGCCCGGAGCCGGATACAGAGAGAAACTGATTCATGTGGCTGCTTCCCTCGCTCCGTGCTACTGCTGCTTGTGCTGTTGGCGCCCGCGCCGCCGCCTCCCCCGGCTCAAAGCTCGGCAGCAGCCCCGAGAGGGGAAATGCCGGCAGCGCCGAGGACAGAGCCAACCCCGGCCGCCCCCGCTGAGAAAGTATCCGCCAAGGGAGAGTAAGCGAGCCGGGCTCGCCCCCACCCTTCGCCCGCCGCTGCCAATCACAGGGGCCGGCCCCGCGCGGATTGGGCGGCCCCGCCGCCAGCACCCCTCTCCGGCAGCTCGGGGGCGCTCCGCCGGAGGGCAGGACCCGCGCCCGCCCCCTTCCCTAGCACCGGGGCTATCGGCGGATTCCTCCACACGCTCGCTCCGTGCGCAGACGCTCCAGCCCAACACAAAAATACCCTCTCCTCATCGCCCCGCTTCCCCGCCCGGCGGTATCGTCTGCTGCTCTCCATCCCGCGGTCGGCGCAGCGCGGAGCGGCTCGCACCGGACAGGAGCTACTGGCGCGCCAGGACCCTTTCCCACCCCTACCCGTCGGGACCCAGTACCCGTCACCCACCCAGCCACATCGGCCGCAGTGCAGGAAGGGGGCAGCTAGGGCACGCAGGAAGGGCGGGGGGGAGCAGCGGCTCCACCGCTGTTCCCGTGTGCCATGAGGTGACCCCCAGCCGGCGGCCGCCACCGAGGTGAGGCGGCATCGCCTTGCTGCCGGGGCTTCTCCGGACCTCACAGCAGGCGAGAGCTGATTGGTCTCATTAGATCCATTAATTAATAACGGAAAGGATGGGATGGAGTGTCTGAATATTAAAAGCTTAATGAAAATTGCAGCTTGACAGTTACCTTAAGAAGCATATCCACAAGGCAAGCACAACGGTGTGCCCTTACATTCCCCGTACATACTTGGTTATGTTTTGCATGAGTCAAACATGATCAATTTCATGTATGAGAGATAATTCAAAGAGCCATGTATTCATTTTTCTCTCTTGACATGGCTGCACATTGCAAGAGCTTGATATTTCACGATTAAGTTGGATAAAGGGAAATTAAGTGCCCCAGCTGAGGCACTTGGCCCTGCGGCTTGAAATTCAGAAGTGGAGTCAAACGGGGAGGTGTTACATAGAGAGCATGGGCAAAGCTAGGAATGGCAGAAACAAGAGTGCAGCGTCAACGCAGAGCAGAGTCGCTTAGGATGGCCCACACCAAATGACCTTAAGTTGAAGTGCTAGTATAGGAGCTGGACTCAGATTATAGTCATCCAAAAGCGCTATTGATTTATGTTTCCCTAGTTGCCCTACGGAGATTGCTGACTGTGTCTAGTCCCACACAGGAAACACCGAAGCGAAGAGCACATTTTCGGTCCCATTCTCCAGGGCCTTATCATGGATCGCAGAGCAGTGCCTCTGTCCACTGGCATCCCATTGCCTTGAGCTGTCTCCAAAGAGAAGACACTTCCATGCTCTGTAGAATACCAAGGGGCAGCTCACTCCATAACACTGTTGCAGGGGTGATGCCTTCATATGTTCATGTTTAGTGATTAGATCACTCGGACCATGAAAGCTGTTATTTCAATCCTCTTTCTTCCTTAAGGTATTCACATCCATGTCTCCACTGCCATTAAACAGCCAACAACGCTCAGACTGGTTATGGTGACAGCATTTTCCACTGAAACCTGTTCCATGCTATAGAAAGGAAGCCAAGACACAGTGCCAGAAAGAAAACAAGGAGTGTGACTGCAGTTGACAGTAATCTGTTCATGGGTGTTATTAAAAAAATAAGTCTTTTGGTAGCAAGGAAAGGATCAAGCAAGGAGAGGATCACCTTTGAGGTGAGAAGTCTAGTAACTAAGGTACAGGAACCCACTTGGTTTTGTGTCATGGAAGTGCCATGGCACTCCCACAAAATAAATACACTTTGGGTGCATAATAATTACATTAATCCCTGGTCCATGGCTCATAGGCAATATTCTGCTTACTAGTCTGGAAAATGGTGCTTGTCACTAGGAAAAAGAGACCGTGAGGTATGATCCAGCTTAGAGGAAAGTATGTATCCACTTGGAGTACATTACTTATTCAGTATCATTTCTAGTGGGTCAAGGAAGTTGAGAACCTGATACTGGGACATCACTCGAATATAAGATCCCCATTTTAACCAAACTATTAACAACTAACAAGTTTAAATTAAAACCTAGACATTTGGAGGAGTTAGGCTGTAAACACTGAGGCACACCAATATTAAACTTAAGACCTGAAATAGCCCAACTTTGTGTTTTCTGTAGGCTGGAGATACAGCGATTTTATCATTTTCCCTTCTCTGAACATCTCTTGCCTGAACACATTGCCTTGCCATTTAAGTAGAAAAAGGCAGCCTTGAATATTAAAGGAATGTTCAGTATTGTATCTCCCCACAGGAGACACTTTGTCGTTAGGATCATCACTGCTTCTTCCGGAGGATGAGATTTACACACAACAGGTACAAAATGTTATTAGAATCATTTGTCACGGAGCGTTGCCAGTAAACTGGTGAGGAAGATGTGTGCGTTCTGTCATTTTGCTGTTTAAGATACAGATAATAAAACACCAGTTTTAAGGCCATCAGCAAAATTTGATCAGCCCTGTCTCGGAATAAAAAAGAAGAAAAAACTCCTCCCTTTCCAACTCTGCTTATCTGTGCAACCTGTATGGAAACAAGATAACACCACTGAAGAAGAAATTATTTAACTTTAGCCTTGGCAATTCTGTAATGAATGATATCAAGACCTGCAGACATTGACAGACTTAGGGCTGTAAAAGTGATAATTAAATACAAAGGATTCAGTACGGTTTCTGACCCTCATCTTAAAGACACCTGCCCACAAGTTGATATAATAGTACTGGCATTATGCTTACTGTAATTACTGGCATTAATTACTGATTAAAACATGGTAGCAGACACTAAACTAGAGAAGATGTGCTAGAAAGATGGAGGTAGCAAGTAATTATTTCTCTGAATCTGACATTTCTTCTGATGACCATTCACTGATATTTTTATTGCCCCACTTTATTTTATATTAGATGCACTTTGGATGCATTAAATTGACAAATACTTCATATACAAAGTGAAGCATTTCTGATGAACTGAAGTGCTAGAAATAGCCACCAAGATTGGGCTACCTTACTTATCTCAGTGAGCTCAGCTTTCTGAAATAGTTCATGTTACACTACCATAAATCATAGAATCATAGAATGGTAAGGTTGGAAGGGACCTCAAGGATCATCTAGTTCCAACCCCCTGCCATAGGCAGGGACACCTCCCACTAGTACAGGTTGCTCAAGGCCTCATCCAACCTGGCCTTGAACCCCTCCAGGGAGGGAGCAGCCACAACCTCCCTGGGCAACCTGTGCCAGTGCATCACCACCCTCACTGTAAAGAACTTCCTCCTAACATCCAGTCTAAATCTCCCCTCTGCCAGTTTAAACCCTTTGCCCCTTGTCCTATCACTGCAAGACCTTGTAAATAGTTCCTGCCCAGCCTTCCTGTAGGCCCCCTTCAGATACTGGAAGGTTACTATCAGGTCTCCTGGAAGCCTTCTCTTCTCCAGGCTGCAGAGCCCCAACTCTCTCAGCCTGTCCTCATAGCAGAGCTGCTGCAGCCTTCTGATCATCTTCGTGGCTTCCTCTGGACCCACTCCAACACTTTCATGTCCTTCCTGTGCTGAGGGCTCCAGAACTGCACACAGGACTCCAGGTGGGGTCTGAGGAGAACAGAGTAAGGGGGCAGAATCCCCTCCCTTGCCCTGCTGGCCACGCTTCTCTTGATGCTTGCTTTGACACAACTTTTTGAAGATGAAGAAAGGATGAAGAAACTTTCTCGTTATCATTATTCAGTAGTGGCCTCACAGGCTCTCTTTGTTTAATTCTTAAATGAAATAAGGATTATAGTGGAATCAAGACACCTCTGTGACAATATTTAACTGTGAGAGCTTGCTGTCATGTGCACATATTAACTATTTTCATAAAATCCTATTAAATAGCAGAGTTCCACAGCTAAGCTAATATTACCCATTGAACTTTTCTAACTCAAATAGTGTTGCAGTAGAAATCTGCCAAGAAACAGGCAGTGTCTAAATGACCAGTGTTTGAATAAACCAAATACCAGATTATTGCTAATATCCTAAATACTATTTTATTCCAAATATAAGAAACTTTAATTAGCAATTATTTAAATGTTGCTTCTCTAAAATCACAAAGATTCATTGTTATCACTATCTCTACAATTCCAGTGGTAATTTTATTCCCTGACTTGATTGTTCAGGTCACAGTCTTGCAAGTATTTGCTTATTGTACTTGTTTATAACTAAGTGTACATGTTTAAGCAGTTCCATGTAGTTGGAATCTAATTCATAGTTACTCCAAAGAAAAGTTTATGTGTAAATAATGCACTATTGCATACAACATCTGTAAAAGGCAGGTGTGTTGTATGCACATAAAAGGAGCAGGCAGTACAAGTGGGGGAATATGAAGGGATGTGCATTACAGGCAGTAAAAAGGTAGGTAGGCAAACATGGGCTGAACTGATCAATTTGTTTACTGGAAAGCACTTGTCAACATTGCACACTTGAAATTAATTATGTTTATAATGTTGTAAAGTTCATTGTAACAGTAGTAAGTATGAAGATTTTTTTTTTTTATCAAGCAAATCAACCATTTTATCCCATTAATTGCAGCAATGCTTACTCTCTGTCCTACCTATCACACCAATTAGTTTGACTACTAGCCTGCCAAAACTGATGGTTGAGGATTAATAAGAGCTTAACATTAACTCTCCTAGAAGTCCTAGGACATAAAGCTCCTCCCCTACAGACTATTGAATCCAGGAGTGTTTTTCTAAATCAAGATCATTCAAAAGTTCTTCTGTAAATTCTCTATCATGCTGCAGGGTTAGTTGCAATACAGCCTTAAATCACACTGCTTTTCAAAATGAGAGTCTTCATATGTTTGATAAAAGTGAAGAGTTTTTGAGACTGAACAGCAGTATTCCCTGCCTCTAGAAACAGTGAATCAGAAACTTTAATAGTCAGATAAAGAACAAACACGAAGGATTTTCTGGAAATCAGGCCTTGTTTAGGCCAGATCTTGCAAAGTAGAAATTAAGTCTCTTTGGAAAGTCTTGACCTAGGCACTGATTTTTTAATAACTGCTGGAAACCCTGAAATTATCATAACTGGAAACATGAGTTTATTATATTCCAATAGCAGGTTGTTTGTTTGCTACTCTTGTAAAAGTTGAAAGTCTTTGATTTTAGCATCACCGTTTGGAAAAACTTATTTTGAAACATTTGAGATTATACTGAGTAATATGGAGGGGAAAAACCCTATTTTATCCTACTAGAAAAGCCAGACAGAGTGGATAAGATTTGCATCATGTGCATTTTAGCTGAGGCACATATGTTTGATCAGAGAGACTGCAACAACAAACCTGTTCTTGAAGTGTTTCTGATGCATCATTAAAAAGAGCAGACAAACTGTTTGCCATCTCCTCACATTGTGCTCTGCTCTCTAAGGGAAAGTTACAGTTACAAAATGGGCTGAGAGGCAGAATTCTGCAAAGGATTGGATTTCATTTTGTCTCTTTTTATATTTGTTAGTAACTGCTGGGTATATGCAGAGCCATTTAACTTCTAGGACGTAAGGCATTTCATAAGTCAGCTTTTTTCCTCATTTGTAGCACCCAACTCTATTACTACAGAAGCATGCAAATGAAGTAGTCAAAAATGAACTTGTATAACTTCTTCCAACCTAAACTTTTGCAAACTAATCAAACTATTAATACTGATCAAAATCTTTCATTAAATTCTCACATAGAAAAAAACTCATAAAGCTATTAGTTTGTAATTTCGGGATGATATGCTCTGTGAATTCTGTTCGTAGCAGAATATTAAACACATTTGCTGCTTTGAGGAAAACCAGCCCCAAGCTGGGGCTGATGTTGCTGGGTTGGAGGGCAGAAGGGCTCTGCAGCAGGACCTAGACCACCTGCACAGATGGGCAGAGTCCAAGGGGATGGCATTCAATAAATCCAAGGGCCAGGTGCTGCACTTTGGCCACAACAACCCCATGCAGAGCTACAGGCTGGGGTGGGAGTGGCTGGAGAGCAACCAAACAGAAAGGGATCTGGGGGTGCTGATTGACATCTGCCTGAACATGAGCCANTTAAGAAGGACATTGAGGTGCTTGAATGTGTCCAGAGAAGGGCAACGAGGCTGGGGAGAGGCCTTGAGCACAGCCCTATGGAGAGAGGCTGAGGGAGCTGGGATTGGTTAGCCTGGAGAAGAGGAGGCTCAGGGGAGACCTTCTTGCTGTCTACAGCTACCTGAAGGGTGGTTGTAGCCAGGAGGAGGTTGCTTTCTTCTCTCAGGCAAGCAGCAGCAGAACAAGAGGACACAGTCTGAAGCTGTGCCAGGGGAAGTTTAGGCTGGAGGTGAAGAGAAAGTTCTTCATTGAGAGAGTCATTGACTGCTGGAATGGGCTGCTCAGGGAGGTGGTGGAGTCAGCGTCCCTGGAGGTGTTCAAGGTGGGTTTGGACATGGCACTTGGTGCCATAGTCTGGTCTTGAGGTCTGTGGTATTGGGTTGGACTTGATGATCTTTGAGGTCTCTTCCAACCTTGGTGATACTGTGATACATTTCTTCCATTACAGGACAGTAAGTAAATAAAGTAGGTTGATTTTTGTCAGCCAAGTTCCTTCTAAAATTATCTTGATTTTCTCACAACCATGAGGGTAAACACTTAGGTTTTTAGGCTTAGTAGGAATTGCAGTGTGCTATGTCTTCACTTTGAAGACATAATAGGAAACTTCTGCTGTTAAACAGTTAACTAGATACTGGTGTCAGTTTCTCTTGTTAGAAAGCTTATGACACACAATGCCACAGAAAGGGAAATTGGTGTAAAAGAGAAATTAAGTTCTTTTAATGGCTGGCAATCAAAATCCACATTATTCACTTTAGCTTAATAACTTTTCTGGATTACAAGTAATAACATGGTATTCTTAGTATATGCCTACAGAAGAGATGGAGGGAGAAGAGGAATTGATTAAACTCATACAATCATAGAATAGTAAGGTTTGAAGGGACCTCAAGGATCATCCAGTTCCAACCCCCTGACATAGGCAGGGACACCTCCCACTAGCACAGCTCACTCAAGGCCTCCTCCAACCTGGCCTTGAACACCTCCAGGGAGGGAGCAGCCACAACCTCCCTGGGCAACCTGTGCCAGTGTCTCACCACCCTCACTGCAAAGAACTTCCTCCTAACATCCAGTCTAAATCTCCCCTCTGCCAGTTTAAACCCATTGCTCCCCGTCCTCTCATCACAGGACCTTGTAGAAAGTCCCTCCCCTGCCTTCCTGTAGGCCCCCTTCAGATACTGGAAGGCTACTCTAAGGTCTCCTGGAAGCCTTCACTTCTCCAGGCTGAAGAGCCTGCTGAATAACCAGCACAAGTCTTAACCGAGGTCAGTTCCACCATTTGTTACCTGATCTGTCAAATTCTGAAGCCTAAGTCAGCAGTCATATTTGTTTTCTTTATTTTTAGCTCTAAAAATGGAAATAAGTTGCAGTATTTATAGCTGCTTTCACATGCATATTCAAAACATCTTTACAAGAAACAGCTTTATGGTTGGAACATCTGGTCAGGAGGCCTTAACCAAGCATCTCCTGTGCTACAAACTCGTAAGAGTGTGGTAGGCGGGAAATGCTCTTCTTAATTTCTCACAAACATTTATAGTTTGCATAAAGCAGTCATGAAAATCAGGGTCCTGACTTTTCTTATATTTCCTATGTTCTCCAGATTTTCAGGTAAATAGATGGATATGCAAAATCTCTCGGTTAATAGACAGCCACTTCATTTGCTTAATAAACAGCAGCTAAAATAAGGGGAAAGCACTAATTTTCTTCTGAAAAAAACCAAAAACAAACAAACAAAAAAAAAGAAAACAAAAA
>VWZE01009422.1:117824-146329 GCA_013396675.1 Eubucco bourcierii
AAAAAAAAAAAAAAACCAACCAAGAAAGCAAAAAAAAAAAAAAAAGAAAGAAAGAAAGAAAAAAAAAAAGAAAACCAGAAGGGAAATTCCCTACTTCGGTGCTTTGCTATGTCACTGTATTCCTGAAAGAAGAGTCACCAGGAAGGGAAATCCCTAGTGGGACACTGGTAAAACTAAACAGTACTTAAAAGAATTTCTAATTCCCTCACCTTTTTTCCCCCCTCTGTATGTATCAGGAGACTAACAGGAAAAAAAAGAGTTGTTCCAGATGGCACTTTTCTAACTCCTTTTTTTTTGTACAGGGAAAAATCCTTCCATACTTCATCCTCCTATCCAGCTTCATCTTTCTGTTAGGGATCTAAAGGTTTCATTTATTTTATTTTAACTGATATAAACAGCTTCTTCCTCCTCCATTGAATCAAATTTCATCACCACAGTATCACAGTATCACAGTATCACCAAGCTTGGAAGAGACGTCAAAGCTCATCAAGTCCAACCCGTCACCACAGACCTCAAGACCAGACCATGGCACCAAGTGCCACGTCCAAACCCACCATGAACACCTCCAGGGACGCTGACTCCACCACCTCCCTGGGCAGCCCATTCCAGCAGTCAATGACTCTCTCAATGATGAACTTTCTCCTCACCTCCAGCCTAAATTTCCCCTGGCACAGCTTGAGACTGTGTCCTCTTGTTCTGCTGCTGCTTGCCTGAGAGAAGAAGGTAACCTCCCCCTGGCTACAACCACCCTTCAGGTAGTTGGAGACAGCAAGAAGGTCTCCCCTGAGCCTCCTCTTCTCCAGGCTAACCAATCCCAGCTCCCTCAGCCTCTCTCCATAGGGCTGTGCTCCAGGCCTCTCCCCAGCCTTGTTGCCCTTCTCTGGACACGCTCAAGCACCTCAATGTCCTTCTTCAATTGAGGGGCCCAGAACTGGACACAGGACTCAAGGTGTGGCCTAAACAGTGCAGAGTCCAGGGGGAGAATGAGCTCCCTGCTCCTGCTGGCCACACTATTCCTGATGCAGGCCAGGATGCCATTGGCCTTCCTGGCCACTTGTGCATTCCTAAGTCACTGCCTGAGGACAGAAGGGAGAAACCCCAAAAATATTAAGAACACAATATATAGGAGAAGAGAATGAAGAAAATCAATTAAATAGGACAGCAGAGAAGGATGAAAGGACATAATGGTAAAAAACTATCAACAGTTACTTGTAGCTGGCTTCAGCATTACTGTCATTATATTCCACAGCAGTAATATAGTGACAAGAAAAAAGAAAATAGTGAACTGTGAAGTAAAGGGGAGGTCAAAATTGGAAAAGGAGGTTAAAGCCAAGGAACAGTTAAATGGAAAACCATGACAGGAGAAAGGGAGTATGAACTGTTAGGTGCTGGGATTGGAAAACAGACGAAGACAGAAGATAGGAGGATATAAAAAAGATTGATCAGATGGAGGAAATATTATTGCAAAGAATGTCTTGAAATAAAATATCATAATAAAATTCAAATACTTAGCTGTTGAGAGTTATGACTGTATAGGGGAAGAAGAAAACCAGGCTGATGGCATGAAATGCTTATCAATGCAAAATCTCTCCACAGTCACATACAATGAGGAAATAACAGACACAGGTTGAAGAAGGACTTTCCTCTTTCACACTACACTGCTAGCATTAATATGTTCAGCATGTGTTTTGTCCAGAAGAATCAGCTCAGGCCTAAATATATGCATGCTTCTTTCCTATTTTACATTAGTCATTTCAGTACATAATATAGTCACTTTCTGGGGAAAGAGGATGTTTGGGTTTTGTTCAATTTACAATTCCTTTTTTCCCCTGCTTAAGTTCCTATGTTCTTCCTAAGCAACAATCAGAACATGAATTTGCATAGCTATCACAGTATCACAGTATCACCAAGGTTGGAAGAGACCTCGAAGACCATCAAGTCCAACCCGTTACCACAAACCTCAAGACTAGCTATGAAGAATAAGATCAGATTACTGATTTTAATAATTTTTAAATTAATTATATTTGTATCTGTGTTACAGAGAAGACTCAAGGCCCCAGTCAAGGCTCACTGTTGTATAAATAAGTGGCACCATCCAGTTGAGAGCTGGCATCTAGCCATCCAGCTCGGAACACGGTGTGATCTCGCATCTGCTCGCAGAAGACCACATAGACATTCCCTGGGTAATTTCAGAAATCTTTACCAGTTGAAAAAGAATTCAGGACCTCCAAAATTCCTCACCCCCCTTCTAAGCACTTGATCATCTTTCTTCTCTGGAAAAATGTCTTCTGCAGCATAGGAGTGTAACTAGAAGGAATTTAGAACTGAAGCGCTGTGTATGCCCAAAGGATCCATCAGTCTAGAGTAACAAGCTCCAAGATTTCTACTGGTTTGGATATTTGTATTTCCATTTGGTTTAGTTATTTTGAGACACTTCCTATGTTTTAATCTTACTTGAAATCTCAGTTAAGATACACTATAACAATACCAGCCCTTTTATGTAAGTGATCCTGTACATGTGCAAAGGGTGATGGTATCAATGAAAGGAAAATTAACTTGATTAATCTTCATTAAGTGCAGCATTTTAACACAAGATAAGCAATGAAATTCAGGGACTGGTTTCCTTTGTGTCTTTTAAATCCTGACACAGGCTCCCTGGGCATTTAGAAATGCAAATATGTTTATCCCATCTCCTCAGAACTAAGCTCAGCTCTTTTTCACACCTGTTATCTCAGAGCTTTCAGTTCTGCTGTCAGTCATTACTTCTAATGGAGGAGGCACCATTGAAAATATTTGGGTGGTTCCTATCTAGCTCGTTGAGCTATTAATAATGCTTTGTTTCACACTGTTCATCAGTGTGGTTTCTAGATGATGAGTATGCACACACACACACATGTTCATGACTATTTTCTTTGCTTTCACATTCTGTCTTGAGTAATATTTGTTTTCCCCAATAAAATACAAAGCCGATACAAAGCTGTGCTCTGGAAAAAAAACAGATAGTTACATGAAGCAGACTAAATAGATGGTTTCAGCAACACAAACTATGTGAAAGGACCAAACCCAGACAATATACAGTGGTGTTCCCCAGTACTAAGCATGGCAAACACCTCAGGAGTACTTGTAAATATAAACACGGGCTGCCTAAGGAAAAGAGGAAAACTGGCCAGAAAAACACTAAGTTTATTTGAATTTCTGTGGTTTGGAACCAACTTAAGATTTTAATATCTGAATGCCTTATAAATCCAGTGGGAATCCAAAAAATTCAGAAAAACAAATCTCTACCTTAAGTCATTCTTTCATTATATATGAAGTAGTTTTTCTAAAATTACCTAGTATATTTTTAAATTTAAATGATATAAAATATACAAACTGCATGTTAATTCTTCCTTTTCACAGTCTCACAGTATCACCAAGGTTGGATGAGACCTCAAAGCTCATCAAGTCCAACCCATTACCACGGACCTCAAGACCAGACCATGGCACCAAGTGCCACGTCCAAACCTGCCTTGAACACCTCCAGGGACGCTGACTCCACCACCTCCCTGGGCAGCCCATTCCAGCAGTCAATGACTCTCTCAGGCAACAACTTTCTCCTCACCTCCAGCCTAAACTTCCCCTGGCACAGCTTGAGACTGTGTCCTCTTGTTCTGCTGCTGCTTGCCTGAGAGAAGAAAGCAACCTCCCCCTGGCTACAACCACCCTTCAGGTAGCTGTAGACAGCAAGAAGGTCTCCCCTGAGCCTCCTCTTCTCCAGGCTAACCAATCCCAGCTCCCTCAGCCTCTCTCCATAGGGCTGTGCTCGAGGCCTCTCCCCAGCCTCGTTGCCCTTCTCTGGACACACTCAAGCACCTCAATGTCCTTCTTCAATTGAGGGGCCCAGAACTGGACATGGGACTCAAGGTGTGGCCTAAGCAGTGCAGAGTCCAGGGGGAGAAGGAGCTCCCTGCTCCTGCTGGCCACACTATTGCTGATGCGGTTCCTTCCAGTTAAAGACTGATCTTCTAGTTTACCATCACAAATTTGTCTGAACTATCTGCCAGACAAAGCAAAGCTTCCTTCTTGGCTGTACACTTCAACACAACAGCTGGAACATTACAAATCCACCAAGAATTAAATCATACTATTCTGCATATGGAGCTGCTTGTCATTCAAAAGCTATAGCTAGAATTAGCTATACCTTCCATTCTGCTTTGCCTTAGCCTGCAAGAGTAATCCTAGATAAGCTGCTACAGGAGTTCTTTGTTTGTCAGACTAGCAAAAACTCAGTATAGTACAAACAGAGGGGCAGTTATTCCCAGAGAAGCCAAAAATGGCAGACAGCAACTCTGCATTACATATTTTACACCTATTGAACTATGACTTACCCAACACTTACAGAAATTATCTGAATATCTGTATTTTGTTCTGTAACATAAGGCTTTCAGTGTATTCTTTATAATGCATTCAACCAAAAAGAATCCCATGTTGATGGTTTGTTTAAAGACAGCAGTTGAGAAGTTCAACACATAAAGACTCCCTATAATGCATACATGAGTGTGAAGTTAGGTTGGCTACACCGACCGAGAGGATGACCTGCAAAACACAGCTGCATTACCTACTCCAAAGGCAATTCCATTTGATTCACAGGGGTGTGCCTGGGATTGCATTATATTCACTTTGGTCAAGACAGAGAGAGGAATACTTCTGTGATGGTTTGGGAGTTACCCACAGCCCCACACTATGAAAAAGCACCCAGACTGGACTCAGCTGGCTGGAGGTTAAGAACTGAAGCTATATTTACAGCTCAGCACAATATACAAGCAGATATATACAGAACAGACATGAACAGTTACAGAAATATACAGATTAAAGGTAATACAGAAACACAATACGCCTCTCAGAAATCAGGGGCCCCAGGAGGGGCTCTCAACCACCCTTTCCACCTTCTTTCCACCCCTCTACCTTACTCCAGGGTCTGCCTTACGTGCAAGATGAGTTTGGAGGATCAGCCAGGGGGTTAGAAGCAGAGTGATTAGTTAGGTTACACACCGGAAAGCCCAGAGGACACAGCAGCTCCCAGAAAAACTCTCTCCCTTATCTATATTTGCATCCTTGTTCTTATACATCTCAGCAAGCCTATGAGTGAAGTAGACATCATCACTGTTTGCTTTTCACAGCCTAGAATCTGTTTTTTGTGGAGGTTTTTTGTTTGTTTGGGTTTTTAAAATATTCCAATTAGCCTCAAACCAGCACAACTTGTATTTAGATTTTCCTGTTTTTTTAATAGGTCCAAAAGCATCAGCTACACTGAACCTGCATGAACTGGGAAGCTCATGGACTTCAAGATTCATAGGCTCATGGAGTCCCAGAGACTTAAGAGTCAAGAGGACAAGAGTGTAATGCATCCTTCTGGCAAGCCAATTTGGAAGCTAAACTCATTTTTACATGACACACCCCCTCCCCCTCTTGCTGGGACTGCAGAAACAGAAAAGAGTCACACCCCCTTCAGAACAAATGCCAGAGAATCCCATAAGTGAGTCGCTGCCATGACAATCATGATTATCACTGAAGTCCTGCTGCTTTCCAGGCCTATTCTGTGTTTCAAATTCCTAATGATGTTTCCTTTCCATCCCCTCGTATTGCTGTCTTTATGTAGTAATGCTCTTCTCTGCAGCAGTGCCAGCCATTAATGATGCACTACACATCCTTAAATAAATGCACAACTATGTTACAACCTGCCCCTGTCCTATTTTTCTGCACCTTTCCAGGACTCTGCAGGCTACAGCCGTTTGCAATGGGTCTTCTTAGGGCCCTGTCTTACAAAAGACAAAACGTTCTGGCCCTAATCCAGGAAAGCACTTAGATACATGTTGACATTTAAACAGATGAGTGGCCTAAGTGAGGTCAATGGGACTATTTACTTGTGTGAAGCTAAACCTGTCCTTAAATATTTTGTTCAATTGACACAGACTATTCAGAATTTGAATGATTAAGCTTTTCATGAGACCACACACAATTATTGTTATTATTATTATTATTATTGTGGCACAAATGCTTTACACAACAATAACTGCCTTCCAAATTACTCCAAGTATGCAAGTTTATATTACTGTATCAAATGTCAATCCAATCTCATGGGAAACATATGTGATTACTTTCAATAAGGTATTTCTAATTGTCATGGTGTATTTTTGCATTATTGTGGGGTGTTGAGATTGCAAGGGTAGGATGTACTGGGATCTGAGTGTGGCCTTAAAGCTGTCCTACAGAGAGCATGGCTAAGGCTCTAGTTTCATCTCAGGCATGTATCTGCAGCAATGCTGGTACCTACATCTTTGTGAGGGAGCCTTTTTAAAAACAAAGTCAAATGATCAGACCTTAATCCTGCTAGTGGAAGAAAAATCAAGATACCTCAGCATTATTCTGTCTGTCTAACCATAAACTAATATTGTAGCAAGTCAGCTGAATGTTGGTTCTTTACCTTATAACCCAGCAAGTCAATTATTCAATGTGAGACATAGCTCAGACATAGTTTTCACTCTTCCTCTACAGTAAATGAATAGCTCTCTGCCCTCGCCACTGATACAGTTTTCCTGCACAGCATCATCAACAGAAATTCACAAAGAATGAGATTTAGTGGTCACTCACCAATTCCTTGAGTTACCAAGCACAGAAGGGGAAAAATGATACACCTTTTATGGGGCCTGATAAGAAAGTCCAGCCATGTATGGCCATTACAGATCCCTCCAACAGAATCATAGAATGGTAAGGTTGGAAGGGACCTCAAAGATCATCCAGTTCCAACCCCTGCCATAGACAGGGACACCTCCCACTAGTACAGGTCACTCAAGGCCTCCTCCAACCTGGCCTTGAACACCTCCAGGGAGGGAGCAGCCACAACCTCCCTGGGCAACCTGTGCCAGTGCCTCACCACCCTCACTGTAAAGAACATACATATACTGTTTGTTTCTGCTGTAACATGTTGGGTGCAAGACTTTAAGAGTTCAGTGACCACTCTACTAGGAGGCGTTCATTTAACAGGTGACACAAGAACAACAGCACTCATCTTTCCTCTTCCTTCAGACTTTGATCAAATAGCTTAGATTTTAACAAAAAGTCCAAGGCTTTCTCTCAGAGAAAAATTCCTCCTTGGTTCTGAGATGTGTGCATTACTCGCACAAGTCAATAAGGAATTTTAATCGGTGAGTTCCTAATTAAAATATTTCCAATACTTGAGTACATCCTTTGTTTGTCTGATGATATTCAAGTGGTTCTGGAAGAGGATTTAAAGAATATCATCTTCATGCACTCTTCAGGATCCACATGAAATCCCCTGCTACCAGCTGAATGCCACAGAAGGTTATTACGGAGAAATTTGGTCTCTGATGTTAATTTTTAGAGTATACAATAATCTGTGGAGTGATCAACATCTTTAGATGTGTCACTTCTTCATAGTAAAGCATTAATCTGCAGGTAAAACCAGCAAGGCTTACCTAAAAGAAAAACAAACAAACAAACAAACAAAAAGTTGTATTCAGTGCCATTCAGATTGAACACCTTGAAACTTGAAGACTACCTCAGATTGCTCTTGGGCTACAACCCACCCTTTTAACTTCTCAAGAGAGTGCTGTAAATCTTGCAGCAATAAAGCGCCTCGCAGCCATTCCGCACTTCCTGCTTGCTCGATGGTAAGAGAGGCCACACAAAAAATAGCATCTGACACTGGGCAGAAGCAGGAAGTCAGGGAGGCTTCAGACAACACCACTGTTATGGTTTGGGAGTTACCTGCCCCACACACACTATGAAAATCACCCAGACTAGATTCAGCTGGCTGGAAGTTAAGGACTGAAGCTCTATTTACAGCTCAGCACAATGTACAAGCAGAGATAGACACTACAGACATGAAGGGTTACAGAAATATTCAGGAATATACAAGTTAAAGGTAATACAGAAACACAGTTCCCCTCCCAGAAATGAGAGACCCCAAGAGGGGTCCCAACCACCCTTCCACCTTCTTTCCACCCCTCTACCTTACCCCAGGGCCTGCCTTACGTGAAAGGTGAGTTTGGAGGATGGGCAAAGGGGGTTAGAAGCAGAGTGATTAGTTGGATTATACAGCAGAAAGCCAGCAGACACAGCAGCTCCCAGAGAGAGCAAGAGACTATCTATATTTGTGCCCTTGTTCTTACACATCCCAGCAAGCCTATGAGTGAGGCAGACACCACCAGTGTTTGCTTTTCACAGCCTATAATTTATTTTTTTTCATTAAAATACTCCAATTAGCCTCAAAACAGCACAACCACATTAGCCCAGTCTGTTAAAACTCTCAGAGGCACTTTGAGCCTGCACTAGTTCCCATGATTTCATCTCTTCTGCCTCAACTGTATGCTGACCTCCTGTCGCACGTGAAACAGGAAGCTATGGCCAGACTGAATTCCAGCTAACGTTTTCTCTTTTCATTTTCTGTTCATTGGTTTCACTCAGCAAATCTCTTGCTTCTTAATTCTTTTTACTACAATATTTAACACTTGAGTAATCCAGGAACTGCCAGAGTGTTCTGGCTTTGAAAATACATTCCTGATCATCCAGAGTTCTTAAGACTATCAGTTCAAAACCTCTTCTGTAGTTGTTTTTTGTTACAACCCCACCAGCACACTTATGCTAAGCAGAACACACCTTCAAAACGTGCCCAAGAATGTCTAATTAAGAAAAAGGAACATTCCTTTTGCCAAATCACAAACATTTTTAGCAAGACTTCAAAAATATAAATTTTAATACACACAAAACCAACTTGCTGGGTTTTTTAATGGGAGGGGGGGAAAAAAATCACAAAGCCCTAAGAGAATCTTGACCCAAACTCCTCTTCACGGCTACCTGGAACAAACACCAGCTTTGTAAGTCTACTGCTCAAGTGTGCATTTAAGCTTTCTCTTTCTCTTTTTCTGTCAGTGTTTCCAAAGTGCTTCCCTCTCACTGGTTACCAGGCAACAGGACAATATTGCTCTGCATGCACATCCAGCAATAACTGACATTATACTGTATTTTTGCAGAGTTTCTCAAAGAAAATAGATGCCCTGAAATGCTGCCTTGTGTCATAAACAGCTACCACCCAGAAGACATTTAAATGCTTAAAATGCTGATTTCTTTGCTCATATAGATGCAGAGACTGAACAAACCCACCCCTTCTCTAATAGAGGAACTCTGAAAGTGAATTTATAGTCCATACTGCAGAAGAAAGCTGCTTCAGTTGTTGTTTCAGACAATTAACAGCCTTTTAGGTTCTACAGCCACTTGCAGAAGCCCTCATCTTATGAAAACTAATGAAGCAGCTACAGGCATCAAGTTAAAGTGCTTTTCCATTTCCTAAAGACTAAAAGGTTATCTATATGACAAAGCTCTTTTCTTCCTGCTTTGTTTGCTGGTTTGGTGTCAATAGAGGTCAAGAAAGTTCAGTGGTCTGCCCAAAGATCTTTGCTTTTAATGATGGGCCCAGATTCAATCTAACTACTCAGCTTCTCTTCACCCAAAACACAGAATCACAAAATCATAGAATCCAAGAATCATAGAACCAGTCAGGGTTGGAAGGGACCACAAGGATCATCTAGTTCCAACCCCCCTGCCATGGGCAGGGACACCCTACCCTAGATCAGGCTGCCCAGAGCCTCATCCAGCCTGGCCTTAAACACCTCCAGGGATGGGGCCTCAACCACCTCCCTGGGCAACGCATTCCAGGCTCTCACCACTCTCATGCTGAAGAACTTCCTCCTCATGTCCAGTCTGAATCTCCTCACCTCCAGTTTTGCTCCATTCCCTTCTACTCCTTTCATTATCTGATAGCCTAAAAAGTCCCTCTCCAGCTTTTTTGTAGGCCCCCTTCAGACACTGGAAGGCCACAAGAAGGTCACCTGGGAGCCAACTCAAGACTGAACAGCCCCAACTCCTTCAGCCTGTCCTCACAGCAGAGCAGTTCCAGCTCTCTGAGCTCTCCAGCCACTGTCCGTGCCACCCACAAAGACGTTGAACAAGACTGGTCCCAGGACTGATCCCTAGGAACTCTGCCTGTCACTGTCCTCCACCTGGACATGGACCCATTGACAGCCACTCTTTGGGTGCAGCCATCAAGCCAGTTCTTTACCCATCCAGTGGCCTCCCCATCACACCCATGTCTCACCAGCCTGGAGACCAGGATGTGGTGCAGGACAGTGTCGAAGGCTCTGCTCAGGTCCAGGTAAATGCCATCAGCTGCTCATTCCTCATCTATTAATGTTGTGACCTGTTCATGGAAGGCCACCAGGTCTGTAAGGCAGGGTTTGCCCTTGGTGCAGCCATGATGATTGTACCAAATCACCTCTTCACAAATCATCACTGAGGAGGAGCAATGGTTTGCAGCCCTTCATTTGGAATCAAGCTGCATTCAAGAAAGGTCAGATTCTAGGTCCTGACCAAGGTAATTCCAGGTCCTTTTATGTAGTTGTGATTCAGTTTCAGTTTTCACACTGTAGGTCAAATTCACCTTTATTTAATGTTAAGAAAATGAAGACTTCTGCAGGTTTTTTTCACTCCCCCAAAAAAAGAGAATTCTTTGCTTATAAACAAATATCTCACCAAAATATGGAGTGCACTGCATGTTTAATCCCTAACTCTTAAATACAAGTGTGTCACACAAACTGATCTTAAAACAAGGTCCAGGGTAAAATCTCAGAACATCAAACAGCCTGATTTTTCATTCTTCAGTGGTCAAATTGCACCATTTTATAAGGCATTTTTTGTTCAAACTTACAAGGGTTGCTTTCATTTTTGTTACACTTCTGTTAGACTTTTTTTTGTTTGCTTTAGCTTAGATGAAAAACTCTTGAGTGATTAACATTTTCAGACTTAACAAAAACCTGTTCCCAGAGTGATTTGCATCATGACCTTCAGGACAGACAGTGCATGAGGATATAAATGACACCAGAAAAAAATAGTTTCACTCCCTGCTGTTGTTGATGTTAAAGTGGTATACAACTGCTTGCTAGGTAACAGCAGAAAGATTGTGGTTTGCTTTCTCAGATCTGGGAAAGTGCAGTGCAGCATAATGATGCATTCTCAGCCTGTCTAGATAATATAAATAGCGTTGCTCAATGCATACATCTGACGCTTTATTTACTCCAAAAGTCAGCAGAGATGAGCATTGAGTCTGTAGAGTAAACACCTCAGTTCTCTTTCTCACTCTTGCAGGAGAGATCGAATGCAAATACTGGATCAACTTATTTACAGCATAGCTGGAGTGTTAGATGGCTATGGTCTGTAGTGGGAGTATTATGATGTGGTCAAAAGAAAGAGTCCAGTCTGCACTGAAATATAAACTGAGGTGTCCGGTTCTGGGCACCTCAATTGAAGAAGGACATTGAGGTGCTTGAGTGTGTCCAGAGAAGGGCAATGAGGCTGGGGAGAGGCCTCGAGCACAGCCCTATGGAGAGAGGCTGAGGGAGCTGGGATTGGTTAGCCTGGAGAAGAGGAGGCTCAGGGGAGACCTTCTTGCTGTCTACAACTACCTGAAGGGTGGTTGTAGCCAGGGGGAGGTTACCTTCTTCTCTCAGGCAACCAGCACCAGAACAAGAGGACACAGTCTGAAGCTGTGCCAGGGGAAGTTTAGGCTGGAGGTGAGGAGAAAGTTCTTGCCTGAGAGAGTCATTGACTGCTGGAATGGGCTGCCCAGGGAGGTGGTGGAGTCACCGTCCCTGGAGGTGTTCAAGGCAGGTTTGGACGTGGCACTTGGTGCCATGGTCTGGTCTTGAGGTGTGTGGTAACGGGTTGGACTTGATGATCTTTGAGGTCTCTTCCAGCCTTGGTGATACTGTGATACTGTGATAAATAGCAATCACAAGAACAAACACCTCAAGGGCTGACTGGGTTTGTAGTTTTCTGTCATTTCTTGTGCACCAGTCCTTCCCCCTGTACAGCTTATTTGAATTGGACAAAAAATATCATCAGCTTATTATACTGTTTGTAACATTCAGTAGGCTCAAGAGGACTTACTGAACCTTACATAAAATCCCCAAGAGGTAGGGAACAGCATGTTTTCTGTACATAAGGAAGTAAGCAACCCAATCAGAAGGGAGGAGACTGAATGAAAAGACGATGCCTATGGAAATCAGATAGGTCCCTTACAGGTTCATTCTAACACTTGACTTTATTCATAGAGTTTTTTTAAGGAAAAAAGTTCAAGTCAGGCAGAAGAGGACTGGCAACGGCACCTAGACTTTCCTGAAGCCAACTTATCATAGAATCATAGAATGGTAAGGTTGGAAGGGACCTCAAGGACCATCTAGTTCCAACCACCTGACATAGGCAGGGATACCTCCCACTAGCACAGCTCACTCAAGGCCTCCTCCAACCTGGCCTTCAAGACCGCCAGGGAGGGAGCAGCCACAACCTCCCTGGGCAACCTGTGCCAGTGTCTCACGACCCTCACTGCAAAGAACTTCCTCCTAACATCCAGTCTAAATCTCCCCTCTGCCAGTTCAAACCCATTGCCCCTTGTCCTGTCATTACAAGACCTTGTAAATAGTTCCTCCCCAGCCTTCCTGTAGCCCCATCAGATACTGGAAGGCTACTCTAAGGTCTCCTTGAAGCCTTCTCTTCTCCAGGCTGCAGAGCCCCAACTCTCTCAGCCTGTCCTCATACTAGAGCTGCTCCAGCCCTCTGATAATCCTCGTGGTCTCCTCTGGACCCGCTTCAACACTTCCATGTCCTTCCTGTGCTGAGGGCTCCAGAACTGCACACAGGACTCTGTGTACTTCACTTCACTTCTTATTCCAAAACTTCACTTTTTATCTCATAAAAGTTACAATATTTGGGTAGTTCTATCCAATAAAATGGGGGAGGTGGGTTAAAAAGCCTTATTTATTTCATATATGTTGCCAATGATGAGAAACAATATTTACATACTGAGTCCCTTTCCACACTTGTACACAACTTGCAATCCAATTATTTTAAGCTAAGCTAAATGAAAAACAACAACAACAACAACAACAAAACCCAACCAGATTGTGCTATCTCCTAAAAAACAATCAATAGCTGCTGTAAGGATCAATAGTCTAAAAAACTATTGACTGCACATGTCACAACCTGTACTTTCCATTCCACACTAAATACAATTGTAGATCAATATTTGCCAGATGTCCATCTGGAAACAAAACGTTCTGGCTAACCTTGCACAAAACACTGGTGGTTAGGTTTGATTTAAACATCCTCTGGTGTGCTGTAGCACTCCACCAACAGCATCTCTCAGAAGTCTCATTCCTTTCTAAACACAGTGAGGGAGTTACTTTCCATGGCTTTCATTAGTCCATCCCACATTGTACAGATCAGATTTCATCATTCTGACAGTAGAAATGTGTTTATTCAGAAGGGGTTAAGAGGAAAGTGCCTGATGTAGTAATGAGGGGCAGTTCCTCATCTTGAAAGAGAGTTGACTGTCAGGTCTCAGACCCTGGTCAAGCAAGCATGCTTCTCGTGCACACTTCTATCACTGATGGATCTCCTGCTAAAAACAAATGCCCCTTTTTAAAAAGCTGAAGGCTGAACAATGCAAGAACTCCTCAGCTGTTAAAATCCCACTGCTACTCCCCCAAACAAACTGAGGCACAGAACTTGTGGAGTGTGGGAATGTTCCCATTTCTCAGTTGTAGGTGGCACAGGCTCAGGCACTCAGACACTCTGAGCTCAAGGAGCTGCAGCACTGCCCAAGGCTGTGCTGGTGTGGCCAAGGGGCAGCGGCACAGGATTTTCCTCCCCTGAGTCCTGCAGCAAGAACTGAGTAAGTGCTGTGGCACTTCACATCTGAAGGAGGAGCTGGATCTTGTGTTGTCAGAGAGGGAGAGAAGGTTTAAATAGGTAATTTTTAGAGACTGTCAAAACTGAAAAGTGTAAACATTGTTAACGTTGCTCTAAAATTCTGGCAGGGAATGAAAGCTGCCTGGACATGTGCCATCCTACAGCTGAAAAAAACTTGTAGCAAACCATATGCTGCCCTAGAAGACAGGTCCTAGACAGATCCTCCCTGACAGGTTTCAGAGTAGCAACAAGCAGGCCTTGGAGCACTGCTGCCACTGCCCCATTCAACACCACTTTGCTTCCTCCTTCTGCAATGGGGTTCAGCAGAGGTGCGGCCATGCACAGTCCTGGAGTTAGTGTGCAGCACTGGCTTGGACATGGGACAGTATGGATGCATCTCTTTTCAGCTGTGAGCAGTTGTCCTTTCCATATACCTTCTTACAGTTGGGATTCAAATATCCTTCTGATTTCTCTGCAGGTTATTAAATAGAGTCTAAATGTCCTTTGCATTTGCTTTTGTGTATTATAATGACACACTGTAATCCTGCAGTATCTTCATAGGCATCTTTAGCTCCACGTCACTGTAAATGGATGCAATTTCAGAGTCAGACATTAGGGTTTTCACAAGTTTTCTGTAGATTAGAAAAAACCACTGATCTAATAACTGCAATGTAGATGTTTTTAATACGCTGCCAAGGACTGCTATGCAATGTGACTCAAAAAATTAGGAAGTTGGTTGCTTACATCATCCTCTGTTGTCTGAGCAGTCCTGGTGAATTTATCGGTACACTACTGTAACCGAAGCAGAATTTGTCCTGGTGATGCAAGATGCCATTAGCATTTCAAAACAGGCAACATTTTGCAACAATGACAAAGATCCTAGAACTCACATAAGCTACAAATATTTCTTCTCTATAGATTTCTGCTTGGTCACACAAAAGACTCTTTTTTTCCCCCCCTGAATTCCCAATGGCTACATACGGATCCCTTATCCTCAACCAGACTTCCCACATGCCTACCATATCAACATTAATTAATTGAATGATTCTCAACATTACATCTTCTCAGTCCTGTAAATTATTCTGGCCCTTTCAGCCTGACATTTATTACAGTGTCCCACAGTTCACACTGACACACTTTATTGTTGACTCAAACCATGTCTCATGGCAACAGCTTCAACCATAGGTACCAGTCCTACAGTTCATACTGTACCTAAAGCCTGTAACTATCAGCTTCAGCAGCCTATCTTCTACACTGTCCATATCTGCTCCTCCTGCACTTACATAAATTCTTGACTACTTTTCAGGTCCAGGAGAGGAAACTCTTGCCCATAACCCTAAACACCAGGAAAACAAACCCAGGGCATTTTAGCAGAGACTGGGGCATGCAGAAAGCTTAAAAAAACCATTGAGAGTTTCTCTTGGACATTAATGTCATTTCCAAGTGGATTGATGCAGCAGTTTGTTTGAACACCAGCAGACAGGCAATCTGGTCATAAGACAGATTCCTACTACGTTGGGGGAAATGCAACGATCCCAATCGGGATTAATTTAGACATACTGGGCAGGCTTGCCTAGTTGGGCAAAAGAGTAATGGTGGAGTCAATTCCTGTGGGAATTTTCCTGCCTGGCAGCTCTGCAGCATCTGTATTTTCATGGTTTCACTGAATTCTCCCGGGAGCACACAGCTGCCAGCTGGAGGTTGGCAAAGCTTGCAGGAATGATTGCTGCTGGCAAATGCCCTGGGGCCTTGCTGTCTTCCCCAAAGGCTTCTTCCCAGCTCTGGGCTGCTGGTGCTGAGCAGAAAAGTCACAGCCCTAGAAGAAAAACAGTGGGAAGACAGAGAGAGATGTCTCAGGAAAGCTGGAGTAGCAGGAGGGCTGCAGAACATTGTACCAACAGAAAGAAAATGATGAGGTGAAGGGAGGGAAAATACTCAACTGTTTGCTTTCCAGCTAAAGACTGTGTTCTTCCTGCCTTCCTCTTCATCTCACATTTAGACGTTTCAGGGGAAAAGTAGACCCCTGCCACTCTCTCACAACCTCCACATGCAGGGTGAGCACACTCTCAGGAGCCTACAGCACTTAGGGGGCTCTGGCTGTGCATTTCCAGCATGGCTACAGTAAGGCTGTCCCAGGCACAGCCAGACAATCCCAAGGCCGGCAAGGACAATACTGCTGACTCAGGAGATGCTTCCACTCCCTGCAGCTGCAGGGACAGATTTAGGCTGTATTATTCTGTGTTTTACATATGTTAAGGAGTCTGGCACCATGCACTGCCATGCCAGTGAAAGCAGGAACAGAGACAAAGGAACGGAGCAATATACTCCATATAGGAGCTATGTTTCCCTAAGCATCCAACTGCTGAACTCGGTGTGGCAGGTCCAAAAGCTGAGAGAGTGGAAGAGCAGAGCAGACAGACAAGAATTCAGGCTTGGACGGAGGATAACATCAGCATTTAAGGGAAGGATTATTCAAATCTAAGAGCAAAATCAGAGTTTATCAGAAGGCATTTGGAAGGGGCAGTGTCCATGTGGGAAGGGAACCTGCTCAGAATCCAAGATTTCACCATAAAAGACTTGGAAGGAATCGAGTTATCAAAATCTACCCTGATTGTAGTCAATGTCTTGTGCTTCGGTACCTTGGTAGAACTATTTTGTCTATAAGTCAACAAAATTATGTCACCAGTAAGTTTAGATTTGAGTAAGACTAAGATAAACTACATTTATTTCATTTGGGATAGAAAATGTTCCTGCAAGTGGGAAGTTATTCTGTAACACAGGAAACGTCAGGGCAAATCTTTCCCCTGAGCACAGAGAGCACCACTGGCAGTGCAACTGTGAGATGGCAACATCATCACACACCCTGAGGCAGAAGAATGGCAATAGCAAAAGTTTCTTTGGAAAAGTTCCTTCAAATCCTTCAGTGAAAAGCACCTTTTTAACAAACATGTACCAATACCAATTTCTCATCCTTATTACTGCCTTTTTTGCTATCCCATTTCTCATTGTTACTTTCTTCTTATCTTCCATGGGATCTTCCACTGAATATCCTAGTAGAATAAGCAAGGTAGGAGAGCTATTGAGTAAGACTGTTTAGTCTTGCTGCAGGTAGGACCGGTCAGAGAACCTAACACAAGCATTATGTGCTGAGTCCATATACTCTGGGTTACACCCAACAAAGATGCCTGCTCTTAGTAGTTTTAGTGTTCTTCTCTTACTCTTCTCCAGTGGGCTGAAGTAATTTGTAACACTGGAGACAAAGGAGCTGTGTGAATCATTTCTTCACCTGTGGGGCCCATAGTGGAGAGCTGTGTTTGATTTCTTTTTGGTTTACTACATAATTTTAAAGCATAGTAATAAATTGTAAAATATAAGCTGTAACCTTTGCCACCAGCCACAAGGAGAAGTGATGCATTTTACTCTATCTGCACAGATACTACAACTACCTACATAGCATAATACAAACTTCACAGGCTTGGATTTGACTTAATAGATGAGAAATATTGTTTAAATGGTTACTTTAATGACTACCTTTCTAAAGCAGATTGTGCAGAGAATTCAAATCCATCCTTGCAAAATGCTTAGGTAGTACCTGATAGTATTAATCTGATACTAATGAGTTGTATATTATATTGGATATTGATAATATACTCAATATAATCTTTAATCCAAATTGTTTCAGTGGATTCATGCTTATAGCTAACAGCAAAATTTCTCCTTCCTGCTCTCCCTACTGTCCTTATTTTCCTTTCCCACTTCTTCTCCTATTTTTAAATGCTTTCCACATTTCCTGGCCCCCATGCTCTCCCTCTCTCGGCCTCCATCTTTTTGCACTATTTTTGTTTTCTTCATTCTTTCTTTTTTACATCCAGGATCTGGGTGCCTACTATCACCCTACATGAAATCATTCCTTCTGTACTGTTTGTTATTCCCTACCTGGATACAGTATCAGAAATATCACAAATCTCTGTTTGCATCTCTCTTCTCAGGGACTCTCCCTGTCCCCTGTTCCTCAGAACACTTTCTGTACACAGTGCATACCCTGCAATCTTCTCCTATTATCCCTCCTGCTATTCATTCAAGCTCTTGAAACTCATCCAGTTTCTGCTTTATACTCTGGCTCTTTTTGCTGGCAGAAAATGGTCTAGTTCTCATATTTCGAAGCAAAGAAACAATCTCCCTTTCCTATCTCACTTCCTGGATACCATTTCACCATCAAATGTCTCTGTCTCTTATATTCAACTCCACTTTCTCCTCTGTCCTAGCAGCTTTTAAATGTGTGCCATGCTTTCTGCCATTCAGAGGTTCAGGTAGCACATCATTTATCCTTAGTGTATGGCCACCTCTTCTATGTTGCACTAATCCAATCTCAAATGTAGATAACCAACTCACCCCAAACTCCTCACAGAGTACAAATTATGTACAGGTCAAGTTTCATTGTAGAATAACAAATTACATTTCCCCTCCCCCTCTCCCCCATATGGAAATCACCAACCCTCAAAGGTACACCTGAAAATTCCATTCAGTAGAGTTGGGCATTCTGTGGTGTTTAGCATTTAAACTAATAATAGAGATTTTTCATTAGTATGTTGGACAGGTTTAAACCCTCAAAGCTATTTTCTCTGAATAGTTTTTTTTCCCCACATCCATTTCCTCATTCATCTGTCAATGTCTGTTCCTTGTTGCAAATATCAAAGATGTTTTAGGTGATTACTGTTCTTCTGATCATTTCTGCCTAGAGTCTTCCACATAATTTTGGTCAGAATTTCATTTCAGTGTCCCAGGCCTCTGCAACCAAAGTCATCTCTTGTCTCCTCCTAGGAATGTCCATGGGTTATATAGTTAACTTTTGGCTCCCAAGGTTAATTCTCCACTGGTTGTTTTCTGAGATGCCAGAAGTCATATGTGCATGCCTAGCTGTCTGCTGTGTCTTTAGAAGAATTAATTACAGCAGTGTTTGCTTCAATTCTCCAATAAAGCAGCTGTACTCCTAGATACAGTATAACCTTTCATATTCAAGGAGGAAAAAAGAGCATTTCACTTAATCTTACAGGTAAGTTTTCTAGCCTGGACTTCAAAATGAGATGGTATTTATGATGTTCAGTAAGTAGCAGTCCTGAAGACTTTTAGTCTGAAAGTTACTGCAAAAATATGTGAAAAGGAGGAAGTTTGGAATCACAGTGTCACAGTATCACCAGGGTTGGAAGAGACCTCAAAGCTCATCAAGTCCAACCCAATACCACAGACCTCAAGACCAGACCATGGCACCAAGTGCCACGTCCAAACCTACCTTGAACACCTCCAGGGACGCTGACTCCACCACCTCCCTGGGCAGCCCATTCCAGCAGTCAATGACTCTCTCAGTCAACAACTTTCTCCTCACCTCCAGCCTAAACTTCCCCTGGCACTGCTTGAGACTGTGTCCTCTTGTTCTGCTGCTGCTTGCCTGAGAGAAGAAAGCAACCTCCTCCTGGTTACAACCACCCTTCAGGTAGCTGTAGACAGCAAGAAGGTCTCCCCTGAGCCTCCTCTTCTCCAGGCTAACCAATCCCAGCTCCCTCAGTCTCTCTCCATAGGGCTGTGCTCGAGGCCTCTCCCCAGCCTCGCTGCCCTTCTCTGGACACACTCAAGCACCTCAATGTCCTTCTTCAACTGAGGGGCCCAGAACTGGACACAGGACTCAAGGTGTGGCCTAAGCAGTGCAGAGTCCAGGGGGAGAATGAGCTCCCTGCTCCTGCTGGCCACACTATTGTTGATGCAGGCCAGGATGCCATTGGCCTTCTTGGCCATCTGGGTACACTGCTGGCTCATGTTCAGGTGGGTGTCAATCAGCACCCCCAGATCCCTTTCTGTTTGGTTGCTCTCCAGCCACTCCCACCCCAGCCTGTAGCTCTGCATGGGGTTGTTGTGGCCAAAGTGCAGCACTCTGCACTTGGATTTGTTGAGCTCCATCCCCTTGGACTCTGCCCATCTGTGCAGGCGGTCGAGGTCCCGCTGCAGAGCCCTTCCATTCCTCGTGGAAAAAAGTTATGGTTTATTATCAGCAATAAGGATAAACCAAATTTTTAAACCCCCAAAGCCAGTGGTTAGAGAGTCCAGACACATAGCATGTTCAGCTTCAAGATGTAACTTCTCAGTAAAGGCAAATCCTCCATTTCCCCCTAACAATTACTGAAGAGATCATATCCAAACTGCCTTCATTATGGACAGACATCAATCTCGGTTTCTTTGAAATGTGTCTCTAATAGTAACCAGAGATTAATCCTCTGCTATTCTGCAGTGCTGCCAATTCTACTATTAGGACAGCAACCTAAAGACCTACATCAGTCGTAGTCACGAGCACTGCTGCCCTTGTTGCTCAGGACTAACCCCTTTATCTTAAGAGGAAACTTCTCGTAGGTCACAAAACCTGGCAGAGTCTCCAAATAAAGCTACTCAGAGAATATCTTTCCTTCAGCCCTATTCTTTTGCTTTCAGATACCAATCTTGAGGTAAGCACTAAGGTTGCTAGATGCTCTCTACAGTATGCACACATTTCAAATGAAGCAATCCTCCCTGTGCCAGTCCCTCTGTCAGGGGGCCAGCTACTGCCATTATTTTATAGCACAGAGTGGTTGCACTGCATTAAAAAGTGGGACTGATTATTTTCATCACCGTCTATATGGCATGTAGCACGCTGCTGCCAGCTTGTAAATTCTAAATGTTAAACAGTAGTTTTGATTAATAAATTTCTTATTGAAAGGATAGCCTGCTCTCCCTCCCCTCCAGAACACCCATGAATTATTGCAGTCTTTTCAGGATAGAGATTTTATAGTGCCCTTTCAATTGAAAAATTTTTTTTTTTGTTAGCTTGGATGGTACTCTGGTTACAATTTGGTGTTTATAGTTCTATTTTGAGGAATATGGTAATCTGAAACTACAAGGCAGGGAATACCACCAGTTCTTCCAGCAACTGGAGGTGAAGGACGTTCCAGGGTTAAATGGCTCTTGGATAATAGTTGCAGTAGTTTTGTCTGTAATTATACTCAGTGCCTGAGTAACGTCTGCAGAAGTGGGAAATGATGATTTTGCGGTTGTTTGGAGGTGCTGAAATTTTGCTTGTTCCTCTGGTGTTGCCTCTGAGAGTCTGCTAAAAAAGTTAAAATCTAGTTGAAATTTCACATTTCAGAATACATGGCTGGTGCAGATTTTGAGGAGTAGATTTTGTGTAGTGCTATTAGAATGGGGGAAACAAAAAAAAAAAAAAAAAGGTACCTGGAATTGTTCCAGACATGCCATCCTCAAGCACACTGCCACATATATTCAAGATCAAACACTTTTCAATTGGGGTTTTGTTTTGGATAGAGGTACCTGTATCCTCTCTCCTCCTGCATGCAGCACAGAGTCCATTATGCCTGCTCACTTGCAGAATCCCAAGAAATTAGAGTCTCTGAAAGAGAGGAAGGAGGGTAAATGATGAAAGTTCATATGAATAACCTATGGCCTGGGCCCAGGCCAACCTCATGAAATTCAACAAGGCCAAGTGTAAGGTCCTGCACCTGGGTAGGCAAAATCCCAAGCACAACTCCAGGCTGGGTGGGGAATGGTTGGAGAGCAGCCCTGAGGAATAGGACCTTGGAATCTGGGTTGATGAAAAGCTCAACATGAGCCTGCAGTGTGAGTGCAGCCCAGACAGCAACCGAGTCCTAGGCTGCATCAAGAGCAGTGTGGCCAGCAGGGCAAGGGAGGGGATTCTGCCACTTTACTCTGCTCTCTTCATGCCCCACCTGGAGTACTGTGTGCAGTCCTGGAGCCCTCAGCACAGGAAGGACATGGAAGTGTTGGAGCTGGTCCAGAGGAGGGCCATGAGGATGATCAGAGGGCTGCAGCAGCTCTGCTGTGAGGACAGACTGAGAGAGTTGTGCCTCTGCAGCCTGGAGAAGTAAAGGCTTCAAGGAGACCTGATAGTAGCCTTCCAGTATCTGAAGGGGACTACAGGAAGGCTGGGGAGGGACTATTTACAAGGGCTTGTAATGACAGGACATGGGGCAATGGGTTTGAACTGGCAGAGGGGAGATTTAGACTGGATGTTAGGAGGAAGTTCTTTACAGTGAGGGTGGTGAGACACTGGCACAGGTTGCCCAGGGAGGTTGTGGCTGCTCCCTCCCTGGCGGTCTTGAAGGCCAGGCTGGAGGAGGCCTTGAGTGAGCTGTACTAGTGGGAGGTGTCCCTGCCTATGGCAGGGGGTTGGAACTGGATGATCCTTGAGGTCCCTTCCAACCTTACCATTCTATGATTCTGTGATTCTATTTTGAAGAGCATTATTTACAGAGAGGATCTGTGCACAGACTGGCATGCTCATCACAGGCCACAGGCACAGACAAAAGAAAAAAAGACGTAATCCTTGTCCAATAGAAGGGCAAGCCTTGTTTGACATCCCAGGTATGACACAATAACCTTGTCACTAGAAATGTAAAGTTTAAAAAAAACTATAAGCAGGTTAGTGCTCTGAATCTGGTGAAAATGCCATTTAGCAGAGGTAGAAAGAGAGGGGGGGAAAAAAATCAGTTTCACCTATTTTGTGAAAAAAGGTTTTTGCTTGACCTTTTTTTTTTTTTTTTTATAAAAACAAACAAACAAAACCCCAAATCCAGGAAAAAAAATAGCAAACTTAAATGTGAATCACTAGTGCTACAAAAATTAACTAAGCTAAGCTTGCTAAGAAAGGAAGAATAGAATAGTAATTTTCAAAAGCGTATGAAACTCTGCATGGAACAGATCAAAACTCAGTGGACCAAATAAAACTCCAAGCACTGTACCAGAAGTTACAGTTCTACTATCAAATTCCCTCTCTAATGTACTGCAAAATTACCCTCAACTAGTTTAATCAGTATAAAAGTTAAGATTACTGAATTTTTTTTTTTTCCTTTACAGAATCAATCAGGTTGGAAAAGACCTTCAAGAGACCTGCGTGCAGTTCTGGAGCTGCCAGCACAGGAAGGACATGGAAGTGTTGGAGCGGGTCCAGAGGAGGCCACGAAGATGATCAGAGGACTGCAGCAGTTCTGCTGTGAGGACAGGCTGAGAGAGTTGGGGCTCTGCAGCCTGGAGAAGAGAAGGCTTCCAGGAGACCTGATAGTAGCCTTCCAGTATCTGAAGTGGGCTACAGGAAGTCTGGGGAGGGACTATTGACAAGGTCTTGTAATGACAGGACAAAGGACAATGGGTTTGAACTGGCAGAGGGGAGATTGAAACTGGATGTTAGGAGGAAGTTCTTTGCAGTGAGGGTGGTGAGACACTGGCACAGGTTGCCCAGGGAGGTTGTGGCTGCTCCCTCCCTGGAGGTGTTCAAGGCCAGGTTGGAGGAGGCCTTGAGTGAGCTGTACTAGTGGGAGGTGTCTCTGCCTATGGCAGAGGGGTGGAACTAGATGATCCTTGAGGTCCCTTCCAACCTTACCATTCTATGATTCTATGATCATCAAGACCAACCTATTGCCAACATTATCTAATCAACTAAATCAGGGCACAAAGGAGCACATTCAGTCTTCTCTTAAACACTTACTGGGATTACAACTCCACCACCTTCCTGGGCAGCCCATTCCAATGGCCAGTTCTCCTGAGCCTGGAACACCTAGCCTGTGCTAGCAGGAGCTTTCTTTCCTTATGTAAGTATCCTTCCAAAGAGCACAGAGACCAAAGGCAAGGGCCAATGGAAAAAATAACTCCTTCTGCTTGTGGCTATAGAGACAGACAAACCACTTACCACATTAGAATCAACCAACCTTCCAACTCTTTGTTTTGTATGACTTAGGGGAATTTGGGCAAGGTTCTGCCAAGCTTCTCCATCACATGCTCCAATAGAAAAGGGAAACAAGAGGCAAGAAATGTTGTCTGGGCTTACACATATCTCTTACAAGGAGAGACTGAGGGAGCTGGGGCTCTTTAGCTTGAAGAAGAGGAGACTAAGGAGTGATCTCATCAATGTTTATAAACATGTAAAGGGTGAGTGCCAGGAGGTTGGAGCCAGGCTCTGCTGAGTGATGCCCAGTGACAGGACAAGGGACAATGCGTGGAAGCTGAGGCATAAGAGGTTGCATGCAAACATGAGGAGGAATTTTTTCCCTGAGAGGGTGACAGAGCACTGGAACAGGCTGCCCAGGTGAGTTGTGGAGTCTCTCCCTGGAGTTATTCAAAACCTGCCTGGATGTGTTCCTGTGTGATCTGGTACAGGAGATCCTGCTCTGGCAGGGGAGTTGGACTGGATGAGTTTTTGAGGTCCCTTCTAGCCCCTGACATTCTGTATTCTATGAGTCTACAAATGCTGAGAAGAGATAGAGGGTGACACTGAAAGACTCCTCAGAAATGCTGTGTGTCAAAATGGATGAGATGAGGTAGGTGTGACAGGTAGAACCACAGCTCTGCCTACGTACAAGGTCTGCTGGCCCAGTTTTAAAGTTGCACATGCATCTTTACCTAGGTACGGGGAGGGGAGGTCAAAACAAATCTTCACAAAGCCTTGTTCAGAAATTAAATGGAAACTTTTTCTCCCCAGTGTACTAAGCTGTATGTACCACCAGTTGTATTTCATTGGTTGTATTGTTTTTACAGTGCACTCAATAGCAGCTTAGGCATTGCAGAGAGTCCCTAAGACAGGGCAGAAGTAAGTTACATATTGTACAAATACATATGAGGAAATGCTTTTTGCTTCAAAAAACTTCAATATACTGTTTCTTATGAATAACAAAAATGAAAGGGAAGAAGAGAAAAACAGGAATAAAAGTACAACAGTCACACAGCAAGTGAACAGCACAGCCTGACTTTGATGTTGCTTATGCTGGAATAAACCTGGTGTGGGTTGACTTCAGTCCTACACCAGTCTAAAAGCTGCGTCAATCAAGAGACAAGAAAAGTATTTTGGGATTTCTGAGGACTATGGAAAAGTCACAAATGCATTTTACATCACAGTGACAGAAAAAGAGAAGTTTAAAAAAATTACACAGGGTGGAGATACGAGATGCCAATACTTGTTTAGGAAGCATTTGATAGCCTTTATAGCACACTGTTGCCCTTTCTGTGAAATGAACCTTGGGAGCTCTGAAATGGCTTCATATAAGCAAAAAAAAAAAAAAACACTGTTGGAAAATTGGAAAGCAATTTCTTTGCTTGAAAAGTAGCTTGTTGAAAGTCCATCAAGCTGGGGAAAAAAAAAAAAAAGAAAAGCACAACACATTAGGCCTGGATGAGATGCAAAGCATCCCTTCTCATTTGAGTTTCACTTAGAAGCTTTCCCCCCTTTTAATTAGGAAAAATAATACAATGAGAACAATAGAGGTTGTTCACACAACCAGCAGCAAGCACAATCAGCAAGATGAAGTTGGAGTGATGAGACTGTATGAAAAAAAGGTTTTAAGTTGATTGATTTATCCCTCCTGCTTCCCAATGATAAAATGAATACATGGTCAAATGAAAGTGAAACACCTCGACCTAGATATTAGAATTATGCCTTAAGTATTAACATCCTTCTTTCATTTTAATGATAGAGAGGAAAAAAACTAATTCCTGCTTAGGTGTAAATCACCAAATGAAGCATATTGTTTCTGTCATAATAAACAGACAGTTAAAATGTGACCAACCTATTACTGACTCACCATTGGTTGTTCTTTGAGGAGAAAAGTATCGAGATGCTTTTCAAAACTCAGTTACCTCGACTGAACACAAAGCCTCGGCCGTGTACAGAAAAGCCACCCCAGTGGTCAAAAGACAATGGGATACAGTTTTCACTGGGCAGAGGTCACTGCTAGGATAGAATCCCTCACACCTAATGACTCACTAGGAAAGGAATACAGCATTTGCATTATATTTTCACCTCTAAATACTATAACCAAAACAATATTTAAATGACTTGTGGAATATGTATATGTGTATTTACATATCTGATTCCAGTAATATAAATGCTTCTTCAGACTTACATGCTCAGCCATTTGACCTTTTAATATGGGTCTTCCTAGTGGGAAATTATTCATCAATGTCCACAACCAGAGTGGATAAGTCTTTAGATGTAAGAGCCCCCTGACACTGTACCAGTCCCAGTACAACGTGTTTGGTTATGAATGATGCAACATTAATAATCAAGATTAATTTTGATATCCAGGTAGAGATTGTTAGCAACTATGAAAATTGTTTATTAACATTAAATCTTGCCAGAAAACTTAGTTACAAGGTTCAAAATGCAGGGTTTGGAAATTTATACACACAGGGAACAGGCAAAACTGGAACCAGCAAACACAACCATGATACTGGAAGAGAAGATTCTTGGAGGTCACTACACCGCTGCGGTTCATTATCCTGCTTAGTCACTGGATGGACACAGGAAGCTTTCTGCTGATGGCAGAAGGCAATTAGTGATTACAAGAGGCTTTAAGTATTGACTCACAAAATATTATCAGACAGTACCCAAAGCACAGGAGGGGTTGCTGTCAGTGGTCTCAAAGCCATCAGAGGCTTTAGAGTTTTCCCAGGCTCTTTTCTCAGGCAGCTGGACTCTGGTACAGTCTCTGACCTGGTTCCTCTTGACTCTCCATTCAGCAGCAGCCTTGCAGAGCAGGCAGGATGCAATGCCATGTGCAGCCTTGGCACAATGTCACCCTGGCTGTGCAGGCTGAGCACCTGTAGGCGTTTAGAGCCTGTTCCTGGTAGTGGAGGTCCACACAGCTCAGGATGCATAGTGGCAGCAGCAGCACCATGAGTACACCAGCAGAGAGTAGGTTGTGCTGCCTGCTCATCTCTTTTTATCAATACAGTCTGAGACTCATGGACCTTTGGACATAGATTAGCAATCAGAATGGCACTTTACCAAGCCTGACTATATTAGGTGAAACCAGGGCTTGCTTTAACCAAATTTGGGCAGAGCACAGCCTTGCACAAGGCCAGCACAAGCTGAGTGTGTGTACCTTCTTTACCACAGGATGCAAAACAAGTTTGGGCAGGCCACAGTCCTCAGACTCAGTGGCTCCAGGTTCTTTGTCCTCTTTCCCACAGTTGCTTTTTCCCAAAACAGAAGGAGAGGGAGCAGGGAACATGTCTGGGGAAGCCAAGGCATGTATAAGCCTATATTGACCTGCTTAGGCCTACCACAACAGTGTTACACACCATGCAGCATTCTTAAGTTTTGCTGCTGGGCAATGATTTCATCTGCAGTACCTCTGCTCTCTGAGTGCTGGAATAACTCACCTCATTCATTTAGAGAGTATTTTCTAACAACAGAGCTGCTCTCAGGTCTCAGTGTAAGAAGGACAAATAGCCCCTTTAAAAACAGATGTCTGGCCAAAACTCTTACAATAATTGCAAATGTTATCCCATAATTTTAAGAAGAGGCTTTTACTCAGCAAGGTTGGCTCCCCTCGTGTGCCAAGAATACTTTTGTTTACTTTTCCTGCTACTAGCCAAGCTTACATTTTTTATTCACTTGTATTTCAATTAAAGGATCATTAGAATCTGTAGTTTCCTAAATCAAATACTAATTATTTATTTTTTTTTTTGCCATCAGTATATCCTAATAGACCAAAAGCTCTAAAAAACCTTAGGTCAAACTTAATTTTCTGATGCACTCAAGTTTTAAACACACAATTACTGATCTGAGTGGAATATATCCTAATATGCCATTTAAGTCCTTTTTCTCTAGAGATCTGAACTGTAAGCTGGCTTACAGAATTAATCTCAGAATGAGATGAATCAAATCACTGCTTATTGATTTAACAGATAATGTGTTTGTTTGATTTTGAAAGCGTTATTTGCAATTGCTAATCATGTTTCTATCTGCATATTTTTAAAGTGCAAAACACATGCCAGGGAAGTAATCTCTACTGCATGTCAAAAACTGTGTCATCTTCCACCTGTATATCTATCCTTCATCAGGTACAGCACTGACATTCCAGTCAGTGTTTCCTATTGCATGCACAAGCAATACTGGGTGAGCGTAGTAACTTAGCCATCTGGAGGAAAACCTGTTTTTAAAACACTACTGAAAGGAGCTGCAAACAGATAACTGTTCTCAGTAGTCTGAGACATTAACCTTCTATGAAGATTCACGGTGGAAGAAGGTGGACACAAGAATGTGATCTTCCACCTGCCAGAGGCTACAGCCTTAGCAATGTTGTTCTCTCCGTCTCACCAAACACCACCTCCTACTCTGCAAAACACAAGTTAACAAAATATTCCCCAAAGCAGCTAGTTGAAGAGCTGTTTGTTTTGTCAAGCTTTCTGGTGCATTTTCACAGTATCACAGTATCACCGAGGTTAGAAGAGACTTCAAAGATCATTAAGTCCAACCCATTACCACAGACCTCAAGACCAGACCATGGCACCAAGTGCCACGTCCAAACCCAACTTGAACACCTCCAGGGACGCTGACTCCACCACCTCCCTGGGCAGCCCATTCCAGCAGTCAATGACTCTCTCAGGCAACAACTTTCTCCTCACCTCCAGCCTAAACTTCCCCTGGTACAGCTTCAGACTGTGTCCTCTTGTTCTGGGGCTGCTTGCCTGAGAGAAGAAAGCAACCTCCTCCTGGCTACAACCACCCTTCAGGTAGCTGCAGACAGCAAGAAGGTCTCCCCTGAGCCTCCTCTTCTCCAGGCTAAACAATCCCAGCTCCCTCAGCCTCTCTCCATAGGGCTGTGCTCCAGGCCTCTCCCCAGCCTCGTTGCCCTTCTCTGGACACACTCAAG
>VWZE01009422.1:161575-172076 GCA_013396675.1 Eubucco bourcierii
CAATGAGGTCTGCCCTGAGCCTCCTCTTCTGCAGGCTGCACACCCCCAGCTCCCTCAGCCTCTCCTCATAGGGTTGAGCTCCAGGACCCTCATCAGCTTTGTCACCCTTCTCTGGACACCTTCCAGTACCTCAATATCTCTCTTGAATTGAGGGCCCCAGAACTGGACACAGTACTCAAGGCGTGGCCCAATCAGTGCTAAGTACAGAGCCAGAATAACCTCCCTTGTCACACTGTTCCTGATCCAGACAAGGATGCCACTGGATCTCCTGCTCACCTGAGCACACTGCTGACTCATGTTCAGCTTCTATCTACCAGTACTCCCAGGTCCCTCTCTGCCTGGTTGCTCTCCAGCCACTCTGTCCCCAGCCTGTAGTGCTGCTTGGGCTTGTTGGACTAGATGATCTTTCACGGTCCCTTCTAGCCCGACATTCTGTGACTCTGTGTAATGGGAAGGACTCTTTTTCCCAGTGAAAACACAGACAACAGAGTTAAAAAGACTAAGATGATTGTTACTCACTGCATGATTGTAGGAAGCTCTGAACTTTCATTAGATCAGTCCAGGACCGGGAGATACTGCCATCATCTGCTCCAGGAGGAGGTTGTTTTGCTTGGTTTTTGTTAAAGTTTTAAAGACACTGCCTGCCCAGTTCACATCTAACTCTGCAGGTGTTTATTTACTTAACAAAACCCAAATGCTTTAAATTCAACTACTTAATTTTCAGGTTATTTTTTAGGTGGCTATCCTGTATCTTCACTGATCCCTGTTAATGGTGGAAAGAACTGGCCAATTTCAGACAAATCTGACGTATGGACAGAGATGTCAAATAGAGCAATACCTTAGGATTTTTCTGATAATTGGCAGCTGGATAGACAACCCTGACAGAAAGAGCACTTTAATTAGCGCCCCCACTCAGCAGGAACCCAGGGTCTGTTCAGCTCACAACCAGCCATGCCACATGCCATTCTGTGCCTTTAGTAGTGGCAAGGGAATAGGAAAGGTAATGGAAGGGAGGTCAGAGGAGATGAGGAGGAGGAAGAAACTGGATGACCACACAGATGTGGAATACAAATCCAGAAAGGAGATTTCATTATGTCAACAAACAGACCAACTTACTTTATCTCTCCCTTGTGGCACATGCTGGTTTAGAGCCATGCTATTTGGATTGACTTTGGTAGCAGGTAAGTAGGAGATCAAAACACTGTCTATCCATCTGTTGTGATGATTACTGTAATTTCTTCCCCTATGTGTAGTTTATATCATGCTTAAATGGTATTTTGAGTTGTTTTGTTTATCTGGTTTTCAATAAACACAGTAAGCTGGGGGCTGATGTTGATGGGTTGGAGGGCAGAAGGGTTCTGCAGCAGGACCTCGACCGCCTGCACAGATGGGCAGAGTACAACAGGATGGAGCTCAACAAATCCAAGTGCCAGGTGCTGCACTTTGGCCACAACAACCCCATGCAGAGCTACAGGCTGGGGTGGGAGTGGCTGGAGAGCAGCCAAACAGAAAGGGATCTGGGGGGGCTGATTGACACCCACCTGAACATGAACCAGTAGTGTGCCCAGGTGGCCAAGAAGGCCAATGGCATCCTGGCCTGCATCAGCAATAGTGTGGCCAGCAGGAGCAGGGAGCTCATTCTCCCCCTGCACTCTGCACTGCTTAGGGCACACCTTGAGTCCTGAGTCCAGTTCTGGGTCCCTCAATTGAAGAAGGACATTGAGGTGCTTGAGCANTCAGGCAAGCAGCACCAGAACAAGAGGACACAGTCTCAAGCTGTGCCAGGGGAAGTTTAGGTTGGAGGTGAGGAGAAAGTCCTTGCCTGAGAGAGTCATTGAGTGCTGGAATGGGCTGCCCAGGGAGGTGGTGGAGTCAGCGTCCCTGGAGGTGTTCAAGGTGGGTTTGGACGTGGCACTTGGTGCCATGGTCTGGTCTTGAGGGCTGTGGTATCGGGTTGGACTTCATGATCTTTGAGGTCTCTTCCAACCCTGGTGATACTGTGATACTGTGTAATAACTACCAAGGCATACAGATCTTCACCACTGTGAAAAGAGAAGGCAAATAGAAAACTATGTGTTTGTTAATGCTTAGTGAATTAAGAAATGGCTCTTTTAAACATTGGGGGGTTTGATTAATTACTATGGATGTCTTTAATGCACAAAGTAAGAAAATGGAACAAAATGTGGTAATGTAAATGCTGTCATGCTGTCAGGAAGCAACAAGTATCTTCACAATGAGCTGAGGGCTGGAAATACGGAAAGAAAAGAAAAACATAAGATAGAGAGAAAACTGTCAGCCACCCAAATGATGAGGCAACATGCATATAGCTGTGAAAAAGGCAATGTAAAGGGGATACTATTGAATATTAATATTTTAATTGCTGATGCTTTTTTATCTGACAAGCTGGATACATTCTGTGTACTCTTTAACCTAGGAAATGTAAACATATTTTTAATCTACAAGGAGTTTTGAGGCTCCAAAACAGATTTCTAATATGTGCAATGGCAACAACAAAGAACAACAGCAAAAAAACCCCAACAACAAAAAATCAAATTAAAAAAAAAATCCAAACACAAAACCCAAAACACCACTAAGTAATTTCAAGACAAAGATTAATAACTTTATAAAAGAAAGAGTAATATATGTGGTGACCTGCATTAGGGAGAGAGTAGCAAAATTGTCCCAAGAAGTCCTTACCAGACCTACATTCCTTAGCAACAGCCTCAGAGAAACTGAAGCTCTGACTGGTAGAAGGATTCTGTAAAGAGTTCTGAAACTTGAAATCCAGAATATTATTAATTATTTCACTGCTGCTAAGTTTAGTGAGAATCTTTTTTGCAAGTCAGACAAGGCACAGCAATGTATTTCCTTCTAAACTGGAAGACTGAGCTGTCTCAGAGCTATCAAAGTTTCTGTTTTCTTAACACTTCTCTTGCCTTGCATTAAAAAAAACAAAAACCCATACTTTCTGGATATGCTACATTCCTGTTGAAGTGCAGAACTGATCTCATTTTATCTTTTCAGAATTTTTCTGATTTCAGAAGTTTTTGGGTAAATTCTTCATAGCTTTTTGGATTTATCCCTATCGGTGTGGCTTGATAGAGGCGCACACATTCTCTTCACCATACAATTACAGACTGTAATCATATTCATATAGACTTTTAAAGCAGGAATTCTAAGATATTCTGCTGCTCTAATTGCTCCAAGAATAACTTTATAATATCTGCAATCCCAGTAGGCAGTAGTAGAGGAAAGGAAAGCCCTAGCAGCTTTGCTTTTCAAAATCTCCCATGTACTGTAAGCAGTGATGAATCCAGATACAGGCTACCAAAAGACACACAAGGTGTTTCCCCTTCATTAAATAAGTATCTGATTTTAAAACATGTATTGGCTGCCAACAACAAATACTCTGTTTTCTAGATCAAAGAGTCTCTGGGAGGTACAAAACCATTGACAGTGATTGTCATGGCAGCACTGGATACGCAGATTCTTTCAGGATACTTTAAAGAGGTGCAGCCAAGTGTATAACCAGGCAGCAGAAGCAGACTGGTTTGTAAAAGGAGAATTCCTGGCAAGAAAAATTAACCTGCCTGAGCTCTGTGCTGCTGCCACCAGGATACTCAGAGTACCTGTGCATATACATGTATAAGAAGGTGATTTAGGCACCCACTGCACTGCGGTGTGCAACGCAAATGTGTCTGCAGATTTGGAAGTAGATGGTGATGCTGAAAGTTACTCATTGGAATTCAGGCAAGCAGCTGGGATGCTGAGTATGCACCACAGCTGAAGAACAGAATGGAGATTATCTACCCTGCACCTTCTCTGCAGGACAGGCAGTGGGGGCTGGGGCTGAGGAAAGCAACCTAACAGGATAAAAATCAAAGGGAATTTAAGGTGAGATAAAACCACAGGGGTCTTCCTGTTACTCTGCTGTTATCAACTGTCCTTGAAACAAGGCTAGAAATGGCCCATGTAAAGGATGACAACTACTCTGCTGATACGAGCTGGCTTGTCAGCTTGAGTTGGCAGGAGTTCCTACAGTTAACATGGCACTTACTGCCTTGTTGGTGACCTCTGTAGATGTCAACGATGACATTTCTTTTTTACTCAACATAAAACCGAAGGCAACGGCACATTAAAAAAGTTAAATGTCTTCAATACCAAATAATAAAGCCTTTCTACAAGTTTTGAAATGCAGGGTTAGAATTGCCTTGATTTACACTTGCTGAGCACATTCCTATTAACAGTCTCTGACAAAATGATCGTGCACCTTCCCAGTGCTTAGTGCATAAGGTGAGTGCGGCAATTGAGCCAGTTTTCAGTAGCACCCTTCCTCACTTGCTGCAGTGTGACGGTTTGGGAGTTCCCTGCCCCCCACACACTTTGTAAAATGACCCAGACTAGAACTCAGCCGGCTGGAAGTTAAAAGATGAAGCTCTATTTACAGCTCAGCACAATGTACAGCAGATATATATACACTATAGACAGAATATTTACAGAAATACACAAGTTAAAGGTAATACAGCAACACAACTCCCCTCCCAGAAATCAGAGACCCCAGGAGGGGCTCCCAACCACCCTTCCACCTTCACCCCACCCCTGTACCTTACCCCAAGGTTTGCCTTATGCACAAGTTAAATTAGGAGGATCAGCCAGGGGGGTTAGAAGAAAAGTGGTTAGTGAGGATTAATCAGCAGAGGAGTTAGAGCCAGAAGCTGCTAGATCAACCCAGCAGCTCCTGTTCCAGCCAGCGACAGACAGAGACTGACTTATCTAATGTTTTGGTTAGTGTTCCCAAACAATTTCTTAGCAAGCCTATGAGTGAAGTAGACATCATGATGTTTTCCTTTCACAGCCTATACTGTAATCTTCTCTATTAAAATATTCTAATTAGCCTCAAACCAGCACATGCAGAGAGAGAAACTGTGTGCTTAACTGATCTCTAGACTATAGGAAGAGAAAGGGGAGTCCCATGATGTAAAACCACATACTGTTCCCCTGCCAAGGGTGGTTTCTGAAGCTGTTCCCAGTTGGCCAAAGTGCAGCACCTGGCACTTGGATTTGTTGGGCTCCATCCCCTTGGGCTCTGCCCATCTGTGCAGGCAGTCGAGATCCCACTGTAGAGCCCTTCTGCCCTCCAACCCAGTAACATCAGCCCCAGCTTGGTGTCAGCTGCAGATTTGCTGGTGACTGACTCGATGCCCTCGTCCAGATCATCACTGAAGATGTTACAGAGGATGGGGCCCAGCACTGATCCCTGGGGCACACTGCTAGTGCCAGGCCTCCAGCTGCATGTGGCACCATTCACCACCACTCTCTGGGCTCAGCCCTCCAGCCAGTTCCTAACCCAGCACAGAGTGTTGGCATCCAAGCCACGAGCTGACAGCTTAGCCAGCAGTTTGCTGTGGGGGACAGTGTCAAAGGCCCTGCTGAAGTCCAGGTAGACCACATCCACAGGTCTCCCCACATCCACCAGGAGGGTCACCTGATCATAGAAGGAGATCATACATGGAACTCAGGACCAATGCTAAGATTTTAGTCTCTTTTTGGAAAAGACCATACTTTTACTATGTATTTGTACTATAAAACATTGGTGCTTAGATAAACTAATACATATAACTAGAAAAAAAGGAAAAACAATCTATTACTTTTACTTTAAATCTTTTACAAAGCTTAATGAACAAGTGTCAGATGATTATCAGGACAACAGACAATAATTGATCCTTGTTTTACTAACATTAATTCTTATAGTATTACAAATAGAAACAGTATCCACATTTTACAAGTGTAGAGAGAAAGAGTAATAAATTTGCCCTGGCCATGAACAAATACTACAATCAGAAGCTCAGTTGCTGTAAGTACATGAAATGTAGACATGAATATATATAGAAACATCCTGCTCTATTTAATAGTAGCTTTTCTATATTCATTCAGAAGATCAGAAGCCTCTTCAATCTCAGCTTGAGTCTTTGCAGTAAATCATTACTGTAATAAGAAATAATTTTCCATTTTAATTTATGTCAAAGAAATTGCTTAAGAGAGGCCTCACCCCTGGGTTGAAAAATATTGCATAAATAATTGTTCAGATGATAATTATATATAGGCTGTGCTTAAATATATATGTGTGAAGCTTTTATTTACTTTTTTTTTCCTGCTTTGAAAGTAATTTTTAAGCAAATCATGCATGAGCTGATGCCAACAGAGGAGGAGCATCAATGAAGGAATGAGCATCATTCTTCCAGATCAAGTGAACTTCTAACACATAACCATTCAAGGAAGTCTAAACAAGTGTCAATATAAATAGGTAGAAAAGGCAGCAAAAGGTCTGAAAGTAAGAGAGTAAGAGAAAATTAACACAGATACAGAAAGCTAAGAGGAGTTGGGTGGATCCAGACTAAAGAAATAGAACCAGGAATAAAATGCCAACCCCATTAGGAACTTAAGTAAGAATTATCATGAGAAAGGTCATAGAAGACTTACAAAGAAAACAAGAAAATTATGAAATTAAAACATCTCTTTTCTTACTATCAAACTGTGCCCAAGAGGCTAAACATAACCTCATATTACAGATGAATACATTTTGGATTTAGCTCATTGTCAAGATGATTTATGAGATGAAGACCAGATACTTTGGGGTGAACAAATAGTAAATCAATGTTCTGTGGCATTGAGGCAGAAAGGGAAGTGTGCACAAGATAATATCAGAGTGACAAATGAATGCAGATACATTTTGTTTTATTTTAATATGAATTCAATTTAATGATAAATATGAGTTTGAAAGTGCAGCAAATTGCATACATAAAGGACAAACAGAAACATTGCTGCAAGAAGATTTTACATTTATCTGAAGAAGAAAACTACAAATCCAGTGTATTAAAATTCTGTATATTTCACAGAATCACAGACTATCAGGTGCTGGAAGGGACCTCAAAAGCTTATCCAGTCCAACCCCCCTGCCAGAGCAGGACCACCTAGATCAGATCACACAGGAACGTGTCCAGGTGGAGTATGAGTATCTCCAGAGAGGGAGACTCCACAACCCCCCTGGGCAGCCTGCTCCAGTGCTCTGCCACCCTCACAGGGAAAAAATTCCTCCTCAAGTTTAAATGAAACTTCCTATGCCTCAGCTTCCACCCATTGCCTCTTGTCCTGTCACTGGGCATCACCCAGAAGAGCCTGGTTCCAGCCTCCTGGCACTCATCCTTTGCATGTTTTTAAACACCAATGAGGTCACCTCTCAGTCTCCTCCCAGCAGCACAGCCCCAGCTCCCTCAGGCTCTCAACAGAGATGTTCCATTCCATCATCTCTGTGGCTCTGTGCCTGACTCTCTCAAGCAGTCCTATGTCCCTCTTGAACTGGGGAGCCCAGAACTGGATGCAGTACTCCAGATGTGGCCTCACCAGGGCAGAGTAAAGGGGCAGAAGAACCTCTCTTGACCTACTAACCACAGCCCTTCTAACACACCTCAGAATGTTATCGCCCCTTCTGGCCACCAGAGCCCATCGCTGGCTCATGGCCATCCTGTCATCCACTAGGACCCCCAAATCCTTTTCCCCTTTGCTGCCTTCCCACAGGTCAGTGCCCAACCTATCCTGATCCCTGGGATTATTCTTCCCCAGGTACCAGACTCCATACTTGCCTTTGTTGAATTTCATTACATTTCTCCCTGCCCACCCCTCCAGCCTGTCCAAGTCTGCTGAATGCCAGCACTGCCTTCTGGTGTGGCAGCCACTGCACCCAGCTTGGTGTCATCAGCCAACTTGATAACAAACAGCGCACTCTGTGCCCTCACCCAGGTCACTGATGAACAGAACTGGTCCCAGTACTGACCCCTGAGGGACTCCACTAGTTACAGGCCTCCTCCAACTAGACTCCATCCCACTGAAGACAAGTCTCTGGCTTCTTCCCTTCAACCTGTTCCCAATCCACCTCACTCCCTGATCACCCAAACTGCACTGCCTCAGTTCAGCCAGAAGGATGCTGTGGTAGACAGTGTCAAATGCTTTACTGAAACCAAGATAAACCATACCCACTGCTCTAACATCATCTATCCACCTGGTTATAGCCTCATAAAAGGCTGTCAGGTTGGTCAGACATGACTGCCCCTTGGTAAAACCATGTTGAGTGCTCCTAATGACCCCTTGTCCTTGATATGCCTAAGGACAGTGACAAGAATAAGTTTCTCCACTAACTTTCTGGGGATGGAGGTAAGGCTGACAGGTCTATAATTGCCTGGGTCCCCTTTCTTACCCTTTGTGAAGACTGGAGTGATGTTTGCCCTCCTCCAGTCCCCAGGCATCTCTCCTGTCCACCATGACTTACTGAAGATGATGGAGAGTGGTCTGGCAGTGACCTGTGCCAGCTCCATCAGCACCCATGGGTGATGCCATCAGGACCCATAGGCTTATGGATGTGCAGATTACTCAACTGTTCCTTAACCCAGTTCTCATCAACCAGGGAAGACTCCTTTGTCATGTTTTCCTCTGGTGCTTCAGGTGTCAGAGGTTACTGCAGACAGTCTCCAGCAGCACAGATGGAGACAAAGGCAGCATTTATTAACCCAACCTTCCTTGCATCCTCTGTCACCAGGGCACCCACCTCATTCAGTAGAGGGCCCACACTGCCTCTAATGTTAGCTTTTCCTGCAATGTATTTGAAGAAGCCCTTTCTGTTATCCTTGACCTCCCTTGCAAAGCCGACTTCCAACAAGGCCTTAGCCTTCCTAATTGCCTCCCTACATCCTCTGACAACCATCTTATACTCCTCCCATGTGGCCAGCCCCTCCTTCCATGATCTGTCAACTCTCTTCTTCCACTTAGGTTCCTTACTTAACCATGCAGGTCTCCTGGCTCCCTTTTCTCAATTTCCTACTTGTAGTAATGTATCTCCATCATCCATGAAAAAAGAAACATTTGTCATGCTAGATATTGAAATGCATAGTTTAGTTTTCTTCTTGTATCACACACAAACTAGCTTCACTCTTGCTTCCTCACTTTGTGACAGCCCAGTTAACAGATCACAGACCTGCCTAGCTGTGGGCAGTTATCCCAAACACAGATACATTTAAACTCCCTCCTTGTTTCAAGATGTCATTTAGAGTGTGGTTAGCACTACATACATAAAGGATAGATCTGTGCAGTAGCCAAGGAATACAATTGTCATTCTTACTGGTAATTTAGGGCTTGAATATCCAAAGCAGCATAGCTGCAGCAGCACAAACTTCACCTTTATGGAGCAGAGGACATTTATTCAGGAGTGTTATCACACTGCCCACCTGTATTGCAACATGCAACTAATCTGGGTTAGGGATGCTGATATCTGCTGCAATTGCATCTCTGTATGATCTCTAGAGAAGTCTTCAAAAACCCCAAAAGGGTCTAAGGGGTATATCTGAGAAGAATGAGGACTTGTAAGTGGCATGAGTGGGAATGATAAAAGGTTAATTTGTAATGCATGCTCCAAATGCTCCATTTGATCTACCTTCTTAAGTTATTCAGCAGACTCAACAGAACTTTTACATTTGCAGTTTGCTTTTCAGGTGTGTAAATTCTGCTTGGAACAAAGTTTGTAACATTAAAGCTTTACTAAGTAATCCCCTGAGGATAACATTGAAAAAGGAGCATCTGTAAGGAAGCAGGTTGGAGACTTTTAGTCTGAGCTAAAAATACATACTCACTGTGTAGCCTGGCATACAATGCTAACTTCAGGTGGTGGAAGAAGAAAATAAAATCTCAAGGACAACTTTATTTACGGACTGAGACTTGTATTCAGAAAAACATGAGGAGAACAGTTTTAAGCCTTGAGAATTGCCTACTTTTGAATTTCTAAGTAGGAAACCTTACAAGGATATAGAAAGGCCTGCAAGAGTAGAAAGATGATGTAGACTGGACACCTCAGCAAAATAGACCTGATATTGGTTAAATTGTTACAAAAGAATACTTTTTTCTAAATACTGAGAATACTCTGATACATGTTAAATGATCTATTACAAGAGGGCAGGTTCTAATTGGATGAATAGTCTAACTTATAGTCAGCATTATACATGACAAATCTACAGCCATCTTATAGAATCATAGAATGGTAAGGTTGGAAGGGACCTCAAGGATCATCTAGTTCCAACCCCCTGCCATAGGCAGGGACACCTCCCACTAGTACAGGTTACTCAAGGCCTCCTCCAACCTGGCCTTGAACATCTCCAGGGAGGGAGCAGCCACAACCTCTCTGGGTAACATGTTCCAGTGCCTCACCACCCTCACTGTAAAGAAGTTCCTCCAGACATCTAGTCTAAATCTCCCCTCTGCCAGTTTAAACCCATTGCCCCTTGTGCTGTCATTGCAAGACCTTGTCAATAGTCCCACCCCAGACTTCCTGCAGGCCTCCTTCAGATACTGGAAGGCTACTCTAAGGTCTCCTCAAAACCATCTCTTCTCCAGGCTGCAGAGCCCCAACTCTCTCAGCCTGTCCTCACAGCAGAGCTGCTGCAGCCCTCAGATCATCTTT
>VWZE01009422.1:172112-261094 GCA_013396675.1 Eubucco bourcierii
CTCATGTTGAGCTTTTCATCAACCCAGACTCCAAGGTTCCTTTCCTCAGGGCTGCTCTCCAACCATTCACCACCCAGCCTGGAGTTGTGCTTGGCATTGTGCCTACCCAGGTGCAGGACCTTACACTTGGCCTTGTTGAATGTCATGAATTTGGCCTGGGCACAGCTCTGCAGCCTGTCCAGGTCCCTCTGGATGGATCCCTGCCCTCTAGCAAGTCGACTGTGCCACACAGCTTGGTGCCATCTCCACACTTGCTGAGGCTGCACTGATTCCTCTGTCCATGGCACTGACAAAGATGTTAAACAGCACTGGTGCCAGCACTGACCCCTGAGGGACACCACTTGGCACTGGTCTCCAGGTGGACATTGTGCCCTTGATCACCACTCTCTGTGTGCCACCATCCAGCCAATTCCTTATCCAGCAGTTCTCTACCCATCAAGTCCATGTTTTTCCAGTTTGGTGCCCAGGATGTCATGTGGGACAGAGTCAAATGCCTTATTCTGTTACACAAATTACAAAGGTGGACATATATTCTTATTTTAGGAAACATATTAGCAAAGTAACAGAAAAACTTATTTAAAGGGGTTTGGAAAATTAAACAGAAACAACTAAATAATTAATCTTTTCGAAGCTAGTACAGCATGAGAACTTAATACGAAAATTACATAATTAGATTTTCTTTTAAAATCAAATGTAAAACAATGGTATTATATTCAGGTACAGAGAGTACAAATTTCAGAGCAAAGCTCTGAAATAAAAAAAAAATCCAAGTGGCTAAACTGAATGTTATATGTAAAAGAAATAAGGACAGTAAATGGCCATCCAGGAGATGAAAATACCCCCAGATATCTCTCAACAAAATTACTGATGAGATGAATACTTTAAGGTAGTAAGTGCACTCAGTGTTCTTTGTTCGCAGAAGGCAAAAAACAAACCACAAACAAACTTGTTCTAATCACATGCTTTTTGCTAGTATTCTACATTTGTCACTGTTGTTCCCTATTCTTTATACCAACATTTAGATGAAACTTACTTCTATTTCCAAGGCATCCATAGAATGCCAGAATCTCAGAGTGGTCAAGGTTGGAACCAACCTCTGCAGGTCATCTGGTCCAAGCACCACTGCTTAAGCAGGGTCATCTACAGCCAGTTGCCCTGTACTATGTGCAGGTAGGTTTTGAACATCTTCCTCCAAGGCAAATTCCACAACATCTCTCAGCAACCTGTTCCCACAGTCACCCTCAGCTAAAAAGTGTTTCATGATGTTCAAAGGGAGACTTATGTGTTTTAGTTTGTTTTCACCACTGAAAAGAGTCTGTCTCTGCACCTTCCCTTCAAATGTTCATGTACTCTGATGAAGTCCCCTTTCAGTCTTCTCTGCTCCAGGCTAAACAGCCCCAGCTTTGTTAGACTTTCCTTATATGAGATGCTCCAGTTCTTTCAACATCTTAGTGGCCCTTTCCTGGGCTCTCTCCAATATGCCTGTCTCACTGGACACAGAACTCCAGGTGTGCCCTCATTAGTGATGATTAGAGAGCAAGAATGCCTTCTGCCAACCTCTTGGCAATGTTCTTGTACTGCACTCCAAGGTATTATTTGCCTTCTTTACCACTATGTCACGTTGCTGGTTCATGTGCAACTTTGTGTCTACCAGGACTCCCAGGTCCTTACCGTGTTGTACTGCATTCCAGCCAGGCAGTACCACCATATAATGAGCACACCTGGATTTCTTCTACCCCAGAAACAGGACTTTGCACTTGCCCTTGTTGAACTTCAGGAGGCTACTACCTTCCAATTCCTCCAGCCATATAAACATCCAAACTGTAATTCCTGGTATTATGATAGTTGTAATCTCCTAAATGGTATTGAATGGTTGAGTCCATACCTAACCTTAATTATGAGTTTACTTCACTTGCTAACGGATTCAAAAGAATAAAGAATGGTTATAGAGAAGGTAACAAATTACATCCCTGTAGAAAAATGTTTAGCACAGTTCTTATTCAAATTCATCCAAACAATAATTAATCCTCAAAAAGTATCTATGAATCACTGTCTCACAAGTGATGAAGTTCAGGGCATAGAGAAAATGACTAGAGCAAAAAGGCAACCATACTGAAGGTATAAGCATAGAATCTGATAAATAAATCACCATTTATTCAACTAGACTCAATTATTCCTTCATGCTCACAATGCTAATTGCTTTTATGCAACACTAATGTTCACTCTAAATTTCAGAATAAAAATACAGGACAAAACAAAACTAAGTAGTAAATATTTTGATAAATATTTGAGGCTAAGTCCTGGTCTCAGTGAAGTTAGTATCAAAACTCAGACAGGACTTTATGTTTCACAGAGCTGCAACAGACAAACTGGCTCACACAATCATGCAACCTTGGTAATAGTGGAAAAGTTGCAAAAGTACAACATGCAAAACACATTTGGCAAACTGAAGCTAAAACTTTCAAAGACTATTTCACAGCTATGCAGGGGTAGATGAGGCCTTGGCAAACTGTTCAGACTGAACCTCTCATTCCTACCAATCTTTCTTGCATGTATAGTTTACATCTTTTCAGAGTATGGTGCAAAAACCAGACACAGCATTCCAGCTGAGATCTCACCAGTGCTGCGTACATCAGAATAATTTGCTTCATCATCTCATTCACTACCTTCTTCCAAGTATCTCCCCCAAACTACATTATTCCAATCTTTCATGACACTGCTGTTTTATTTTGATTGTATTTATCTTGCTATCCAGAAGAAGCTCTAAATTCAATCTGCTGTATGCAATACAGAGCCATCCCTAGTTTTGTTTCAGAGCATTTTGATTTTATAGATCAGTTCTGTGAATTTGTCCTGCTGATGGTAGGCCACAATTCCAACTTAAGATATTTCTGTCCTTTGCAGTACTTTTCCTATTATAGTTTGCTCTTGCTCAAATTCTATAAGCACTAACCAAGTGCTTACCTAATATTAAACAGAAAATTCCTTGCCTCTGCTGGAACCTAAATTAAAATTCCCTCTCCATTATGAAGCAAATGACTTGCAAGATTAGCAAACCCATCTTTGAGAGTCTTTTTTTTCACTCTGCCTCTCTTTTGTTTGCTTGCACTATGGAACAATCTTGAACCCATTTCTAAGAGCAAGATATATTGACCAAAATCCCTTTGGTCATGAAGCCAATTACTTCCTTACAGTTGATGTCTCTTCTACTCTCATCTCCTAATAAGAGAGTATCCTGTAGGTTTACAAGCTCAGAACAGAAAGGCAGTGCTGTGTCACCAACTCTTCATCCATCACTAAGGCCTTCAGCACTGCTCCTCTCCTCCAGATGGTAGTAGAGTATGTTCAGAGAGCAAAGAAGAGAAATCCTGCTATTTAACTCTACTAGTCCTGCCTTTTCCTCATTCTCTGCTGCCCAGATCTACAGCACCTTCTGTCTAGAGAATAAAGAAGGCATTGAAGATGCAAAAGGTAGGATTGGGAAAGTTGCACAAACTGCCTGTTGGGAACTGTTTGTCTTGAGTTACTTTAACTAGGTTCTCCAAGGCTAAAAATTATTGCTCAAACTTTCCTTTAACCTGTTCTGCTCTTCTTCAGACTACATTTTTTTAAAAAGAGGCAGAAAATAAAGCAACCAGATGAGGTTTTTAAATCTGTGACAAAAATCCAAAAGTTCATCTCAACATTACATACTTTAGTCCCTAAAAAGTAATGTGATTTGTTAACAAATAAATTAATAATGCATTGCAGGAAGTTGTTAATAACTTAGTGGTAATCTTAACAGCATTGACTTAAATACTTTCTCTTGCTACCTATCACCTATTTCCTTTATGCCCACGAAGATGATCAGAGGGCTGCAACAGCTCTCCTATGAGGACAGGCTGAGAGGGCTCTTCAGACTGGAAAAGAGAAGGCTTCGAGGGGACCTGACAGAAGCCTTCCAGTATCTGAAGGAAGCTACAGGAAGGTTGGGGAGGAATTATTTACAAGGTCTTGCAATGACAGGACAAGGAGCAATGGGTTTAAACTGGCAGAGGGGAGATTTAGACTGGATGTTAGAAGGAAGTTCTTTACAGTGAAGGTGGTGAGGCACTGGCACAGGTTGCCCAGGGAGGTTGTGGCTGCTCCCTGCCTGGAGGTGTTCAAGGCCAGGTTGGAGGAGGCCTTGAGTGACCTGTACTAGTGGGAGATGTCCCTGCCTATGGCAGGGGGTTGGAACTAGATGATCCTTGAGGTCCCTTCCAACCTTACCATTCTATGAATTTTTCACCTCTTCAGACAAACAAAGCAAGGTACAAGAAGCAGAGACAAGGAATGTCAATAACCTACAGCATCATGATTTTAACAGTTACCTGGGACTCTTCTTTCCTTCCTTGCTTCTAAATACTGCGTTTGATTCTGAGCATATAAAAATTTTGCTATTTAAAGGCACTCCAGAAAAGAAAGAAAAGTTTAATCTTTTTCAGGATTGGAACAAGTTAGAAGCTGTGGGTTATGATAAAGTGGCAGGGATAAAAGGCAGAGATCTGCATAATAACTGCTGATATCAATGCTGAGATCAGCTACTGCTCTCAGATCTGAGTGGTAAAAGTAATTTGCGCACATTGATACGAACAATACTTTCTGTACACAGATTTAGACGTCTGACTCACTATATTAAAGGTGATCTGCAAACACAAGAGTGGATTTTCTAATCAAACCAAAGCCATAGAATCATAGAATGGTAAGGTTGGAAGGGGCCTTCAAGGATCATGTAATTCCAACCCCCTGCAATAGGCAGGGACACCTCCCACTAGCACAGCTCACTCAAGGCCTCATCCAATCTGGTCTTGAACAACTCCAGGGAGGGAGCATCCATGACCTTCCTTGGCAACCCGTTCCAGTGTCTCACCACCCTCACTGGAAAGAACTTCCTCCTAACATCCAGTCTAAATCTCCCCTCTGCCAGTTTAAACCCATTGCCCCTTGTCCTGTCGTTGCAGGACCTTGTAAATAATCCTTCCCCAGCCTTCCTATAGGCCCCCTTCAGATACTGGAAGGCTACTATCAGGTCCCCTNCATCTTTTAGGTGAACGGAACATCTGCTTTTCAAACCACTCTTACCCTCTTTAAAAAGCAATGAAAAAACAAGAGGTAAATCTATAAGAAATTCTTGAATTTCTTAGACATTCTTTCACTAACAGCCAGGCAAAAATCATTCTGCACACTCCTACTGCCCAAGGCGGGGGGGGGGGGGGAAGTGTGATTCCTAAGCTCCAAAGGATTTATCAAAGATCCAAGACAAAGAACTCACTCATATTTTCCTTCTGGAAAAGAAAGAAGGAAATATTCAAAACTCTGAAATCCACCACTGCCGCTCTGTGTGTTGTATGAGCACACTGTAAGACTTAAAATCTCCTGTGAATTCATTTCAGTGAATCAAGTTATGGTTTATGCTTGCATCTATGCATGAATTTGACATGAGCCTGTGTGAACTTCTCTTTTCTTAAAGTGAACATTTAAATATAACAGATGTTCACTTTGTTTGCCTTTAGAGTGCTGAGTAAAAACACTGTAGTTGTTCCAATATATAGCCATAATATTTTCTCTTTTTCTTTGGCAGCTAGCAGATTAACTTCAAACTCAAAAAGCAGTGCTATAGCAGCAGCAAAGGTTTGATCTCATATTATATCTGACGTGATGTAAATGCAGTTTTCTACAACAGCTGTCTCGTCTTGTGTTACTGTTCTTTCCCCTCCACTAGCTCTTAGTCTAAGGATTTCCCACCACTCCATTGGATTTACTAATTAAGAACATAAGAAATGCTCTTTTGGTCCAGACAGGGGTTTATGTTATCCCCAAAATCTGTCTCTTACAACTACAGTAGCAGATGCTATAGAGGGAGAATAATCTCTGCTCAGGATGAATTTTGACAAAAAAATTTACCAACACAGGACAAGATCCAGGATGATGCCAATCATTGGTTTTGAAAATGACTGGGTTGACAATATGTGTTAGAAAATATTAATATTAATTTTAGAAAATATTCTCTCAAAACAGACATGTTCTATCAACTCTTAATATGAACAAGGAGAAGATGTCTGTCCTGTTTACTCTGCTGTTTTACTTCATCTCTTTGCTTTTTAGTTGTAAGTCCCTGTTTCTGTGACCTTTCCAGTTAAGATACTTGGATACACAGGGACTACTCTACTGCCATCCAGCTTCTCTAATTTTAAAGAAGCAATTCCAGATGTGGCCATTGTTTACCTTCTGAGCACAATCTCCTGCTTTCCAGCACCTTGGTAAGCACCCTGTTAGCGTTCACAGCTTGTCATTTTTTATTCATTGTATTCACTAATGCATTGATCTCTTTCCTTCTCTCAGTAGCATTAATATAGTGTATGGATAAGGACATAGTGTATAGTATATATATATGGATTTAACATTCATGAGCTCAGCTTGCTGTTAAGACCTAGGAACTGAGATGTGTAGCCACTTCTAAGCTATGCTGTATAGCAAAGATGGTCTTTCCAGACTAAGGTCAGTATTCAAATGTCTACTATAGTAACTGAAAAAAAAAAAAAAAAAGCAAGAAGTAAAAATGAATTACTGCAGCATCTCACTGGCATGGTAAATGTCACATGTTTATTTGTCAACATTCTTCCTCTAAATACTTTCTCCCTCTGTGTTGTTTTCTCTTTGTGTGCTGTTACCTGAGATTGCATATACTTAGTCCTTAGGCCAACTAGAAAATGTCAAATATGGTTACAGTTACGACACTATTATGAGAACACAAAGAACCTTTTATGGTTTTTATTAATATTTCCTGTACTTTCATTGTATTCTTGACCGCTCTACAGTTGCATTCCCTACTTCAGCGACAACTTCCCCACCCCAAAAGTGAATCACATTGTAGACTGCAGAAGAAATTCTTTATTTGATCCCATCATAACGTAACCAAAGATTATTTGCTACTGCAGGTGTGGTCATCCACACAGACTGCCAGTTTTCATTCATGTGACTCCGGGTTTCCTACAGATTGTGCTCTTTAGAGAGCATAAGGCTGTTCAGAAACATTCTGTATCAGTGGTGTTTGATGGGGTGGACTGTTTTCAAGCACTCTGTCATGTGCAAACAGCAATAAATATTGGCATTAACAGTCACAACATCACTGACAGTCACAGAGATAAGAAATGAATTGTTTAGTTTCAACCATGAGACCAGAGAGATTTATCACATTGACTTCCACACGTATTGCTTGCTCCACTTCTTAGATACTTGTATAACTCGGGCAGTCCACAGATAGTTCAGCCATTACCATGCCAGCTATTGTGTACCACAGTAATAAATTATTTGTCAGCTTTCAGAGATATAAGGCATAACTGCAGTTGCATCTTTTGCAAGCCACCTTGCAACAGGATGATTACAGAGCTTGTAAGTCATGAAGTCATTAAGCCATTAATTTATCAGTTAGTGGTAGCATATGCAAATATACACATACTTTTACAGTGGGAAGTGGGACACTAATCTCTGTGAATGAAGACTGAGAAGGTTGCCCTTAAGAAGGCTGAGAGACATCCAGGAAATATTCTTACATGTGGCTCACCTGAGATTCTGAGTGACCAAATTGTCATAGCTATCTTTTCTGAAAAGAAAAGACAGAGCATCTCTGACTTGGACTACTAAAACAGCCTGAGAGAGATTTTGAAGAATATGTGTATGCTACGTTGCAGTCTAATCTCTTGGGGAGCCATGGGGAAATGAAATACAGTAAAATAAAGTGAAATCTTGCAATGACTTGTCAGTATGTTCAGGATTACAAATTGATGTCTGCTCTATACATTTTCACAGGCCTCAGGTTCTCATTGAAAATCCACTACTTCATAGTCAGAAAATGTCTAAAACTACTGCATTTGATTAATGTTTTAATATTTTCTATAACACTTTGACATTTACTTCATGTACTCTTCAGCCTTTTGTTTCCAAGGCACTTTGCAAATATTTTCCTACGGTGAATTTTAAAATCGAGTATGCCAAATGTCACAGTGAGGCAGAAGGAAGAGGAACCAGACTGACTGCTACAAGGACTGGGGTTACTGAGGTAAACTGTTAAATTCTTACTATTGTGGCAAGTTCTCAACTGTGCCCTTTCAGTCACCGCTTTCATCATGCAGGAATCCTATTCAGATATACTGATTCAAAACCACTTAAGATAATCGTGTCAAGATGCACCGGACAAAACCACCCAACTGTAGTTACAAGCATGTAAAGTGATTATTTGCAATTAAGACAAATTTAAGTAAAAATAAATATTTACCAACTGTAGTGTCTCCTGCAAGTTTAATAGGGTAAGTCCTAGAAAGAAGAGATTGCAAGGCTGAATGCTTATTTCAAGTTCCTGAATTATTAATCCTTTGGAATTCAGACACACTTTTTTTCCCTGAGAAAAGCTCTTGGCTTTTAACTAGTTTTCATATCAAAAGCCTTGCTGGTCTTCAAGTCAGCAGCAAAGTGATGGCTTATGACAAAGATGTGGGCATCTCTTCAATAAGCAGGGAATCACAATTAGATGGTTCTTTTTTTCTTTTAAAAGCATTTCAGACTCTTACTATTGACCTGTCATGAGGCCCTAGCTGAGATCACAGCATCATGTCTCAGTTCAGAACACCCTCGATGGTGTCAATCAAAAGCCTGAAAACAGTATTATTGAAATATTTCATCACCAGAACTTTTTGAATCCTTTCACAATCCCCGAGTGGATAAAGTCACTGCAATGCAAAGCCACTGACATCAAATGAATGAAACCATCCTGTGTAGGCAAAGTCCCACATAAAACTATACAATGACTTCTAGTCATTTGAATTTTGAGACAGAACACAGAAGATAAATTAGGTTACGTGCACTTTGATTCCAAATGAAAAGACAATTTAACACTGCAACAGTTCAGAGAACATAAAAAAAACAGTAAGTGGTAGAACAGATTAAGTCTTCATCTTTCTCATTAAATTCAACGAAAAAATAAAGTGGCTAAAGTGTAGAAAATCAGACCATAATCATGATGCTAGATAAGAGATTAAAGTTCAGATTTTGTGCTACCATATAAACTTGCACGAAGGATAAAGGCCTTAATGCCTCCATCAGAGATGTCTTTGGGCAGCACACGGCTCTTGTGCAGCAGCTGCAACAACACTGCTGTTTCTCCCTCCCTGAGGATGTTAAAGAAATAAAGGGCAAGATGAGACCATTACACTGTTCTGTCCATTTGTTGGCACAGCTAAGAATAGGCACCAAGCTGCTTTTGTTCTCCTTCCCAACTTCTGTTCTAGCACAGAAATAGAACATCAAAAACCTTGGCTGGAAAATGATAAAACACTGCTTGGGTGGTTTTTCTATAGTTTTTTGAGCAGTCTACTCTGCAAGTTAATTTAGCTGTAGAGGAAGTCACTCATTCATACTTACACTCACACACTCTTCTTCCTGTGTTCTTAGCAGACACCACATCACAACAAAGCCTCAGCCTGTCTCAGTGTGCAAAAAAGGAGCTACCTTCAGGTGACACCTTAACCATAAATCTTTTTTTCTTCTTGAATTCTTTCAGGAACAAAGGATTCGCCTGCTTCTGAGTAGCAGTCATTTGTCACCAATTTCATTTACAGACTTAGTTTATTTCAGACAGTTATGAAAGTGGCTTGTATACAGAGTGACAGCAGTGAATGGATTTAAGCCAGTTGAAGCTGTATTTCCACACATTTCCAATACTTTGGGAAAAGTTAACAAAACCCGCAATTAAAGAAACTATGACTGAAAACACTAAGAAAAAAAACCCTGTCACTTTCTTTTTTTTGGTCCCTAATTATAGAAAACAAAAAGCCATCATGACATCTGTGCAACAGAGGATTGTTGCAATCCAACCCAGATTCTGTATGTAATGCTGCGGTTTCACAGAATCCACCAAGGAAAATATCCAAAGTTGACTATACAGATGAGACAAAAATTCCTCTTACTTGAGTATGGCTGTGATATTCAGTAACCATAGCAGCAGACTCAGAACTGTCAGTATTGCATGCATTTAAACAAGTACAAATTTTAAGTAAAATCCACAAATGCTGGCTAAAGTCAACATTAAATTCTGCAATTTGCACCATCGTCCATTGGAATAATCTCCCCAGGGAAGTGCTGGATTCTCCAGCACTGAGCACTTCCAAAATTTAGCTGGGCAGGGCTCTGAGCCATCTTGTCTATATCACACTTTTTCAAAGAGAGGTTGGGCCAAATGGCACTTGAGGTCCCTTCCAACCTGGTATTCTATGAGTATTTTTACATCACTGTATAATACAGCAGTGTACACTGTGTTGTGATTAAAAATCCAGTTTTAAACTCAAATTCATATCTTTGCTACCCAAAGCAAAGTGACTCTTTTGAGTCTCATTACAAACAGATAAATCACTCCCCACAGTTTCCAAATGCTGGATGCTTTATGAAGTCTTTTAAAGGCAATAGCTACAGTTGTTAAACACATGCATCACATAGTCACAGAAACATTCAGGCTGGAAAAGACACTTAGAATCATAGAATGGTAAGGTTGGAAGGGACCTCAAGGATCATCTAGTTCCAACCCCCTGCCATAGGCAGGGACACCTCCCACTAGTACAGCTCACTCAAGGCCTCATCCAACCTGGCCTTGAACACCTCCAGGGAGGGAGCAGCCACAACCTCCCTGGGCAACCTGTGCCAGTGTCTCACCACCCTCACTGGAAAGAGCTTCCTCCTAACATCCAGTCTAAATCTCCCCTCTGCCAGTTTAAACCCATTGCCCCTTGTCCTGTCATTGCAAGACCTTGTCAATAGTCCCTCCCCAGCCTTCCTGTAGGCCCCTTCAGATACTGGAAAGCTACTATCAGGTCCCCTCGAAGCCTTCTCTTCTCCAGGCTGAAGAGCCCCAACTCTCTCAGCCTGACTTAGGACCACGAAGTCCAACTGATAACCCTACTCTTCAAGTTGCACCATAAACTGTATCCTCAAGCACCACATCCAAATGACTTTTAAAGCACATTCAGGGTTGGTGACTCCACCACCCCTCTGGGCAGCCCATTCCAATGCCTGACCACTCTTGCTGGGAAAATTATTTCCCTAATGTCCAGTCTAAACCTACACAGTCACAGCATGAGGCCATTTCCTCTTGTCCTATCACTATTTACCTGTGAGAAGAGACCAGCAGCAGCCTCTCCACAATGTCCTTTCAGGTAGTTGTAAACAACAATGAGGTCTGCCCTCAGGGTCTTCTGCTTCACACTAACCATCCCCAGCTCCCTCAGTCACTCTTCATAAGATTTATCCTCCAGGCCCTTCACACCTTTGTTGCCCTCCTCTGCACTCACTGCAGCACCTCCACATCTCTCTTGTAATGAGGGGCCCAAAACCGAACACAACACTCCACGCGTGGCCTCACCAGAGCCAAGTACAAGGGCACAATCACCTCCCTGCTCCTGCTGGACACAGCATTTCTAATCCCAGCCAGGATGCCATTGCCCTTCTTTGTCACCTGGGCACACTGTTGGCTCCTATTGAGTTGCTTGTTAATTACAGGTCCCTTTCTGCCAGGTAGCTCTCCAGCCACACTGCCCAAAGCCTGTAGCGTTGCTTGGGGTTGTGGACCAAGTACAGGACCTGGCATTTGGCCTTGCTGAAACTCATTCCATTAACATTGCCTCATCAATCCAACTGACCCAAATCCCTCTAGAGCCTCCCTACCTTCATGATGATCAACACTTTATTTATCTATCAGTGTTAATTATGGGAGACAGGATAATTTGTGAAGTGGTCCAAGTTATAAGGAGCAACATTTTGAATCGAATATTCATTAAAGCTCAACTATCACTTAGGCATGTGATTACAACTGTTTTTTCACATGGGTTGTCAAACAAAATGGCCACTCTTCAGAAAAGAACTGTGGGGTTTTTTTTTTTCAATTATCCAACTGCTAGCATTACAGAGGTCTAAACAAAGATGATGCTTTTTGTCTTCAGTTGAACACTAAAGCAAGTTTAAGGGGAAGGTATGCTTGTTGGTTATCATACTGCAGCAGGGCCTGAGGCTTGCTGGGTGCCATGTCTATATAAACAGAACTAAAAAAAGCAAACATTGCCACAGGGAAACAAAATATTATAAATACTGTCACTAGAAAGGTTTTGTCAGTTTCATTACAGAATCTTAAGTTGCACTGGGAGGCAGAAGCAGCAAATGATAGAATCATAGAATGTCAGGGGCCGGAAGGGACCTCGAAAGCTCATCTAGTCCAGCTCCCTGCCAGAGCAGACCACACAGGAACACATCCAGATTGTTCTGGAATATCTCCAGAGAGGGAGACTCCCCAACTCCCCTGTGCAGCCTGTTCCAGTGCTCTGTCACCCTCACAGTGAAAAAAATTCCTCCTCAGGTTCACATGGAACCTCCTATGCCTCAACTTCCACCCACTGCCCCTTGTCCTGTCACTGGGCATCACCAAGAAGAGGTTTGCTCCATACTCCTGGCACTCACCCCTTACATATTTATCAACATGTATGAGGTCACCTCTCAGTCTCCTCCTCTTCAAGCCCCCAGCTCCCTCAGGCTCTCCTCATAAGGAAGATGTTCAATTTAATCATTTCTGTGGCTCTGCACTGGACTCTCTCAAGCAGCTCCCTGTCCTTCTTGAACTGGGGGAACCACAACTGGACATGATACTCCAGGTGCAGGACCAGTAGCAAGACTCTACAGTTGCCCCTGTTGAACTTCATTCAATTTCTCCCTGCCCAACTCTCAGCCTGTCCAAGTCTCTCTAAATGGTAGCACAACTCTGTGGTGTGACAGCCATTCCACCCAGCTTGGTGTGAATAATACCGGTCGTAGTACTAACCCCAGAGGAACTCCATTAGTTACAGGCCTCCAGCTAGACTCTGTCCCAAAAATGTAAATGTGCAAGACTATCTTAATTACCCATTAAAAAACTGATTGAAAACTGCACTAGTTCTCCCCAAACAAACACTTTCCAACTCTGTGTGGTTGTGGAGTTTTTTTCTTGTTTATAGGTTGTTTCAGCTTTTTTCTTCATTTTTTCTCCCCCTTAAAAATGATGCAGAATGTTTCTTATTGTAACTACAGGTTAACCAAAGGTGGCAATGCTGTATAAACACTTCAAAATATTGGCATTGAAACATAAAATCATACTGCTGAGTATTATGATACTTAAATCTTTTAACAAGGACTATATATAATGGTGTCTCTCATTGTTTCCTCATCAGCGTGATCTTGTCAGGATTTGGACCTTCTGGGGATCATCCCATGATGGAGGCTGCAGGATGCTAATGTAAGGATCCCACTGATGTCTTCCTTGAGGTGCCTTTTTTCTCCAAAAGCACCACTTCATTTGCTCACTTTCAGTCTGGGATCAGAACTTCCAAATCTATTTGTCTGACACTCATTCTGTTTATTATACGAAAGCTCAAGCAGCTGGCAAGCAAGTGACAGTATAGTCAATTTTTTGTCTCTCCACCCTCTTACTGACCAAGAGGTGAACAGCTACCTGTCCAAGCCCTTAGGAGACAAACCTGGGAGGAAGATAGTAAAGAGTCACTACAACTGCCTGAACAGGCTGTGCAGATCAAGACATCCCTTTATGATCAGTGTCACATCAGGAGACTGCCACAGTACCAACACATTTAGTCGTCACTAGGACAGTCACTTTCACACTACTTATGATCTACAGTACTGTGAATGAAGGAAGATGGAGCTAATGTCATAGACTCCCACTTCAATGTTTTTTTTTTCAGACAAACACATTTTTTTCCTTGCAAATAGAAATAACATATTAATTAATCAAGCTAACTTTATATTAACTAGCAAGCTTTCTATTGCTTCCATGCATAAGGACTAAAATTTAGATTACCCAACATAGAATATTGAACTTTTCCATATTCATTCTCCATTTATAGTCCTACTCCACAGCACTGTAGCAAAAGGGCAAATGTCCTTTTTCTAACTAGGAGCATCCTGACCTACTAAGTCTCTTCTGTTTCTGACTTAACATAATTAGTTGTTAAAATGAAAGAGCTGCCTTTCATATGCTTTAGTGCACACAATGCAAGGTCAAAGTAAAATGTCATGTGGGTCACTTAGTACTGAGCATCTGCTCATTCCTTTGTTTTCTGGATATGAGCATTAAATCCAAGTGTAACTCTTTACATCTCTATTTCAGGCATCTCTAGAACATTCATCATCATTGTAAGTATAACAACTACATGCAGAGAGATCATTTCTGCAACAGAAATAGTATTTTAACAACATAAAGGACATAATTCACTTCAAAACTTCTATTTTTATTCTCTGAAGTAATTTCATCTCACTGGGGTTTCATATGGGCATTTTCATACCCTCTTGCTCTTGTTGCAGCTATTAAGTAAAAAGCAAGCAATAGATGCATTTTTTTTATCACAAGTAGTGTATCTATTGTTCTTCAAACTAACTGAACTACATGGAGGTTAAGTATCTCAGTGAAAGAAAAACTGTACAACTTTCCAGTTCAATTATTAGCCATTTAGCCCCCCCGAAATATTAAGTACATGCACAGCAAAATCTTGACACCCACCCAGAAATCTATGCCAAAGTATTTTTATAGAATGTCATACTTCTAAAGTCAATTATTTTTGGAGGCCTAATACATTATTTTGAACATTTGCTTTTGGCAGAAAACTTTTCTAATTTTCAGTTGCTATAAAAAGCTTGAAAATGCTAATCCAAAGTACTGTAAGATGAGAAAGCAGAGAGAAAGAACCAGAAATGTATATCTTTCTCAAGCCTCTACTTCTGAAGCCATATAATGTATGCTTGTGACCTCAACTATAACTTTTGAATGCTTGAGATGTCAGTTTTATAAAAATTTGACATAGGATCACTAGTAAAATATAAAGATCTGATTATGCAAGGATCAAAGTGACAGAACTTGACAGAATTTGCTTCCAAAATGAAGCAGTACATATAACTCCTTTTTCTATCTTCTTTTAAGCAAGACTGAGAAACCCCCTCATTAATAGGGAAGTTGAAGCATGTCCAAATCTGTTTTCAAAGAGATAAATAGAAGGTTTGGGAGGATGGATGGCAGGATGTCCAGGCAACGGAGGGAAGATTCCAGTGATGTTAACAGTAACACAGTACACAATTTATTTTCTCGCAGAGTAGATAATTTTCTCATTACTCTACTGAAGTGTGAATCTGGAGCAATCTCCATCAGTAGCAGCAAATACTTGAAGTTAAGATTAAGATCTTTAAATAACATCTTTCAGCAACTGCCATTATAAATCAAATCTGACTCTACAAAAATCAGGTATGTAAAGAACCGGACGAGTGTTTCAAAGCTGATGAAGCAACTGTATTGTCCAAATTCACATGCTTCTGTCTATCACCTCCATGGTTTACAGTCCCAAGCTAAACACCAATTAAAATGCCATTGTTTTCCTCCATCCCAAGGGAAGGAAGCAATACAGGTGACAATTCCACCTGTATTGAGGTCTTCAAATCCCTCTCCCATCCCACTCTTTTTACAAAAAATATTCCATTTTCTTAAATCATTGTTCAAAAAGGTATCTAGAACATCTCAGGAATGTATGATCTTTTGTAGACAGCCCTGAGTAAAATTCCAAAATTCTTACTTGATATCTATGCCAAATCTCTGGTTTGGTGGCTTTCTAGGACTTTTTGGAATGCAAGTTATTCCACAGCCCTGGACAGAGTTTCCAGAGTATACTTCCTTCATTTTATTTGCAGCTCTGTTTAATTCTAGACTGACTAATGTCAGAGCTAAACACTTGATTTAGCTTAGCCTGGTACCATCATCCTAGTATGTAAATCCATTGTCCAATGCCTTATTTCTGAGTATGGTCATCTCCACTTATGTTGTTCTGTATAATTCTTTTTCAGTCTTTTGTGGTAGCTGTAGCAAATATCTATGTTTCAAAAACTGCAGATGCAGTTATGAACACTTGGGTGCTTATAGAAAGCAGATACCTGACATAATTCTGATTATCAAGTCGGGAAATGCCTGTTCAATGGAGGATACAGAAGAAACAATGTAAAATCTAATTCAGAGGTTAAGTAGAGGTTTTTCTGAGCAAGTAACTGATGCTTCCACTAAATAAAGGAATAAATTGTTATTTTGGAAATAAGATTTTGAAGGACTTGCTTCTTTTTTGACCCTGACAAAAAGCATTTCTTCACTTTTCTTAAGACCAGTGCCACACTGACAAGTGCCAGCAGTCATGTGGTTTGATACAAATATTGCTGATATGTTCTATTCAAAAAGGAAAGAAAATATTAAAAGCAGATAATAAAATGGAGACTTTGGTGATTGTGGACATATTTTATATACAAAGGCACTCAAAAGTGAGAGCCTGTTCTGTTCTCCACACTCCATCCTCTTTTATTATACACAAGTCATGACAAATCAGAGCTGACTAGTAGTTTTTGAGACATCATTAAACAACTATGTTTCTAATGAGAAAACGATTTTTATATAAAAATTAATTTTAACTGAATACAAAGAAATGCCTATCAACACAAGACTGAGGCTAGAATCTAGCCAGACAGTGAAAAAAAGAGTAATATTCCAGGAAGGCAGAAAAAGAACAAATACTAATGAAAATTCTCAAAGATCCAGCTAAATAACTTCCAGTGGATATGCAAAAGGCAACCAAAAGACAAAAATATATTTTTTTAGTCTTAGACATCCTTCTTTATTCTGTAATTCCTACTATTGCACTGGTAGAAATAATATTCACAGACAGAAATGGGAATTACTGTATGAAAATGTATGGACCAGACTGGACTTCAACTACACACCAGTGCATTACACTACAAGGTCACCTTTGTGTCATAAATCAGGAAGGACACCAAACATGCCTGTAAATACCTATTAACATTCTAAGCAATAAATTTCCAATTATTCTGGCAACGAAAACAGTGTGAAATATCAGTATTACTCAGAGTAATTTTTTATTTTTTTTTAAGTACAGTCAAGAACCTAAACTTAGAAAAAGGGAAAATACTAGTCAAGTAACATAAAACCAAAACTCTTACCATACTGACTAAAAACTTAAAAGCATTCTTGTTCTAATTTTGTTTTCCCACCAATATATAATAAATTTTTTGAAAGGAAAGAAAAATCATTAAGACTTCTGCCAAAAACTCTAAACCAAAGATTTAGTAGCTGATTTGTCAGTAATTTAGTATCCTATATATATACACACTTCTAGATTCAAATATACATTCCAGCAAAGACATTACAAATGAAACTCATGCAAAAATTAATTAAGGCTTTTCTACACATGGAACTGTTCCTGATTAATTTCATATGGCAAATTCTTATTGCAGAAGAGACTCATTCCATTTCAGTTAAAACAAACTGGTTTGTTCAGGAATGATGGTTGCCTCTACATGGATTAATCAGAATCATCTGTCGACTATTTTAATTACTTGTGACCAAATAGGACTCTTAAAAGAAAAATAATCAGTCAGCTTTAATTTACAAGAATTTTTGTGATGGCCTAGAGGTCTATCTGCAAGAACAGCTTAAATTAAGTATCTGATTTAAAAACATTAATTCACCATGAGTAATATCTTGACCTTTTTCCAGTTAAATAGATAAATAATTGGTAATACACCATAGTGAAAAGCCACTCAAGTCCTACCTTTCTGAAGGCTTCTAGGTTTCAGGCTTTGTAGTGGTCTCCCTTCTCTCACTCCATAAACAGTCTGCAGCGTTAGGGCTGTTTCATTGTCCACAATAACTGTACAAGAAAGATTGTATCAGGAGATGGCACAGGGAACTGGAGCCTCCTCTTCGTCTTGTGCAAGAATGGAATTTGTATGCCAGTGCAAAACCCCCACCCAGCTGTTTGCCACACATGCATTACCACCTCGGTTTTGCCCTTACACAAAGGATGGATTAAGGTGCTAATCTCAGCAAATTGTTATTGAAGTGGAAGGGGAGAAGATGAAAATGCTCATACAGACGTTTTCCAGGTAGAGTTTCAGAGAGCACAGACAACAAGAAAAGTATTGCCGGTAACAATAGCATCACCACCGCCTAATATTTTTGGCACAGGATATCTCTAGACTGAGAAACATTTGTCAGACTTGTATATAGCTCATTCTCAGTTCTTGCCATTCCTCTTTTTTTTGTTTCCTTTGATTCAAACATTTTTGAATGCTTAAAAAGGAATGATTTTGGCTGTCTGTCCAATCACAATAATGCAGAAAGACAAAATGGCAATTCATAGAATGGTAAGGTTGGAAGTGACCTCAACGATCATCTACTTCCAATCCCCTGACACAGGCAGGGACACCTCCCACTAGTACAGGTTACTCAAGGCCTCATCCAACCTGGCCCTGAACACCTCCAGGGAGGGAGCAGCCACAACCTCCATGGGCAACCTGTGCCAGTGTCTCACCACCCTCACTGGAAAGAACTCCCACCTAACATCCAGTCTAAATCTCCCCTCCGCCAGTTCAAATCCATTGCCCCTTGTCCTGTCATTGCAAGACCTTGTCAATAGTCCCTCCCCAGTCTTCCTTGTAGGCCCCCTTCAGATACTGGAAGGTTACTATCAGGTCCCCTCGAAGCCTTCTCTTCTCCAGGCTGCAGACCCCCAACTCTCTCAGCCTGTCCTCACAGCAGAGCTGCTCCAGCCCTCTGATCATCTTCGTGGCCTCCTCTGGACCCACTCCAACACTTCCATGTCCTTCCTGTGCTGAGGGCTCCAGAACTGCACACAGTGTTCCGCAAAATTCAAAGCGGACTTTGTTTTTTATAACCCTACAAACAGCTTGGTGTGAAAGATGCATCATTATGACAGCTCTTGTGTAGTCAATCGCCTATAGATTTTTCATTCATTATTCAAATATGTGATTTTCACCTAACAGAAAAGTGATTGTGAAGGGTTTGTAAATTTGTATCAAGTGCACTCCCCAGGGAGTTAATGATTTCTGGTTTAGTGAGTATCAACAGTCCAAATAAAAAATGGTATAGCGCTAGGAACTATCTGAAGATCCTTCGTGGTTCCCTTAGGCAAAAGCATGTTTAGGACACTGATGTCCTTCCTAAAGAATTCTAGCTGCTTTAGAAATAAGTTCAGGTTTGAAAAAGATTTTGTAGGATTTACTGACACACCAAGATTTTTTTTGCATAATATACTCGCAAAACAGACTGAATGCAACTTGGAGGCAGCATATACATCTCAGCTACATGTCCTGCTGCAAATGCAGTTTGCAGCATAAAGAAATAACGTGAATAATACACCTTATTTCTCCTCTAGTGGAACACACCATCTTCTTCAGTAAAGCTACCCTTTATACTCATTTGTCACATAGAAATGCACTGTTTACATCATTAGATTTGACAACTTGACCTGTATGGGTGGTTTTACCAACAAACCTTTCAATTGTAGACAGTCATATGCAAATAATCCTTAAGTATTCAGTACTATGTCTGTAAAAGGTCTGTAGTTACTGGTCTAATTCTTCCTAAAGAGCTCACTCAGTCTGCTATTAACTCTCAAATAGCTAAGGCCAGCTCAAATATCCTACAGTAGGACAGTTCAGCTCCGTTTAAAAAAGGAGAACACAAGCCAGAACTGCAGTGTTTACTGTAAATATTTAATTCTAATACTGAGCTCAGCAGGTGATCAGTACCATCCATTGTCCTTCTCTCAGTCAGAAAGACTCAGCGTAATTGGCATCCACAAATAGCTCAAGCAACCTCATACCATACCAAACGCTGCCTTCAGCTTGGTGATTAGGGGATGGTTTGGGTTGACTCCGATCGTGACAAGTGGTACATCTTCCTAAGCAAGAGAGGCCTGAATCCTTGTTGCAGCAAGAGTGTGTACCCTGCAGTGAACTGATGGGGCAGGCAGCGAGAGTTCAAAGCACAAGCCCTTTTACCCTAAGTACGGATCAGCTATTTTGATTCCAAAACTAGCGTGGATTCTCAGTTTCTGTCTGCATATGCAGCAGTTAGCACCGATGTGAGAACTCGGTGCCAGGTATTTGTGTCAGGAAGCAGTCTTCCTTACACGAGCAAAGCTAGCAAAAATCCACTGCTTTTCCCATCTTCCTCACAGCATCAGCACATAGGATAAAAACTGTAGGGAAGGTAGAACGCAGTTCCTTGAATTGAAGAGAATAATAACACCAGTAGGGGTAGTGCAACAGGAAATCCAAAACCTTCCACCAGAATTCAGGACCAAGAAATCTAAGAGATCACAGGATATGGAAGGCGCTTATGGACTTCAACCTATAGCTGACAACCAGCCAAAATAAGAAAGGTTAGTCCAAGACTCAAAATACAAGCAGGCACCTGCAGACACAATGTACTGAGTTTCTTTTTAGTTTCTCAGTTGTATACACTGGTGTACCACCTGGATATGCATGTAAAATTGCAGTCCACCATTTAATCATACGCTTATGGGATTTTTAATCTATGGTCAGAAGTAAGAAGCTTGGCACATTTGTAACATCTATTGTAAATAACATTTTGATTTACGATTTTTGTCTAGGAAAAGGACTAAAACTACAATTACTCTTCCCTCAGTTCTATCCTTTTTCAATAGATGATGTTAACGAAAAATTATTTTAAAATTGTTGAGTTCATCTGATATAAAATGCAGACTCTGCAAGAAGTCATTGTTTTGCTAAGATCTTGATTGAAATGTAGGTAATAGAGTGGGTACAAACGGTATCAGCAAAAAGGTATCATTTGAGTCAGAGGCATAAGAGAATAAACACCATGGCCCTCATACTACTGAACTGCAAGGGGATTTTCAGTGTTTCTTCAGAAAGAACTATCTACAGTATCAAGTGTGCCATCTGAGCACCCTTTAGACTCGGAAGCACACTGAAAGCTTTCAGAAGCTGACAGCTGGCCAAAAGATGTGTTAAATCAGAGCCAAGGCAGAAAGTTGAGAGGGTTTTCTGAGCCATCCATGGCTGCACGTTTCCACAACGGCTGGCATCCCACTTCAGACTCTATAGAAAAGCATCAAAGGATGCTGCATTTCCTCCTCATCTTTCTTCTATGGCAGATGGAAGGGTGACACTGTGCAAGGAAGTGACGACAGTAAAATCAGTGTCAAACAGGATTTGTTCTATTTGTCTCTTGTAGCTTCACTCTTGTAAAATGCTTGAATGAAGAATATGACATACCTGTACAAAATCATTTTTTTCCAGTCATGTCACCTGCCACAGTACGAACAAAAGCATGTATCATCTTTCCCACAGTAGTAAAGTTATTAATATTAAAATGCATATGAAGTAGCCACAATTTAAATACCTAAAGGTTTATCCCAATGAATTGGTAGTGTTACATGTAACCTTGATCACAGAACAATCTCATACAATGATTTTGGCATTCTCTTGTCTTAGAATATCTGGATAACTCCAGCATGTACCGGTTAGGTGTTAAATTTTCCCTGAATTATTGCCTGCTGTATTTCACTGAACTGTTGTATTGACTTAAATTTATTATCATATTAATTATTCTAAAATAACACATTTATTAAAAAAAAAAATTGCCAGAGGAATTCCACTACTGAAAATAAAGTCAATGGATTAATAGTCCAAATAATATTCTGGTTTTCATCCAGATCAACGGAGGGGAAAAAGCAGTGTTAGTGAAATCTTATACATGCAGAAATTCACTGTGTTTTCTTAAACGAAGTTATATGTGCTTTTATTTACAGAGTTAGGGAGAACCTAACACAGCTGCAAACTATCCATTAGATTCTGTTTTGCTTACTAAAGCCAACAGAAAGTCTACTAGCAATTTCAATATAAATAATAAGATCACATAAAAAAAAAAATTTAAATACAGACATTCAGCATATTATGGTAGATCCCCTTGAACAGGTACCCCAGTACAAACATCAGTAACAGAAACATTTTCCAAAAATTTAACTGGATGCAGCATGATCCCTTAAAACTGACTGCTGTAAAATGCATGAGGCATTCTTTCTTCGGAGTGAAATATGAAATTTGGAAAGAAGACATTCGATCCTATTTAGTAACCCAATTCTTCTTAAGCAAGCTTGCCTAGCTGTCTAAAAATAGAAATCTTCATATTGTTCTTAACTAAATAGCTTGAATATCTCTTTAATGTTTTTCATGTTCACATTATTTCCTAAAATCAGTTTAGGTGTGTTAGCTTTACAGAAAAATTCAAGATTGTTCTCGAGAAAAAGGTCCCAAACTGCAGAAGAGTTCCAAGAAATATTAATAAAACTTAAATGCTGTATGATCATCTTGCTATCCTATTTTAGTTTTTATCTAAGAAGACTAAATCTCACCTGTTCTTCAAAGTATGTAATTTTGGCTAGTAAATTAAATATGTATTAATTAAGTGAAAAATTAGTAGTAAGGTAATTAATTATCTAGCTACATATTATATAATATATACTTATGTAAAAATGACAGTAATTAAAAATTACTCTTCTTAACTAGATTGATATTTTTTCTTTTTTATTTTTTTAGAATCCTCATTCACTGGAGGCATCCCAAATGAGGCACTCCATGAGTGATTTTAATTTACTAGTAACTCTAATTTTTAACAGAAAGGGGGAAAAAGAGAAAAGAAAAAGCGCAAGACAGAAAGCCAAGCCTTGATCCATCTGTACGGTAACAACACAATCACAGTAAGATAGCAACACAGAGCCAAGATTACTTAAAATCATAAGACTCCAGGAGAGCACAATTTGGCTAAGACTCGCAGCATTTTATTTTAGATGTGTGTTAAAGTGAAAAGTACTGTGTGGTATAGCAGAACATAAAATTAGTTTCTTCTGCTGCTACTTAGTACATTTAACAAATAAAGATACCGAAGGATAACTCATCCAGTAACAAAGCAAGCCAACACAATGATTTCCTGCTCCACTCCCTGCACCCTTTTTGTGATGTATTGGAAGCAGAAAATAAATTAGTTTCTCATTTGTTTTAGTAAACAGATGTTTTCCAATTTTAGAAGCTAATAATCTGTTATGGAAAAGTAGGACACAATCCTGACCCAAACCCAGCCCACTGAAGCTCCCAAAACTAGAATCTGGAATGCCTTGGTAGGGGTTGCTTTTTCACAGCAACTACATCATTCTGCTTCTACACTGGAATCACACTAGTTTTTGCTAGGAGAGCAGCATACGCATTGTCACTTGAGGACATTTCTCTTCCACTTAACAGCACAGAAGCCATCTCTCAGAATACTTCTAGTTACACCCATAAAAAAGAATTAATGAAAGTAAAAAACCCATCCAACTCTCCACGAATCTGGTTTCTACTCTCCTTTGGATTACAAAGACTTAGTTTCATTTTGAAAAGTTATTAAGAGGAGAATTTACTCTTTTCCCTTTCAAAAAACAGTGCTACCAACCTGCTGCCACTTTTAAGGCCAAAGAGTAAACCGTTTTATTGAACTAAATATTATGCATTGTTTTCTCTCCTTTGTTGGACCACACTTTCCAGGTCTCAGTCATTTTATATAGAAATTGTAAAGATTCAATATGGCAGAGTATCTCTTGTATTTAAGTAAATGGGCATTAGCTGCATGAAAGCCCTCCTATATACTTACTTCAAGATAATACCCCACTAGATAACACCTCCATCTAATCAACCCCTCTAGCTTTTACAAAATCCTTCCCATAGTTAACATAAATACATCTTTTGTGATCACAGTTCATTACAGCCATCACCTAAAGCAACTCTGGGTCCAGGTATATCTACTACAGCAGTGTACTTTTGATTATTAGTATCAGCACCTGAAGGAGACAAACACTCGGTACATTGTTAAAAATAAATACACATCTCAGAAGAAACAGAAGTCTCACAGGAAAAACTGAGATACGTGTCAATTTGTCAGGTTAGCTTTGTACCTTCATTTTTCGTCCTGAACAACTGTAACTCATGTATTTGCTATTAAAGAAACCCAAACAATGCATAAAACAAAACAAAATAATAAAATCCAACTTACTAAACTGTGCCAGTCAGAGGCTGATCTTGGAGAATCCTCCATGGTCTTTATGGAAACTTTTTTATATGAGTTTCCTCTCTCCTGGAAACTCTCAAACACCAACTCTTGTTCTTAACGTTTGATACTAGCTGTGAAAAGCTATTTAAAACTAATTAAAACCAAACAAACAAAACGGCAAACTGTAAACATCTTCCTGCTGTGTAACCAGAATTGCTTCTGGAGAGGTTTCCTTCTAGAAAGGTCTTGGGCAACTCATGAACAGTGGGTTTGTTGTCAGTACAGACAGCAGGAGGTGTGAAGAGCTTGCTCTAGAACAACTACTTAACAACTATACAACACTGCATCATGAAATCGTTGATGAAAAAGTTCCAGTTGTCGTTTCAGAGTGAAAGCCCCTTCAACACTACACCACCCTCAAGCCTCAACAGACCAAGTAAATACCAGTTCTTGTAAAAATGGCAAGAGCTGTTGCTGCTGCTGCTTCCCCACCAACACCACCAAAAAAAAGTCTCACCTAATGTAAAGCAGAGAAAAACCGCGCTCTTTTGTCTTCAGACAGTCTCCTAATGCGCAGACAACACAAGGCCTGACCATGAAGGGCGGGAGGAGACAGTGCCCCCAAAAGCCCTTTAAAGTGCGCCGGTGCCAGCGGAGAGGGCAAGGTGTGGCCTCTCCCCGCCCCCTTGCTACTTGGGGCTACATAAAGACTGGAGCCGTGAGGGAAACAAGCTGCTCTTCTCCAGAATTAAAAAGACAGGAAAAAAAAAAAAAAAAAAAAAAAAAAATTTAAAAGTTCCTATTCGTTTCAAAGGCATCCTTTATTTTCAAGCGCGTGGGCAACGTTTCAGTTTCGGTGAATGATGGTGAGTGGAGAAGGTCAGCACGGTGGGAAGTGGGATTGGTGGGCACAGTGGGAAGTGGAAGGGTAAGTGATTAGCTGTGGAGGAGCTTTTCGCTGGGGGCTGTAGTGACTTGTTTGGGTGCTGCCCTAGGAAGCGAAGGTAAAAGTTGGGTATTAATTTCTTTTACTTGTTCTTGGGATGAGGAAGGGGGATTTCTCCAGCGGCGGTAGTGTCGTCTTGTGGGACACTTGAGGAGTGTAGTGCTGGCAGGGTTGGACCTCTGAGAGTTACTGATACGTTTAATACCTAAAAAACCTTAATAATACACGAGCAATTAAGGTCAGGAATAAACTAGAATAAAAAGCCTGGGGCTTCATGTGGTACTAGGTGTTGGTCCTTGTAGCTGTTGGCGCCGAGTTGCGGTGAGGGGATTTGCCACAGACGCATTTCGCACCGTGAGCAGCCATTTTGTGCCGCGCTTCGCTCTGCGCATGGCCTGGCGGGAGAGGCCCTGCAGGAGCTGCCGCCGGCTGCAGGCGGTGCTGGCCTGCTTGTGTGCTTCTCGGTATGCTTGCTCTAAAGGTTAGACGGGGACATTTGCCCCGTGTGTCAGAGAACTTCAGATCCTTGTGCTCAGTCGGGCTTCTGCCCTTTGCCGATTTCCGTCTTTCTCCGCGCCTTCTCCGGTAATGGAGCGGGCGAGGTGCGAAGCCTGTGAGCAGCTGCGGTTGGCGGCAGCCCTATAGGAGGCAACCCTATACAGAGCTCCGGTGGCTCTGTAGCGTTTGCCTCAGGTTCCCCGGGTTTGTTTTTTTTTTTTTTTAACTTGCCAGAAAAGAGACTTGTGTGTAGCGCGTTGCGGACTTCATGTTGTCAGGGTCTGAGTTACTGCCTGGAGTCGCACGTTGTTTTTATCCAACGTGTAAGTTGCTCTTCGAGAGTTTTTATTTGAAAAATGAAATTTACGGGCGTATCCCAGGCACCTCAAAACGAATGTAAGAGTGGGGCATTAAAAACCAAAAGGCAAGCTAAGCCTTACAAAAAGGGAAGCTTTTACAAAGGTATAGCATTAAGTGGCAGCTGTTGCCGGGCGAGCGTATCCGAGTACTTGCCTGATAGCGCCATCTGCTGCCCAGCGGAAAGAGCGCCTTGTCCGCTCCGGCAGCCATCTTCTGTCGGTAGGTGCTGCGCTGTTACGGTAACCGGTTCCTGCGCACAGAAACTGTACGGCAGGGCACGTGTCGGAGGTTTCACTTTAAAAAGAAAATGCTCAATGCTTATGTAAAACAAAGAGCATGTGAAGTTATGGAAAGACGGGGAGAAGGCTAAGAAATCAAGAGCTCGTACGGCTGACAGGAAAGGTTTTCCTGCCCCAGATGTGCAGAGGACTAATGTTTGTGACCTGTTTGGGTAGCCACCACCTGGGCCTACTGGTAGGCCTTTTCCACTTTTTTGTCGTGTCCCCGTCCCGTCCCCCCCGTCCCCCCCCACAAAAAAAAATAAAGTTTGATAAGAGTTCTGGTATCATCTTAATGATGCTTACTGGAATAATGCAGAGAGCAAGCTGGTTAAATTTACATTGTGATGAGGGGAGAAAAAAAACCCTGTTAATTTCCTGTGAGATAATAAACTTTGAATAAACCCAAGTTTCCTGCCATCTAGAAACTTGAATTTCAAAGCCATGACGTGATGGCTAGACGAAGCAACTTCACTTAGGTTATTTTGTGAAGGGTTGGATCATTTCAGAGTATACTGTAATTTCAGGGTAGCCACTTCAGGATATAGCACTTCTGTTGCAGCCTTGTGGAAAGGCAGTGTCTGTTTGCCTACCCACTTCTTTGTACTTCTGGCGCTAGCTGGGTGCTTCTGCTGTGAGTAGCTTCCTGTTCTAGGTTGCCAGAGTATTTGCACAGCAAAGTGAGTGCTTCTCTTTTAGCCTGGTTCACTGTAACAGATCCAGAAAGAAGTGGAAACTGAGTTTTATCAGCTTAAGGTTGCTATGGAGTTGCAGTTTCAGTCTTCAGCTAAATACTCTTTTTAGCGGGCATGCAGCCGAAGAAGCGGTGGTGTCTTCCTCACTGCTTGCTTCTCTTGTGCCCTTGTGGTTTTTGTGCTAGCACAAGTGTTTATGTAACTGCAGAATGAGCTTGGATCAGGAGTGGATGATTCTGACAAGTAGTAGGACATTTTTCTTCGTTAATATCTAGGATTTATTTACTTGCACAGTAATGTCAAGAGTTGTTCTCCCTTAATGGGGAGGGCGGAGATCTTCCCTTTTTCTATTTACACAGGAACTGTACAGCAGGACTACTACTACACAGTCCTTACTACTGTGGAAGTTCAGCAAGATCCTACTTTAACGCAGACAATTCAGAAGGGAGTTTGTAGTCTTTTCATATTCCTGTTGTAGTTAAACTGACATTTTTTTTTCCTGAGAAAACATAGCATGAGTATTTCACTAGGATCTGATTTAATGTCTTACAGCTGACTTGTAGTATATCCCTGTTACCTGTGGTCTAAGGCTATTTTTGTGTAAGCTTAATCACATCTCAAGATATGTAAAGCTTGGAATGTGTTCTGTTGGATATTCAGTTTACAGTAAGTTAGCTTAAAATAATTTTAATTTCTTGCTTATATTTGAAAGCAGATTAATAAAGTTCAGAAATTAATAATTCTGGTGTGTTCACTATGTATGGTAGTAGCAGCACTGCTCATGGAGCTACATGCAGTCAGAGCTACTTCCATTAGCCTATGTTAGGTCTAGATTTAGTTTTTTGGAATGTTTTAATTACTTCAGCCTTTTTTCCACATGAGTGGTTATTTGCAGCATGTACTTCCTTTCAAGAAGTCGAAAAGCTGCTATTGAAGCTCATTTTCTCATGCTATATCTATAGGCAGTCTAGCATCTGAAAGCATGCTACAATCATTTGACTGAAATGTGTATTCTCTTTAAATTTTCCAGTCTACAAACGTGGAGGCTCAGTGTGCAGGTGTCTCGGAGGATAATACCCAGTTCTCAACAACCAGTCAAGGATATGTTTTACCAGAAGGAAAAATCATGCCAAACACAGTCTTTGTTGGTGGAATTGATATAAGGGTATTTATGTATTTTTAATTGTTTAAGATATCTGTAGGGTCACTTCCGTGGAAAGAAAATGGGAGTTTAACTCTTGGGGTGGTTTGTTGTTTTCTTCGCAGTGTTTGCCTTTACTAATCTTAAGGTGTTGCAATGTCATGAGATCTTGGAAAAAGATGGCTAACTTCTTACAGTAGTAGGAGATGGGTTGGAAATACAGTACTGGTTATGTGAAATCAGCTGTAAACAGTTGAATGTGTTTGAAGAAGTTTGAGTTTGTTTCTTTTAGATGAATGAAGCAGAAATTCGAAGTTTCTTTGAACGATATGGTACTGTGAAAGAGGTGAAAGTAATCACTGACAGAACTGGTGTTTCCAAAGGGTGAGTAGACCTTGAATAATTTCTCTTAAGTTCCTGGTTATGCGGACATAATTCTACCACAGGCTATATGAACAGCTACATAGCTTGACATGATTAAGCCTTAACAGTAGCAGCTGTTTTCTGTTGTGATCTGAATCTAGGTAGCTGTTTAAAGTTGTATAATCTTAATACAGTGTAGCCTGGTCACTCTACCTTCAGTCTTTTTTTTTTTTTTTTTAGGAAAAGAGGGTTTTTGCCACTTAAGCAGTGTAAGCAAACCTTGAAACTTGTTTGATGCTTGCATCTATTAAATATTATTCTAGAATCTGGCATGTAACCCAACAGTACATGCTGCTAACAGTAAATTTTCATGCTGGATTTCAAACTGAAATCCTACTTGATGTGTTTAGCATGCAGTACAGTGTACTTGGCATCCATACTCTTAACTGGTCTTGTCAAAAATTTAGCTAACAAACAAATCAGCCTGATTATTTAATAATCTGGATGTTTCTGTTTCTTTTCAGGTATGGATTTGTATCTTTTGTGGAAAATGTGGATGTTCAGAAAATAGTAGAAGTAAGTTCTTAGTCTGATTAGACCATTACTTGAAATGACTGTGAGACAGGTTTAAGGGAAACTGCCAAGTCATGTACCCTGTATAGGAAATTACAAAAGGTGATCTAGGGCTGCACAAAAAGTAAACTTAAAAGAACCAAATTAGTTTTTAGCTGTGCTTGAATGTCTCTTCTTGTCCTCCTCATGTATTTTAAAGTGTCGCATTTTTTGGCTGCTGGCTTTCTCTGTTGGGTGATTGTTATGGAACCTTGGTGCTTCCAACACATATGTAGACCTGTTAATGTTACTAACAAGGTAAACAGCAGGAGTTTTTTGGTTTGGTCTCAGCAGCCGAAGTATATGTGTTTCTCTTGTGATATTGATGTTACTGGAACACAATTATGTTTTTTTTAAAAACCTCCTCAACTAGATGCAACTGTTCCCATGTCAGACAATTTTTATATAGTTCACACAGGAGATAAAGGAGTAGACCTGTTAAAGCCCTTGTGGTCTTAGGAGTTAAGTATTGGTGAAATTTTAAACCTCCCTGCTTACAACGGTATCTGTTACTTGGTTCTGTTAGACTGCAGCAGGTCACAAAGCACTGATAAAGCTGTTTTTCCTCTTCTCCCAAAACACAAGTGCAATAACTGCAGAAATAACATGTACTGAAATACTTCCCTTTCAAGTTTTTACCTTAAATCTTCCATGTCTCTGGAGAGTGAACAGCTTCTCACCTGTCTGAAGCTCTTGGATAGGGAAGTAAAGCTGAAACACAAACACAGATAAATGTGCCAGGCATGCATTTAGTGCTCTCATGTGTGAATGTATTTACTGACTGTCCATCTCCTTAAGGGGGGAGAAAACATTTGAACAAAGTGGAGAGCAGTGAAACTTCCAATGGGACATTTTTGATTATCCTCAAGAGACTTCAGAAGCTTACTGTTCTTTTGACTTTGTGGTATGCTGACAAAAATACTATCATAACAAGCAACACACTTGATTTGAGAATGCCTTTTTTTCTTACTGTGGCTTACGTGTATTGTACTAGATCAGCATGGAATACTTGCTTTGAAGCAACAGTCTCTGTAGGACCCCCTGGAGTAGCATTGCTGTTTGAACTATGTTCACTTTTTTTCTCTGCATTTTTTCAAAACTGAAAGCCTTCAGCATATCTCTCTTTATATAGTATTCACTGATGCAACTAGAGGTTTTTGAAGACCCAGAGGTATATGTCTTTTTTTCTTTATGGTACAAATTTCAGTACAAGTTACTGCTTTGTCAGGAAGAAGTATGTCTGGATAGAAATTGCCTTAATGAGGCTGTTGGCTTCTGGAGGAGATGGAAAAAGGGAAAGTACTAACATCGCATTTTAGAGCTCAAGTCATAAGCAGGTTATCACCTCACAGTTTAAACCATTTCAGGCATTGCCTGTATTGAATGCTCAGTGTTTTATGCAAATGGACAAGATGGAGCCTCTGCACAAATTGCTCCTGCTGTCTCTCTTTATCTGCCTAGCTTTAGCTTTGTCTGTTTTGGAAGAGGTTTTCCTTCCGATTTAGGTCAGATTTAATTTGTAACTGCACTCTGGTCTAGTGTGAATCTGTTTGCAGTGCGAAATAGAAAGCTGCTTTATGCTTTGAAGGGTTCTTGTTGCTCAGGTGGAAAAGGCAGTTAAATGGTTCTGGGCACAACAGGATTGCAGAATCACTGAAGGAAAAAAAAGCACCCTAAAGAAACAACCACCAACCAACTCCCAAACATACATAAAACTAGTCAGGATAGCTCACTTTTTTTCCACCACATCCTGCTTTATTTCTTTATCAGTGTGAGGTGACGAAGTAAGACATCTTTTATAGTGCTATTTTTCTGCTTGCTTTTACAACAACAGTGAATTTTCTGTTATCTGTGGAAGGCACTTTGACAGAAATGGGAGGAAAAAACTTAGCAAAGTGTCTGTTAAAATTGAAAACATATTTTCTTAGGCAAGGTCTTAGTGGTGCATGAGATAAAGAATCTAGATACTGTATCTGCATCTATGGCTGATTTTAATACTTTGTACTAAATGGTGTTAGTTGGGTTAGAACAAATCTTTTACTTCCAATGTGTAAAGCATTTGTGAACACCAGTGTTAGTCCTCTGAACTGCAAGAGAAGTTATTTTAGCTAATGTCATCAGTGATACGTACATCTTTAAGTAAGCAAGTTTCTTGCCACCATCTTGCAGAAGATGTGAGATCAGATGCAAAGGCAGATTTTCGTTTGGGAGGTGTGTGAAGTTCCTGAGTACCTGAATAAATGTTAATCTGCTTAAATCCATATATTAAAATAATTTTCTATACTCTGGACTTAAACTGTCTTGTAAAGAACAAAATGTTACAGGCCCTCTTCTATAGTCAATCCAGATAGACTTCAAAGTCTAAGGTGGCTATGGTGCCATTTCAGCCTACATCTGTCACCAAATGCTCTTCCAGATTTCAAACTGAAGTTTTATTGAAGAGCATAGAGGACAACTTCTGCAGAGAGCAGGGTGTTGCTTGAAATTCTTCCTATGCTGTTGTTAACAGCTTCAGGTACTGTGCTGGCAGAGCTATACTCAGTCTTTGATCACAGAGTCTGAAGTCCTGCCTTGTATGAACTAGCATTTTGTCAGAATGTGCTGAAGGAGAAGCTACATCTCTCAAGCATTTGCTGACTACTGAGGAGTACTGTTTTGCAAGTCTTATGTTTGTGGTTCGGATACTGAGGAACATGTGGACCATGTTCTGGTTTTGCAATGTCTTGGTTAGTCTGTGTGCTGCATAGAAGCTTTGGCCAAAAAGGTTGTGAAAATGAACATACTTGGATGTTCTGGGAACTCATTGAATGCTGCTTTGGACAGAACCCACTAACATGCAGGTAAACCATAGTGTGTGGACAAGCTTTTGTTTCCTTTAACACTAGATGGACAGCTTCTGATAAGTTACATAAAGCATGTTAGGAAATTTGTGAAAGTGGCTGTAATGTTTCCAGGGAACCTAGGCTATAGTCACTCTGTTAGGATCCTTACTGAGATAATAATTCAAATGTGTGTGTAGAACCAGAAGGTTGACAGTCACTACTATATAGTTGGAAACTGCTAGTCCAAGTCATGTACAATAGGCTTGAGTTGGTAAGTAAAAAAATTGGTAAAAGGTACAAGGTTTTGAGGCGTGAGAAGAGAATGGCTCTTGAGCCTCTATGTGAGGTGATGAAACTGTGATGTATAAGCAGAGTCACTTCAAAACCAAACCACCTGAACACCTCACCAGTTCCCCAGCTTACAGAATATCCTGTCTTGCAGTCTCACATCAACTTCCATGGCAAAAAGCTGAAACTGGGTCCAGCGATTAGAAAGCAGCAGAACTTTTGTAAGTGTATATATAAACAAATTTCTTCGTCTTGAAAGTGTTTGGGTTTTTCTAATGGTACTTTAATATCCCTGCAAATCTTTTCTCTGATGTATGATGACAAACTTCAGTTATGACTTCTGATTGCACTAATTGGTCTACAGTTCAGATAATAGAACTGAAGTCAGTAGCATAGTGTGGTTAATACTAAGTTAATTCAGGAGTCAAAACTGTAAGGTTTTTTGCAGCTTGAATTCAGATTGCTGAAGAAATGCATGTGAAAATATCTTAATTTTTTTTTTGCACTTCAAACAAGGTTCTTACGTGCATTCCAAACCACTTGTCTTCAATCCTCCTGCACCTCAGTACCATACTGTATGGAGTAACCAAAATATGGAGACATATGTGCAACCTCCAGCTGTCATGAGCCCAGTAACACAGTATGTTCAGGTAAGGCCATTCATGCTGTTGGAGTCATCACATATTTTTTGAAGGTGCAAGCACATAGAACTTCAGGAGTATGTACTGAGACCCCGGTCTTAACCATACCTGCTTATTTTCCTCTTTACTTCCCCAACAAGAATTGCTCAACTTCATAAAATTGCAGAAGAAAGCCAGCAACCTTGACAAGTCTGTTCAATTATGTGATTGTTTCATGAAACAATAAACAGACTCTGTTTTAAGACTGAGAAAAATTTTGTAAACAGAGCTATGATTTAATAAGTAATCTTGTTTCTTGTCACAGATGGGCTTCATGAAACAAATACATCTGGATATCTAATATTCTGATGCCCAGCCTCAGAATAAACCACAAAGTTCAAAATGTAGCTTTTATAAAAAAAACCAAATACAGAACCGGAAGACAACTGTACCACCTGGGGGGTGTTCTTTACTCTTACATGAACAGATTCTTCTTTGAACTGTTGTTGCAATATCTGTTAACAGATGTGACCTGTGCAATATGTCTATAGGACATCACTTTATTGGTACTTTATTCTTACTGAGGTGTAGGCAGAGTATTTCTGCATACGTTGTTACAAGTGCTGTGCTGATTTGGAAGGCTTTCCAGATTATAGTCTCTTCCAGTATTAACTTTATATGCTAGGGCAGTACTAATTGCAAGTGGATTCTGTTCTATGTGTTTTCTTAAGTAAATGAAGCTTAGCAAACTGTAATGACTCTCAGAAATGCCTTTTTCCTAAGACAGGCAGCTCGATAGTACTTAAGGTTCTCTTAAATTTATTTGGAAAGTGAAATAATGTAGAAAGAACCAGTTAGCTTACATGCTGGAATGTCTCTGTTCTCTGAAGAAGCTGAGGATGTTCCAGGTTAACATTGTCAGAATATTTGCAATGAAGAAATGCTGGGAAATCATCTGAACCGTAATACTTGGTGTTCTTAGACTCCAAGAAACTACTCCTAACTACCTTATTTCATGATAGTTGACCTGTTTCAGATCTACTTGAGAAAGTTTATGGGATGAATTGTTCTTTCTTGACATGACCAAAGATGGCACTGCTACAAGCGAGTGTGGGATTTTTTTAGATGTGTAACATGCTTCAGAACCCAACATTCAAGAGACTTTTTAGTGCCTGAATGCTGAAGCCTCAAGGGTAGTAGTAAGGTTTGCTTTTGAAATAACAAAGCTGGTCTGAAACAGGAATTGAAGTAACAATGTGACTGTATAATTCTAAGAATGTGCTCCTGGCTTTAAATATATTTTATTTTGCTTCAAGCTTGCCTTAAAAAAACATCTGTTTGCAGACATACCCATACAGCTCACCAGCTTTACTGATACAGCAGCAAGTTCCTGTGGGATACCAACCAGCCTACAACTATCAGGTATGCAGTTCTTCAGTAGCAGAAAGGCTGTTTAATACCTGACAAACATGAATAGAATAAATAGTCTTAATAGGACTCCAGTCACAGAAATCTGGATTCAATTTTTTTCTTGCAAATCATGGAATGAGAAGAGAAAGGAGGTAGTTGAATTTGTGGTAAGGATGACCTTTAACTAAGCACTGTGTGAGGTATGTCTGAGAAAGGTATTTTACTAGACGGACTGTAAACATGAAATGTTGTGAATGCTGACTCTTAGAGAACAATGGCCTGTATTGGAAACAAGTGAATAAAAGCTGTTTTTGTCTAATTCTTGTTTAAGGTTCAACCTCAGTGGCTTACTGGGGAGCAAAGAAACTATGTTGTGCCTCCGGTAAGTCTGCAAAGTAATCTGTAATCTGGTCTGTGTGAATCTGCAGCTGTTGACAGAACAGGAAGTTTAGGATTTCCTATTGGCAGGATGGGTTTTTTTGGGAGCTGCCTGGCAGAACAGAACTACCTGCTTTTTTATAGTGTTACTCCAAACATGATGCTCACAGAATTCTAGAATTAACCTGAGGAGAATTTTTTTCATGAAAGGTTGCCACTTATTTTTCCTTCAGACTCATGCATCATCCTGACTTAGAAGATCTGCATAATGTTCTGCTTATTGATCAGAAATAAGTAATTTTTTAGGATCCTTTTAACAGTTTTTAAAAATAATTGCTGCAGACTGTAGACATTACTGGTGGCTTCTAAAGGAATAACTTCCTTTGTGTCTTCACACAAGACCTTCACAGAAGAGAAAATATTCTGCATTTCTTTAAGGATGTTGGAACTTAAACCTGCATCTTGGACATCCTCATGTTCTTGGGGTATAATCCTGCATTTATTGATTACAATATCGGGGCTCTTCAGCCTGGAGAAGAGAAGGCTTCGAGGGGACCTGATAGTAGCCTTCCAATATCTGAAGGGGACCTACAGGAAGGCTGGGGAGGGACTATTGAGAAGGTCTTGCAATGACAGGACAAGGGGCAATGGGTTTGAACTGGCAGAGGGGAGATTTAGACTGGATGTTAGGAGGAAGTTCTTTACAGTGAGGGTGGTGAGACACTGGCACAGGTTGCCCATGGAGGTTGTGGCTGCTCCCTCCCTGGAGGTGTTCAAGGCCAGGTTGGAGGAGGCCTTGAGTGAGCTGTACTAGTGGGAGGTGTCCCTGCCTATGGCAGGGGTTTGGAACTAGATGATCCTTGAGGTCCCTTCCAACCGTACCATTGTATGAGTCTGTGTCTGTTTTTAAAGACTGTAATACTTCAATTGTCTTATAGATGTTATCCATTCAAGGTAATTCCCAGGAAGTGTCTGTAACGGAACTTTGGGCATGTATACATTGCTGTCTCCATGCATTGGACAACTTGTCTGTGATCATATTAGAGTAGTTTTATTTCTGTTTCCTTCAATCACATTTTAAGTTTTGCTTTCAGCTTCTTGGCAAAAAAAAAACCTCTCTTCATTGGAAGTCTGTATTCCTGTTGGTGAAAATTGCCTTTAAGGGAAACAAACACAAACTTCAAGTCTCTGAAATGCTGATTACCCTGTTGGGCTTGAAATAATTTTGCATGAACATAAGTATATTACTTAGCATTTGTGGCAAACCAAAGACATTTCTGGAGTCAGTGTGCATGGTACTTTTCAGTAGGCATTTAAAGTCTGGTTATGTGAGCAGACAGCTTTTCTAGAAAAGCTGTCTCAGTATCAGCCTTGACAGACTCAAAAGAGGACTTATAAGCTCCTAAGAGGTCTTGAGCTGTCATCCTTCAGTCTGCTGTTTAATACCTACTGATTTGTTTGGTGGGTAATCAGAATTTCAGTTCATAAATAGAAAAACCCTGTTCTGATGAGGTTAGATACAATAGCCCTTTGGATGGTTAGGGATGGTGCTCAGAAAGGAATAGTCTGCTAACACCAATCTTTATCTCCTGTATTGTCAACTTGAAATCAGAATTTTGGTGTTCAAGGGTTCTTGGAAGTATCAGATGGTACATCTTGTAGTTGCTGTGTATCATCACAAATAACATCCTTAAAACTGATCTTGCAAGAAACTGAAAACTGTTCTCAAGTCTGAGGAAATCTTGACTACTTTAAGGGGAAGCTCAATGTTTTGCCCCTCAAAAACCAGACTCTGTAACTTTGTCATAGAGCTCCTGATAAAATGGGCTGTAAAAGCTTCCAGTCCTTTCTGGAAGCATCTGAAGGGGTGTTTATAGATACAAAGAGTAACTGCTTTATCAGCCTATTTCTTGTAATGAAAGCAAACACTGTCTTGCCAATTGCAACATTCTAACTCACCTCGGCATACAGTGCAGTTTTTTTAAGTCTTAATGCTTCTAGACCTTTCTTTTACATCTTGAACCTTGGTTCTATTAGCATGAAGAAAACTTCAAATAAGAAAGACTTTATATAGAAAAACTGTTTCTTGGGCAATGATGGCACATATCTTGCTTCTCCCTTCTTCCATTTGATTTTAATGAATAATCTTTCAGATTTACCTCTTGGTTATCCTGAACTCTTAGTGAATACCTTTAAGAAGATAACTTCAGAGTGATTATGGCAGAGAGAGAAGTTAATTCTTGGACAGATGCCTTTTGGAAGGAGGCAAAGCAGTCTAAAAATAGATTAGTATGCAGTATTTTCCCCATGTGAAGAGCTTTTAATGAAGTGTGAAGGTCAAATTGACATAGCTTATGGATAGGTGAGGAACAGAGACAACACAACTGTGTATGGTTTTCTAGTGTTACTGAAACAGCATCATATTCAAACTGCACAGGTTTATGCTTCAGTAAGCTATCACTGTGCTGAGGATCCAGAATTCATACAGACAGAATGTGCTGTTCCAGAGCCCATGCAGTCATCTAGTAGCAGTCCACAAAAGGTAATTGCTTTCTTTAAACTTAACACTTCTAGGAATAGCATTCATGACAAGAAAGTCTGTATGTAAAGGTTACAATGAAGGGAGCCTCTGATCAGTATCCTAGAAATCAAGGTTACAGTTGTTGCTTTAGCAGTTGCTCTGTCCACTGTACCTGGTTTTTGTGTATAACTTCAGAAGCCTCATGTGATTACTTGAAAAAATCAGGGTTAATCTGTGGTGCTGAGAGCTGTATAAAATGTGGTCTTACATCTAAGTACAATAATGTTTTTAAATGACAAGGCTTTACTTGTAGGGGAAATAGTAGAGACTGAAAAAGCAGCTTAAGTAGTACTACCTGATCGTGGGGGCAGATTTATTTTAAACATAAAACATCTGAAGTGATAACATTTTACCTTCACTTTCTTTCTGTGGAAGGTGATCCTTGTTTGGCTGACAGTTGTCTCTGAATTGAAAAATGAAGTATCCTTGAACTCATCTGTCAACCCATAACATACTAGTTCAGTGGTGGAATAGTCAGAAATGTTAGGTTGTAACTTCTAGAGGTGATAATGAGCTAAGATGAAAAGGTTGTTTTTTGGGGGTTTTTGGCCTTTGTTTTAGAAAAACAGATGAGCTCAGAAAATACAAGGCAGTTGAGAGAAATACTGAATACAAAGTAAGCCCTGTGACAGGCCCACACTGCTAGTAGTGGGCTAACTGAGCAAATCAGTATCATTGTAGATATACCTATAACTTTATTTCAGAAGTCTGTGGACAGGAGTATACAAACAGTAGTATCCTGTTTGCTTAATCCTGAGAACCGTATGAGGAACACCTTTGTATCTCAAGAAGACTACTTTAAGGTATGTGGTGGAAACATAATTGAATCTCTAAAACACAACTGACCTTGAGTTACCACTTGCAATATACCACAAAGATGAAAAGATTTGTATTTGGAATTCCATTTGAACTTTCTTGTACATACTCTGAAGTGTATGGGTTTGACTGTCACTTGCTTAATGCTGGAGCAAGTGCAGAAATGAGGCCTAAATCAAGCCTGCGTAAAGAAATTGCTGAACAGTCAACTCATGGGCACTCAAAAGTACAAGCCTGGGTGATTATTACTCCTTGACAGACTCCTGAAAGGATAGTGGGGTACTCCCTGGTTTAGACAGGGAATATTGAGTTTGAGCCTTGATAGTCTTTATACCAGTTAAGAACCCTGTAGTTGGTTGTCAAATTTTTGCTGTATGTATTCAGTCTTGGTAGAGTTGCTATTTCTGATGACACCGTGGTTGCTAATTTCTGTTTGTTATTAATGCCATGTTTAAGACTTTGCTTCACAGTACTGGACACCTGTACTTAAAAGCAGAAATACAGAAGCTGTGTTTATCAGTTTTGTGGTGAGGTGAATGAATGTCTTCAGGTACATGTTGTTGCTGTGTTCCATTGAGTAAACAGTTTTTCTATCTGTTTCCTTGTCTCATTCCAGGAGAGAAGGGTGCATCACTTGAGAAAAGGAAGAACAGTACTCAAAAGTGTTTGATCAATGGAGACTTGAAAGTATCTGAATTCGTTTAACTTGATGTTATTACAGTTTAACAGTATATGATGTAAACCACCTTCAAAAAGTTGCTTCCAGTTGAAGTTTGTGTTCCTGTTCTGCCTCCTTGAACAGTTAATTTTGTTTGGAGGAGTTGAAGTTTAAAAGTTGTAAGAGTTGACAAAGTTTCAGGTTTTGTTTGCATGCTTCCTATGTTAACTAACTGGAATGGTAAAATGTTTGTATGGAAAAAGCATTCTTGGTTTGTTTGATGCATGCAGATTTTCTTCTGAGCTTTAAAGTACAGTTTGCATGTTACACTTAGTTTTCCTTAAGGCACAGTTTGTGACTAATACTGACTCTTGCAGTTTTAACAATGGAAATAGTTATTTACCCAAGAAAGTTAAATTTTAAAATTGAGTTCTTAAATCAGTGGAGCAGAAGATGTCATGTTGAAGCCCTTTCAAGTTTTGGTTGTCTTTTAGACTACCAAATCAATGTGGTTATGTTTTGTTCATGACAATATATGTACCTGCGGTCTTCAGTGTCACTTAGTTTTGGGAAAGAGATTAAGAATCCTAAAATTCTTCAGATGCAATAATTAGCTGCATTGGCTACTCAGTATGCTTTTTTACTTGAGAAATTTTAACAAGCACCTGTGTTAAAATTGTGATAACACTGCATTTAAAATAACCCTGTGTTATGTGATGCAAACTGTTAATCAAAGAACGTCTTAAGTCTATTTTAATAATTATGTAGATCTTAGTGATGTATTTTGAAACCATTAAAACTTTTTATTTTGACTTGGCTTTGCAGATGTCTCTTGGCACACTAATACAGTATCAGAGTTACACTACCTTGAGAAAGATGTAGCAGTGTAATAAGGATTTGTGGAAGCTGTTGAAGATTTATGTGAAAATTTCAGAAGTAGTAAGACATCTTGCAATAGTTAGAAACTCAGTTTTGAAAGAGTAGAACTGTTTATTCAGTCTTGTATGCATGTTGAATCCTAGTCTGCTTTTTTCCTCCTCCATGCTTCACTGTCCAGATAAAAATGGAAGTTAGATCATTTTGAACTCATGTATGTATCCTTGAGAGGCCTGATATGTTCTGCTTCAAATTTCAGAAGGAAATGGCTAGGAAAAGACCCAGAAGTAGATGTTAGTAAAATGTATGCAAAGGACCTGAGTTGCTATAGGTCTGGACACATGAGTGTGGCTACAGCATAAAAAGTGTACAATGACTGCTGCTTAGGAGAATTTTGTTAATGAAGAAAAAAGGTGGGGAGATGAAAATAAATCAAAACTAATTTCTTGCAGAAATGTACCAGTGTTACGACAGCACAAACTGATGTGAAAAAGTAAACCTAGTAACCTTTTCTCAGACTGTTCCATGCCACTAAGTGTAGTGTTAGGCTTTCCATTATGTTAATTTGCTGTTTGCTTCAAAGATCATAAAATTATAGAATGGTAAGGTTGGAAGGGACCTCAAGGATCATCTAGTTACAACCCCCTGCCATAGGCAGGGACACCTGACCATAGCACAGGTCACTCAAGGCCTCATCCAACCTGACCTTGAACATTTCCAGGGAGGGAGCAGCCACAACCTCCCTGGGCAACCTGTGCCAGTGCCTCACCACCCTCACTGGAAAGAACTTCCTCCTGACATCCAGTCTAAATCTCCCCTTTGGCAGTTCAAACCCATTGCCCCTTGTCCTGTCATTGCAAGACCTTGTAGAAAGTCCCTCCCCAGCCTTCCTGTAGGCTCCCTTCAGGTACTGGAAGGCTAGCTTGATTATACTTCTTTTACCAGTTTCCTTAAATTGTTTGGGTGGTTGTTTTGTTGTTTTTTTTTTAAATCTTACACAGTTAAACTCTGTAATTAAAGAAGTCTAAATCTAGAGTGTTGTGAATATCTGGACCCTTTGCAGCTTTAAATACCTTAATGGTGTACTCAGGCTGTTAAAGCTGTGGTGCTGGTTTATTGATAAAGGTAATTGCTTCTTTGCAAATGCAGGTTTCATTTTGGCTTAATGTTCTAGTTGGTTTGATTTGCCTTGGGATGTATCTGAGGCTTTATACTGTAGCTATAAGAAAACAAAAAGTGCCTATTGTGTAGTTGTCATTGAAAAGTCTCAGTGCCAAAAGAGAGATAAACCAGAAAATACCTACATGGAGTGCATATTTTATGTTTATTTGACCAGGTGTTACCCATAGGACCATCTGGTGAGCAAACTGATTGTTCAGTGTGTTTGAAATGGTGATGCTAGATATGAACTGCTCTTACAAGCATGCTGAGAAGGCTTATCACAGTGAAATGCACAGCCCAGGCCATATGAGTGCCATTTATTTTCTTTCCCATTAGATCATGTTGTGGTGGTTTTGTTAGCTGATTCTCACCCATAGGAAACTATTTTTTTTTGATTCCCATCTGTGAATTTTACATTTTGGTGGCATATGCCAGTAAAAATAACAAGTTATAACTAAGAATGTGCATTTTTAATGCTCTTTTAAAGTACCCTATAAGCATAATACAAAACCAGTAGGTAAATCTCTTGTTTCACTCCCAAGTTGAAACATCTGTTTAATATGGTTGTAGCTGAAGGCATTTTCCAAATAGGTGTGCAACTGGAACTTTTGCAGACTTGTAGCTCTTGTGCTATCAAACCAAGTGGACCATCTTAGTTGTTGAGTACCAGGTAGCAGCAAGTTCTTGTGACTCTGTGCTTGCGTGGTGTATAGGTGCATTGTGTGTAGGGACCCAGAGGCATTGGAAAGTCTTGAAATTTTTTTCTTTTTTGGGGAAAAAAATCTTACTATTTAGACAGGATAGACAAATACAATGTTTGTTTTCGCTTGGTTTTATATAGCTGTGACACTTGTTCTTTCCTGAAGTGTCCAGTGAATTGGTTGGTATTGTGGCTGTTTACACTCTTTACAAGCCATGCCAAGCCATCAGAACTAATTATTGGAATGAGACAGCCAGCTGGATGGTGTTCTTGGTTCTTCCATTAGAAGGATTGCCTGACATAGACACTAATTCCCTGTTAAAGTGGAGTTTCAAGGGTGGTTTTGCCTTCTGTGTGTTAAACCAAGATGCTGAATTTTACCTTGCATGTTAGTGATCTGATCCTTTCAATGCTACAAAGAAACGGAATTAGTAGTAAAATCCTTATTTCAGTGTTTTGTTTTACATACTGTAATGGGACAATTTTTTTAAAGTCTTCGAACAAATATACAGTCCAAATTTCTTGCAAGAATGACCTGTGGAACAGTATTTTAGGGTATATGTTATGTAACTTCAATGTTTGCTGCTTTCTATGAGCTAAAACTAAAAAAAACCCTAAACAAACAAAAGAAAAAAAAAGAACAAAACAAAATCAAGATTATCCAGGCTATAAAGAATAAGTACCATGGCTGCTTCATATAAAAGTCCCAAGTAAAAACTTAAGTAGCTTTATTGCCTAGATGAATTCTTCATTGTTCCTCCCTACTCTAGGGCTGGAGGCGAACTTCAGTTTAACTTTCTTGAAGGAGGGGGAACACACCTTCACTGTGATTTCTTTGTAAGAAAGAACAAACCAGATGACTTCACAAACATGACTCTTCTTGATAAGCTACTGTGAATACATTCAGAAGACTTCCCCCCTGGTCAATAGTGTTAACTTCTGTGTGCTTGATGAAGACAAATGATGTTCTTTCTTAACCTTAAGGTTGGTGGACTAAATGTAGTAATGGGAAGGACAGGTTTTAAATTGTGAAACACCAGGTCAGAGTGCAAGTCTTTTTTGTAGTGCAGTCTTTGTGTTAATCATGGGCATGCTCAAGAGTCCTGTCCATCCTGACGTTGGGATGGGGCATCTGTGTGCATCTACCACCTGCCTGGGCAAACTCGTTCAGTGATTTATTACCCTACCTGTACTGCTTGGGGTGGTTGTGACCAAAGTGCAGGACCTGGCACTTGGTCTTGTTAAACCTCATTCTGTTGACCTTGGGTCATTGATTTAATCTCTCCAGATACCTCTGCAGTGCTTTCCTACCTTACAGCAGATCAGTGCTCCCACTCAATTCAGTGTCTTCTGTGAACTTGGTGGTGGTGCCCTTGATCTCTTCAAATCATTCACAGAGGTTTTAAACAGAACTGGCCCAAATACTGAGACCTGGGGGACACTGCTTGTGAACAGCTGCATTTAGCTCTTTGGGCCTGACCATCCATCCAGTTTTTAATCTGAGGCCACCTGTCCATGCCATAGACTGCAAGTTTCTCGATGAGAATGCTGTGGCAGACAGTGTCAAAGGCTTTACTAAAGTCCAGGTAGAAAACCTAACATCCTTTTCCTCATCCACTATCCACTAGGTGGGTCACCTGGTCACAGAGACAATGTTAGTCAGGTAGGACCTGCCTTTCATGAACCTGTGCTAACTGGCCCTGATCCTGCTGTTACTCAGCACTTGCTATGTGAGCAAACTCAGGATGAACTGCTCCATAATCTTCCTGGGTACTGAGGTCAGGCTGATGGGCCTGGAGTTCCCTGGGTCCTCCTTTCAAAAAACCTGTCATGTTGGCATGTCTCCAGTCATCTGGCACAGCTTCTGTTAACCAGGACTGCTGATAGATGATGGGGAGAGCAGCTTGGTAGCAACAGACCCTGCAGAAATGTCTGTCCCTATCTTCTTTGTAAGCTGCTTGGAAGACTGCAATCAGGTTTCCCTGGAGCCTTCTCCAGGCTGAAAAAACCCAACTCTTTCAGCCTTTCTTCATGGGGCACAGGTGTTCCATCCCTCTAATCACATTTGTGACCCTCTACATGTCTCTGTCCGCCCTGTTCTGAGGGCATCAGAGCTGAGTGCAGTATGCTAGGTGAGATCTTCCAGAGCAGATGAAGGATAGACCCATCTCTGCAACATTGTGACCCGTAGCAGTTCCTGGGCTCATAGCTGAGCTGTGTAGCCCTACAGTTCTTGTAAACTGGCTTTAGGAAACAATTTATTAAACCAGGATGAATGGCTTTTTTACATCATAGGCAAGACAAATGATGCCTTACTTAAAACATGCAAAGATGATCCTATATGCATGTGGGAACATGCTTGTTGTAACAAGGTGGGCACACACTAGCACCCCTGGCTTTTAGGAGCATGCTAAGGCAGGAGTATGCGTTACTCAGTGACCACATACTAAATCATGTTGAGGTTGGAAAGGATGTTTAAGATGAAGTTCAACCAATTAATGTTGCTAAGTCCACCCCTGAACCATGGCCCTAAGCACCACATAGAACATAATATTATGTGTATTTGATGTAGCAGCACTTTTGGATTTTGTCCCAAGTATCCATTTATTATGTTAAAGAAGTTTTTCATAGAGTACCAGATGGGAAAAGATCTCAAGGATCATTTAGTCCAATCTTTCAGGATAAGAATGCATTAAGTGGTATGACCCAGCACCCTGTCAAGCTGTGCTTTGAAACTGCTAGATGGGAAATCTACCACTTTACTTTGGAGTTTATTCCAGTGTCTAATAGTTTGAATAGCGAGTTTGTTTCTTCTGGCTTGCAGTTCACATCTCCCCAGTGGCAACTTGTACCCATTGTCACGTGTCTTTACCATGTGACTCCAAAAAGAGTTTCTCTTTGTGGTAGCCACCTTTTATGTATTTGTCTTTTCCCTTTTTGTTAGATTTAGCTGCACAAGTGCAATACCTATCAACAGAGCACTAAATGTTTAGCAACGATAACTGAAGTTGCTTGCTTACTGCTCCTGATTTGATTTTCACTAGAATAGAGCTCTTTATATGTAGTTAAGTGACTTAATTGCTGGATCTCTTCTAAGGAACAATGTTGCAACAGCCTTTTATTGGTAAGGTGCTTCCTGTAACTCCATCGAATTGCCTGGTTGGAAAAAACTTAAAAGATCATGGAGTCTAACTATAACATAACACTTCCCTGCACACAGCTGGTAGGTCATGTCCCTAAGCTTTTCAACCAAATGTCTTTTAAACATGTCCAGTGATGATGACTCCAATTCCCTGGGAAACTTGTTCCAGAATGCTGGATTTAGCTATTTTTGACAGTGAAATAAATCTGTATAGTCTTTCTATTTGATTGTTACAGCAGTTTTAATAAACCCTAAGTTGTCTGTTGGCTTTATCTTGCTATTGCAGTGGTTATTCCCTTACTTATGAAACTAGACTCAAAAATTGTTTGGGTTTTGAGGTAGTTTAATTAAAACTGGATTTCTGTTAACAGGTTTTAAAGCAGACTTTTTTGAAGTAAAATAAAAAAGGATCAGTAGCCACAGATGTTTTTTGCAGTTAGTATTTTAGTGCTGTGTTGCTGTTTTGTAAATTATGAGGTGTGGGATGATTTGCTTGGTTTTGTTGTGGGTTTTGTGGTCTCAATAATATACCAACACTTCAGAATGGTAGGCTATTAGAAGATGAGGAGCTGCTGTGCTGTGTGATAGTTCACACCAAAGCATGCTAACACCAAGACAGTACTGAGCATGTCTACTGGAGCAAAGGAAACCTGAATGTGCATTTTTTTTTTTCTCTTGATACGTGTAACTTGACAGCATATTTTCACCTTTTAATAAGCCTTTTAGGGGGCCAATTCCATATAGGAAGATCTGCAAGCGTTTCAGAAGTCTGAAGCTGGGGAGGCAATGGATTAAAATAGAAGATAATCCTGGAACTGACACCTTAGCAAACCTTTGTGTATTGAGGGAAAGGATGTTTTGGTTTTTTTTTTTAGGTTCCTGTGTAAATTCAGGGCCACTGCAGAAACATTTCATGTCTGAGCAGGTATCCACTGACTTAATTTCCCTAAGCTTTAGAGGATGACCATGACAGACAAGCACATCTGCTTCTGAAAGGTGCCTTACTCTTGTTCAAATTACTAGTACTGGGATACTAAGTGAGAATTAAGTAAGGTGGGCTTTAAAACTTTCCTTTCAAACAGTGTTCTTAAATAAACTGAAATATTTTTATGTTATAAGCTTTGACTTTTCTGCCTTTCTTCCTAGACGCTCATCGATATTTGAGCTGATACAACATAGGTCAGTGTGGTGGCTGAGCTAGGCACAGATTAAGGTGTAGGAGATCTTACAGACCAAAGATACATGAGTTCACTGCTTTGGTTGTATTTTCTTGCTTCTGTTACGCTTTGTAATACTTCAGTGTGGGTAGTCTGGATGGATATTAAAAATGAGACTAACATCTCCTTTATCACCATCTAGGTTCTATTTCTGTAGGTTAATCTTCACGCTGCGGTGGACCCAGCTGTGCAGTCCATTTTTGACCGAGAACTGTGCCAGTTGCCATGACAGCATATAGCTACCTGCTGGTGGCAGAATAATAGGCATGCGACTTCTGTAGGAGCTGTCACACTGTAATTTAGTCGTCAGCCAGCAGGTGGAGCATGAAGCCAACAAAAGCCTGCCCAACGGTGTCATTTAAAACGCCCTGCTCTGGAGCAGCGCCGCAGCCTGTCCTTAGAACAACAAAAGCTGTCCAACGCAGAATGGAGCAATTCCTATTACAGTCTGATTAATTTCCGCGTTAAAAAAATAATAACTGTAAGAAATGCAGTGGAAACCCTCTGCAGATCAGCAGAGGTTGTGTTAGTGCATGATGGGCTTGACAGGCAGGGTTTGTGGGTTTGATGTGGTTGTGGGTATAATGTCAGGACAGAGTTGGGCCCTCCCTAGGGAAACAGGATGGTGCAACTTAAACCACTGGTGTATTCTGTGGCTCAAAATTCCTGTCAGCTTATCTGTAACTCTTTTCAGTTCCTCTCTTCATTTCTACAGTGCTTACAAATGAAATCCTGAAATGAATTTGACAGCCTTTCAAAGTAAGAAAAGGCTTTGGTCCTCCTTTCCACTTACAGGTAAGTCTGATTATTTTCCAATCCCAAGAACACAAGAAAGATAAAATAGTAAAAAGAAAAGCCTGTAGTGATAGTTAATGCATACATTCAGACTGAGATTTTAGTCATCTTCTGTTTTCCCTTTTTTCTATAGGTAATACTGAAATGAGTAAGAACATGGACCGCTTGGATGCTCTTTATGGATCACTCTGTTCTTGTAAATGGAACATAGTAACTGGCAATGGGTGGGAACTCAGCTAGGGGTTCTATCTTTTGCTACCAGTGCCTCATGTTACCTGCAATTTTCCATGTCCTAGGACTGCATCTCTCTAGGTTGGCTGGAGGAGAGGAGGTTATTTAGCAGAAAACATGGATAACTTAATTTTCAATTGCTGTGTGTACTTCTCCTAGGTAATTATGACTATCATCCAAGAAAGTGAACATTTTAGAGATTTTTCCAATACTAAATGACACTTTTATTACAGGATATTATCATAGAATCAGCCAGCTTGGAAGAGACCTCCAAACTCACCTAGTCCAACCTATTACCCAGCCCTAGTCAATCAACCAGACCATGGCACTAAGTGCCCCATCCAGGCTTTTTTTCAACACCTGCAGGGACAGTGACTCCACCACCTCCCTGGGCAGCCCATTCCAATGCCAATCACTCTGTCAAGAACTTCCTAACATCCATCCTGAACCTCCCCTGGTACAACTTGAGACTGTGTCCCCTTGTTTTGTTGCTGGTTGCCTGGGAGAAGAATCCCAACCCCACCTGGCTACAACCTCCTTTCAGGTAGTTGTAGACAGCAATGAGGTCTGCCCTGAGCCTCCTCTTACAAAGCTAACAGTTAACAGAACTAGGATTTGCTTATATATTTATCTTGTTGTTATAGACACAATGCCTAAGAAGAGAACAGTAATGAAGTATTTTTTTGAGTTGTTGCATTTAGTGATGACCCTTAAGCAATCTTAGTGAAGAACTACTGGACTTGTCCAGATCAATGTTTCTCTAGTTCAGTATCCTAAATACAGTATTGGAAACTTGTCTGTAACTGCAAAAGTGAAGAGGCAAGAGGATAGATCCTTAATAATGTGCTTAGCTTGTTGCAGCTTGTACCTCAGGATTTCTGACCTTGTCTTAGTTCTTGTTGGTATGTATTGAATGCAGTACCAAGGCAGGCTGCACTGGAGTATATTGCCACAATGTCATAGAATGCAGTTAATGGAGTCGTATTTGCTCAGAGTCCAGTATGTTAAAGAAGTTTCTCTTCAACATGGCTTTCTGTTTCTGATATCATAGGTAATGAAGTTCTACATCCTCAAATCACTTTCATAAAGGAACTGCCTAGATCAGTATGGTTTTCTAGTTCTTAAAATCTGGAACTAATGCACAGGTCCTACACTCATCTTTTTTTTTTTTTTTCCCCCATGAGTCTGTTTGGAAAAGGCTAGTTCTGTCCTGAACTATTACTTCTAGTATAAAACCTACTTTTTGATTTTTCACTTCCTGAAACTGCTGCTTAGCAGTCTGGGTTGGATTGTATTCTTTGTTCATGTTGTCTTTACAAACCTTATCTTGGTTGTGGCTGATCCTGTTAGGCAACAAATATCTGAAAAGTCATTTTGCTGTAGAGGGTAAAGCCCTGTTTGAAGATTTAGAGGTGTGAGTAGTTTTAAACTACAACTTGGAGGTAGAGTAGTTCTTGCCAAGGTCATAATTTGGGCATATAAAACCTGTTAATGCCCCCAGGATGCACAATTCATGTACAGCTTGTGTAAGATCCTAAGTTTGGGGAAAGGATTAATTAGAACTCACTTTCCTCTTCAGCAAACATCAGTGATTATTATTGTTGTTGTTCTTGGGGTTTTCTTCTGATTTTCAACTAACTTGGAGATGCCCCTACTATGCAATAAAAAAAAGGGGGTATCATTGCTGAATATGGCAAACTTAGGTGTGGTAGGACTAAGCTACTTTTCACCTGGAGTTAGGAATCTGTACAGATGAATTCTGCCAAGCAGGTGAAATTCTAATTATTGGAAGATTGGCAGTGCATTTAGAAATGTATTGCAGCACACACTGCTAAATACCTTGACTTCAAAAAGAGGTTTTTGATGTTTATCTATTCTTTTTTGCCACAAATTGATAAATACTTGCTTGAGACCTGACTTCAGCCTTCCATTCTGATAACCTTTTCAGATACTTCCATGAATATTAGAGTATATTCACAGACCACCTAGACACTTTGCCCCAGTTATTGTCACTCAGCGTGTCATCATGTATCTTGTCTCTTAATGTATTGGGTGGTGGGCAGCTGTACAACCTCTTTCCTAATTTTGAGACTTACTCAAAGCATACCTGAAACATCAACAGTATTTTTGAGATCCTAGTGTAAACCAGACTCTCTATACTGTAGTGTCTTGTCATGTGGTGTTTTTAATTTTCTTGTACTGTTGTTCCCTGAGAACTAGAGATTGATTTTGGTCCTGTGCATCCATTGCAGCTGTACAGATCTTTTATGTCTAAGAAACCTTAAATATCTTTAGCCAACTTGTAGAAAAGTCCCTGATAACATACAATTGTGAAATTGCTTATAATGTAATCACATCTTCCTTTGCTAGAGCCTCAGTGTGAGGCCTCAGGGCCATTTAAAGGATCACAGCTGCCATGGGGTGTGATTTTTTTTTTTTTTTTTTTCCCCTCAAGGGTCTTGACACTATAAAATTACTTTTGAACTGGGAGAAGTGTTCCTTGACTTAATTGTGGTAGTGTTTTTACCTACTGAACTGGAGTTACTTGGATAATGTATTCTGTTTGAAGTCCCCAGACCAAACTGCTCCTGCTTCTCCTCTTCCACTCTCCAGAAATACTTCTGACTAGGTTGGGAAACTGTATGTAACAGATGTACCAATTTCAATGTAGAGCTTGTATTTATGTAGCATTTCATACAGATGTAGGTGAAGCAGACCTTTTCCTGAAGTTGTTAGCAGTAGGGCTAGAATCAAGTGCTAATAACCTTAAGATAGTAACCCATTTAAGCCCTTTGCCTAGTCCAGGCACTGTTTGTGCCACTGGAACAGCTGGGCTGCTGCAAATTGGTGTAACAGCTATTTATGAGGTCTGTCTTACCTATTCATCTACTCTATAGGTAATACAGTGTTTAACACTGAAAATTTCATGAATATTTTTTGCATTATTTAATGTGCCTGGTTCTCCAGTTCTTTTTCGTATTAGTGAAATACATTCAAATAAGAATCTCAGTTGACCTCATTAGTACAGTTGTGCACCAGGTATCTGGCGGAAATCTAAGACATCAAAAGTTTCTAATTCGTGTGAATTGGCTTAATGCATTGGAGAAAGTGAAAAATACACTGATGCTTATAGTGCTCTATTAAATAACCAAGAACATTCAGGAAACTGAAATATGTATAAAATATTCCTTACTGATACCACTCTGCATATCCAAAGCAAGGCAAAAGCAGACATTCCAGCTCCTTCCAGTAATTTAGTGTTTCTTGTTAATATTAAATCTTCTGTGCTGGCTTATTACTAGCTGACCTTTTATATGGGGTTTTCACTTGCAGGACCTTACAGAAATTAATAAAACTCTTCCCCTTTTTGCTTTAGAGAAGAGATGCAAGAGCAACAACTGCTGTATGTGATCTGAAACTAAGTCTTGGCTTTCCAAATGCCTGCTTAGATTACCCTTTCTAACATGGAAGATTTGACCACTTTTTTAATCACCTAGGACAGCAGCTGCTTTAGTGCCACCTTGATTATAGCAATAAATTTTGCTCTCTGGCCAACAGAGCAGCTTTTTTGGGATGTACCTCTGTTGTTTGTGAAACTGCTTCTACAGCTTGGATTTAACCAGAAGCGTTAATGAAATGAGAATGCAAAATCTTATGTTTCTGTCAGATGGTAAATTAAATAGGGATGAATGGAATAAATTGTAAGTAATTCTTAAGCATAGCTACAGCATTCCTACTATAGAAGCATGTCCTATCAGATATTGAGCAAGTAAAAACTACCTGCAGGTAATGTACACCTAAGTATGTGTAGTCTTCAGAAATCTAAGACCATATGTGTATTTCAAGCTTCAAGGCTTCAGAAACTATCTTTCAGAAAGAGCTTTCAAAGCAGAAAATTGATCTTTAATTATACCTAGCCTCTGCAGCTCCTTAATAGTTGCCTGCAAATGAGCAATAGAAGCACTTAATTGAAATAAAATTATCCTGTGCCATTAAACTGCTGCAGTGTTTAAGTTACTCTTCTTTGGAAATAAAATGTTAGCTATTACTGATAACTAATTGGGCTAAAATTGTGACCTAGTCTGAGTATGTAAGTGTGTGTAAGCTGTTTCTCTATTCTGAAATCCTGGGAAGGCAAAAGCAGCTGCTGCTTTTGTGCAGAGGTTAGTTTGTGTGTTGGTGAACAGGGCAGAGAGGGTTGTACCATCACCAGCAATAGGGGACTGGTTGGGTCTTCTGTAGCAGTGTAGACCTGACTTCTCCATAGCTTTCTGTTCTGCCTTGGTCCTTTCTGTGCTTTGGAAGCAGTTTTCTGGGTGTTTCTGAGAAACTGTGGCTTACTGCTGACTATAACACCCAGTGAGGTAATTTCTTTTAGACTAAATTCATCAGAACTTTGATTTCTGCTAAAGTTTATTGTAACTTCTGTATCCTGAATGCTTCAACCTGTTGATGACTCAAACCTATTGCAAGCTACAAGACATTTAAGATGTTGAGAGTGCAAGAGCTTTGGTAAAACAAATCAGAACCAGATAGGGGTCAGAGAGCTACAGATCCTTTCTTGGAGTTGCTATGGTGGTAGACTGCTTGGCACTAAGCAACTGTGCAAAACTAAAGGAATGCTGTTCCCAGGCAGTCATACCGATTCCCTTCAGTTGAGGTGGATATGGGAATGATACATTTGGCATTGATAGGACAGGTGTTCTCTCTGCTGCAGTTCCCAGAAAACAAACTAGAAGTCCAAAAGTTTGGTTATCAGTAAATAGGAAAAGTCTGATCCTTGACGAGTAATTAAGGTAGTAGTTTGCACTGGTGATTGGAAACAGTGACAGTAAATGAGAATACACCAAATGACTTGTCTGTCTTGAGCAGAATCTAGACTCTCTCATTTGACCTTTCATATTTTGTCTTGTTAATAAAAAACTCAGTAGATCCTGAGCATGCTTTTGCAGAGTGATAGGCAAATAGCAAAACTATTTTTGTTTACCAGTATTTTTATATGCTTCTGATGAACTTAATCAGAAGTAACAAGTTTTGCTGAAGCCTGTTTGATGTGATGTTGCTTTTTGACAGAGGAAATGAATTTCGTTCTAAATTATCTTTGAATATCTTTTTATGCTACAGTGCAAACCAGAAAAGTAAATGTGGTTAACTTGAATGGTGGAATCTAACTTTATAGTTAAGATAGCTGTAGCTGACATGACACTGAATTTCATATTTTAAAAAAAAAGCTTAAACTGATGTGGATCTTTCCAATTAGCTACTCAAATGCTGCTTGGGATAACTGAGCAAGCAGTTATCTAGTGGCATAACTAGAAACACCTTGCATGAAAGAGAAATGCTGTGCATGTGATTTCTTGCTGCTTTTCACAATTTGTGATCTCTTCTGCCTGTGTCAAAATAAGTGCAGATACTTGGCACAGCAGAATTCTCCAGTGCCCTACCAGCAGCAATTTGCACCTACCCTGATCTTGCCTTACCCAGCTGCACCCGGCGCTACAAAGTGCAAATGGAAAACGTGATTGCTCCTGCTGGTGACACAGGAGCTTGTAGAGCTCTGTGGTGCTCTATATGTGGACTTAAAACAGGTTACTCTGGCTAGAAGCAGAAATGAAACATATCAAAGCACTTCTAAACTCCTAAGGTAATCTAATATTCCTAATGGAGTGTCTAGGGGCAACATCTTACTGCTGTTTGTAGTTAAATGGTTGTTAGAGCAGTGTTTTGGTATTTAATTATTAACCCACTTGTGTTTAGCAGCAGTTTATTGTACTGGGGATGTGTGTGTCTGTGTATGATAAACATACATATTTATTTGTATCTAAATAATGATCTGTAATATACACATTATATATAAACAGATATATATATAATATTTCTATATATTTGTTATACACACATAGACATAAATCTTAGAAACTCTGAGATATCTAGGGTGCTTGTTAGGTTTTTCAAGTACACCAGATTTCTCATGAGAAGATCATTGCCTATGTTTAGAGTGCCACATGAAGTACCTGTTATGATCTAGAATTTATTCTGACTCTATCTTGCCAAATGCTTTAGGAAGCATCAAAATGCTTCCTAAGGAGGCAAGTAATCACAAAATATGGAAACACCATTTTTAAAAAAAAAGAATATATGAGAACTAGCAAGTCAGAGTGGAATTCTGAAATTCTCCCAGTGGTAATTTAGATGTGTAGAGTAAAATTTTAGATTGTATGCTGTGCTTCAGCTACATGCCTTGATACCAGGCACCTGAACCATCTTTGTTTTCTTTCAGTGCAGGCACTTAAATAGGTGATAGTAGACATATCTTATCCTGGTAATTTTCTGCTTCCTTAATACAGTTTTATAAAAAAAGCCTTCATGTCAAAAATATCATGGAACAAAGTTTTGACTCAAATTTATCTCTGAAGAAGTGCAGAAATGTCTTAATGATTTGCATATTTAATGCTGGAGTTGAGGAATGCCAAGTTGGTGCATCAAAAGACATTATCTCTTGCATCAAGAGCAGTCTGGGCAACAGGGCAAGGGAGGTGATTCTGCCCCTTTACTCTGCTCTCATCAGACCCTACCTAGAGTACTGTGTGCAGTTCTGGAGCCCCCAGCACAGGAAGGACATGGAAGTGTTGGAGCGGGTCCAGAGGAGAGCCACAAAGATGATCAGAGGGCTGCAGCAGCTCTTCTGTGAGGACAGACTGAGAGAGTTGGGGCTCTGCAGCCTGGAGAAGAGAAGGCTTCAAGGACACCTGATAGTAGCCTTCCAGTATCTGAAGGGGGCCTACAGGAAGGCTGGGGAGGGACTATTGACAAGGTCTTGTAATGACAGGACAAGGGGCAATGGGTTTGAACTGGCAGAGGGGAGATTTAGACTCGATGTCAGGAGGAAGTTCTTTACGGTGAGGGTGGTGAGACACTGGAACAGGTTGCCCAGGGAGGTCGTGTATGCTTCCTGCCTGGAGGTGTTCAAGGCCAGATTGGATGAGACCTTGAGTAACCTGTGCTAGTGGGAGGTGTCCTTGCCTATGGCAGGGGGTTGGAACTAGATGATCCTTGAGGTCCCTTCCAACTTTACCATTCTATGATATCTGATAGCTGAAAGTTTGCAGACATGTCTGTTGGTTATTGACTGTGATGTGGTTAGTGGATAGAAGGTTTATAGTGCCTGGGTCTGTGCTGTGTGACCCACTGTAAAAATTAATTTGAAACACATTTCATCTGTACAAGACTGCTACTTCATAGCAATCTGTGGTCATTCCAGGATGATGTTTTCTCAGTGTTGATATCTCTTTCTGTATCTGTGAAGACTTTGCACCAGCAGAAGTCTTTCGTATTGTCAGATACCCTTTCAGTTCAAACCTGGAGGTGTAGATTTGCAAATCCTATAAAGTCAGCAACGTCTGGTGCCCAGGATGCCCCGTCTGGAGCGATCTATGACCTGATGTGTTTATAATACTGGGAAGGCTGCACTTTTGCTTCTTCCTACACACTTAGCAATCTTTCCCCATATGCTTTAACAGTCGTATCAGAAAAACGGCTCAATTACATGGCACCCTGATGTGACTGCATGCTGTGTTCTCACACAGTTGGAAAACCAGAGAAACTAATGAATGGTGGAAAAATGATGAAGGACAAGGGAAGAGGAAAATCTGTGTAAATAATTAAAAGAGATGGAGAGAAAACAAAATACAGAGAAGGAAATAGGAGATGGGTCAAGTTCTTGCACAATGCATTGCTAGTGTGCATTCATATGCATTCATAGTTCAGCACCGGTAAAGAATTAACTTCATTTCCCCACTTCCATTGTTTTGATGTTATGCTTTTGGCTATTGACTACTACGTTATGCTGACAGTTGTGCTTTAAGAGGACTTGCATGTGGACAGATGCTATTCTGGGGGGAATTTTCTTGTTCTTTGATGGCACAGGAGGGACAAGTGGAGGGAGTACTGTCAAATAGATTTCATCTATCACAATACCAGCCTTTAAACACAGAAATACTCTTCAGTTAGGAAGGAATTGAGGTAAGGAGAGAGATTAAGTAGACAGTGTGTAGCAAATATGGTTGTGTTGGCTGGGCACATGGGCTTCAAGTAGTTTAAGTATTGATTTAATCAAGAGTGTTTTAGGAGTTCTTAAAGAGGTTTCTGCCGTAATAAGGGGAAGTACAATGAAGGTAACAAGCACAGTTATGCAAACATGATGCTTGGAGTGAATATTTGATGTTTTTTCTGGAGAGACAGGGAAGATGAGGGTGAAAGGCTTTCTACCCTTGTAAAAAGAGCAGCTGAAATACAGTAGCTGAAGGAGTAAAACTCTTGAATGGATAATAGACTGGTTGAGAATGCTAAGGATCAAAGGGAGAGTCTGAGTGTGACATGTTGGTGATTACAAACCAGCTACTTGTGATGAAGGCTGGTTAGCAACTTGGCAACATCTGTGGGTCACATCCTGATTCTTGGAGAGGAGTTCATCTCTCTGACATCTGGAAGGATAATATGGTGGGATGCAAGTAAGCAAGTGGATTTAGGGAAGCTTTCTTGGTAGATACACTGAATGGGCTTAAAGTGTTGCACAAATGAATGTCCGCTAACAAGAAAAAACTAATCAGGTATGTGATAATAGCAACCCTGGCTGTAGAAATAATCATACAGTGGAACTTGGGATTCTGAAGGAAATGGGGAAGGCATGTCTTTGGACTTCAGAGAGTGAACTTTGGCTTATTTGGGGAACTGGTAAATGGGATACCATAGGAGGCAGCTTTGAAAGGTGAATGGAGCATAGAGAGATGGCAATTTTTCATTGTGCAAGTGTGGAACGTTCACATAGGAAAACATAAGGAGTTGGGACATTAGACGAAATGGGGAACACCTGACTGAACTTCCAAAACTCTCATGGTGGAAGCAAGAACAGGTTATGGTGAAGGAATTATGGGATATGTCATCAAGGCATGTAGGAATGATGACACAAAATGGTCTGTGGGACCTCACGTTGCTCTCAAACTGTTAACAGCAAGAGGCTTGGCAAGGAACACCTAGGCCTGTTGTTGAGTGTAAGCACAGGTAAGGTCAGTGTACCTGGAGCTGCCTTTGTCTTAGTCGTCTTGACCTATGTGCTGAGAGGCAAGGTTCAAGCAGGCAAAGAATTCCATCAAGGAATGAGGAGAAAGGGGTTCTTCTGAGAATTTGACCTCTACAGTGAGCTGGGTTGTGTTTAAGGGTTCTGTGAAGAGTTGGTTGATGCATTCAGAGCAGCTCTACCTTTTGGAGTGAGTTGAGGAGGATCCACAGCAACTTAGTGAGGCAAGTGTTGCACCCATTTACAGGAAAGGCCAGAAGGACAGTTTGGGGAACCATAAGGAAATCAGTCACCTGGAAAGGAGTTGCCTTGGAACAGACTTGCTTTTGTTTATTTCAGGTTATCTAGAATGGTATCATCATGCCACATTGTCTTCTATGATAAAATGGCCACATTTGTTGGCATGGGGATGGTACTGGGTGCCATGGCAACTTTAGTAAGGTGCTTGGCACTGTCTGTGCTATTTTTATATGTTCTCTGGGATTCTGTAGTCTGGGTGGGTGGACAGCTAAATGGGTTAAAAGCTTGTTGTCTGGTTGGGCTCAGACAGTTGCAGTTTAATGGACTCTGACTTACCTAGAAGACAGCAAGTGGAGACGTGGAGTAGTTGATAGGACCCACTGTTGCCGTCTCTGCACAGGATCACATGCAGAAGGGGTGCCAGTGAAAAGTGTCAGGGCTGGGCTGCTGTTCGGGACCTGGACAAGCTTAGAAATAAGTCCCCGTGACTTTTTCAAAATTCAAAGAGACACACTCTGCCTCTGGGAAAGGAGGCCGCCTTGCACAGGTATCAGACTGCTCTCTTACAAAGCCTGAGAGCTGACCCTACCTGCCACAGGTAGCTTGGAAAGAGTGTCCTATTTAGCACACGTTAAGTGCTCTTCTCGCCTGTGTGCTGTGTCCAGTTCTGTCGCTTCACCTCCATCCTGTGCTCGGTGGAGGGTCAGGGATGGAGCACGTGTCCTGCGAAGACAGGCACAGGGACCTGAACTCCTTTGACCTGGAGCCGAGAGCGCTTGCCCCAATCTGAGGGAGGATCAGAGAATAGTCACAGTGAAAGGAAATTGCCCGCTCTGGGGCTGAGGACGTGCTTTAACGCCAGGTGTAGCTTGATTGTGTGGGACTGAAAGAACCGAGCCAGGGTCCTCTTTTGTCTGGGACCGAAGGACAAGGAGCAAAGCTAGGGCAGGGAGGAGCGCAGGAGTGGGGTCTGAGCGGAGCAGTTCCAGCCCTGGCCGGCGGGCGGAGCAATTCGCCTTCGGGCGGCGCCGCTGGAGTAGGCGGGAAGCGCGCTGCCCCTGTCTCCGCGCGGGGCTCGGCGCTGCAGCTCGGAGGAAGAGGAAGTGGCTGCGGCCCCAGGCCGCCCGGGCTGGGCGCGGAGCTGCGCGGCGCGGCCCCCCGGAGGCGTCTCCCCACGACGTGCCACCGCCCGTGGACTGCGCGGCACAAACTTTCTGCTGGGCAGCGGGACCGTGTGGCGGCGCAGCGCTGTCCCGGCACCTCCCTGTCGCGGAGCCGAGAGGGGAGCGGCCCCGGAGCGCGGCGGGCGGGCACGGGCGGCAGCCGGGGGGGGGGGANCTGTCCCAGGTACCGTCTCGCACCCGCTCGGCCCGGCGGGCAAAGTTGGCGAAGGGGCGGGAGAGGTGTCCGGGGCTGATCAGGGGTTGCTGCTGGACAGGGTTGGCGCAACAGAGCAGGAGAAGCCGCTCTGAGGCTCTGACTCGTCTTGATCTTCTGTCTTCCGAAGTTCGGAACGAGGCCCGGGCTGCCCGGCTTCGGAGGGCTGGTGGCAGCTGGTGCGGAGCGAGGCGTTCCCCCACACCCTTTCTCCAGCCGGGTTTCGGTTCGTGCAGTGCCCGTAAACCGCTACTCCGAGAGGGGCGGCGGTCCAGCCCGTTCTGGTCCTGCCGTTTGTCGAGGGGCCGGCGCGGGGGTCTCTGGCGCTGGCCGTTGTGGCCGGCAGGCTTTGTTGTTCTGTCAGACGGTAAGGAGATCTCCGGACTCTGCTGGGGCTTCTGCGGTCGGAGTGCTTGAGGGTACTTGCAGCGGCTTTGCTGAAAATCGCTTCTAGTCTGCGCGGTTGACCGCGTCCAGCCAACGCCACGGTGAGGCAGAGCCAGGAAGGGCTGCGAGAGCAGCCGAGGTGCTGCCTGCCTGTCTGCGCGCCCGGCCCGGCGCTCAGCCTCACACGGCGGCACCTGGGAGCGGCGGTACCGCGGCGGGCATCGTGTGACTGGCTGGGATCTGTTTTCTTTTCTTTGAAAAGAACCCAGCTGTTCTTTCCAAAGACTGGGCTGGAAATTGCCTTTTGAAGTCCGCGATACTGTTTCAGCACATTTTTATAACAACAAGGAGAGGTAGTATGGGTCAGCAGTTGCGTATCTGAATATGAAATGCATCTTTAGCTTATCTAGATTCTTGTCAGAGCAGCTACTCGCCGCCTGTGTATTTATGGAAAAGGGTTGTTTAGTTGGATGAACTTCTGGAGCTCTTCTGTGATACTTCCAACTTCGTCAAGTAATTAATGGGAGACATTTGCTCTCCGTTAGGACTGAGTGTGCTTCTCTGGATCCAGCGCGCTGCCAGCTCAGCCCAGGCAGAGAAACTGAACTAGAGGCTGCTGTGTGACAGGACAGAGAGCAGTGCTGGTGTACTAAAGCAGTGGTTGGATGTGAAATAATAAAAAATTAACTATACCTGACAAAATGTTTCTCGGTGTTCTCAGGCTAAGTTTGGAAGCCATGCTATGATTGTGTACTTGCTTATTTTTATTCCCATAAAAAAACCCAACAAACTATGATACGAGTTTTTTATTTAATAGGAGAATAACGTTGTCAAGGCATAGCTGATCCTCTAGTTTACAAGGTTCCATCTTTGTACAGCTGCCTTTTTATTTTGTTTTTTATGAATCCATTCAATTTCAGCTTCTGCTGTTGAATAACAGCTTACTGGCAATAAACCTCTTTTTTGCAGTGGTAGTAGTCACATTTGTGTATTTAATTTCTGTTCTTTCTTAAAAAAAAAAAGAAAAGCTCAGAGTGAAGGGTTATTTTAGGAATCTAACTCAGCATCAATTTAGTTACATTAGGTGAGGGGCTTTCCATTGCCTGAATGCTGGCATTCCCCTGCTCTGAGTGAGAATGTATCACGAAATGAGTCTATACATCTGTGGTTAAATACCTAGGGGAGTTCTGAGCTGTGGTACTGAGAACTGCAGATACCATACTGAGTATAATGAAATGGCCTTAGAATTTGTGGTGAAAAAGCTGAAAAGGTGGAACCACAGCACTCTAAAGAATAAAAATGAATATTGATGAAGGTTGTGTTTTAAATAAATAAATATTGGATAACTAGGATTCCACCGCCCAACTTCGTGTAGGATTCCCTAGCTTCACACATAGTTCCAGTGGATCACTTTGCTTTTTACTCCAAATTGACTGGCCAGGTTTTTACTCTCTGTGAAGCCACTGTGCACATGTTGCAATACATATCTGTTTGTCATCCCTTTTTCCTTTGGGTCAGATTCATAACTAACATTGCTATGCATGTTTCTGTTTGTTTCTGTTTGGCCCTTCCAGTCCTGAAGTTGCTAGACAATAAATGTTAGCTACCATAGTTTCCCCAGAAATTCTTGAGAGTAGCTCCCTAGTTCTTAGCAGCTTAGTAGTTTCTGGTTTTCATGTGGAGGTATCTTGCTTGAACATTTGCAGCAGTAGAATTTCAGTTTAACCTGTGCTTTGCCCAGTGACATAACACTTCGTTATCTTTACAGAATGCTGTTAGGGAGTGTATTTCTGGTTAAAATATGTTGCACCATCAGATATTTTGCTGTGCTGAAAGAAAAGCATCATGGTGTCATTTAGTATTAAATCCTTTGGGTGAGCATTATGGGATGATGTGGGTGGGATAAAAAGCAAGGATCTCTAAGCAACCTACTCTTCCTCAGAGTGCTCCTCAACACCAGCACATTTGCCTTACTCTTCCACCAGTTCTCTCTGATCCTGTTTGCTTTTCATTCTCCCACCCTCTCACACACATGCACACACATGCAAAACAGCTTTGTTTGCCTAGAGAGGATAAGTGCAGCTAGTGGCAGCCCCTGGTTATGGACAGGGAGCCTGCAGAGGTAGGTCACCAACCTACAGACCCAGGGACAGTACAGAGGAAAGGTATGTGTTATGCAGGGCAGCAGAGTTGAGCCCAAGACCAGTGTACAGTGAACAGTGTAATACAAACAGTAGCACCTAATAGTATTTTGTAGAAATTGTGTTATCACAAGGGCACCTTACTTGACATGCTGCGTGCTAGGGCTGTGCTTGCTTGCTTTGTGACTGTTGTACATGGGATCTGTCAGTGCAGTCTGTTCTAGCTTTACTGAATCCATATCATATCTATCCACATATTACTTCATTTTCTTCCTAAAGCTTAGCAAACTCTTGAGACTAGACTAGCAATTGTCTTAATTGGCTAAATTTCTCCTTTCCTCGTGTAGATAGTACATTTTCTTGTCTCTTAAGGAGGTGGTACTAAACATGGTGCAGTACTTTGCTTTTTTTTTTTTTAGTTTTAGCAGCTGTATCTGTGGTTTGTCATGACAAATCCTACAGAATTCTTGGTATGAGTCCAAATTAGTGCTCCTGATTTGTGTTCTGCTTCTGTTTAGTTGTGGTATCTTTGACCTCTCTAACTGGGCTTGACTTCTGGCACGTTTCACTTTATGCTGGTGTTTCTTGGTCCCAGAGCATGGTTTCCTCTGCTGAGCCTTTTTTCTTGTCCCTTGAAAGCTCTCTGATTATTCTACTTTTCCTTCTTTGTTAGGTAATTCATATCATTGCACCTGGAAACTTTCTAATGAATTCTCTTGTCACTTCCTGTGCATAACAATTCTGCAGATACTCATGTTGTAGTTTAAACATGTTCCAGACCTCCCCTATGCTTATGTTCTCCAACTTTTAATTTCTTTTAATCTCATTAATAACTTCCCTTATTTTTTTTTGAAATTTGCCTTTTGAAATTGAAAACCTTAATTGCAGATTTGCTTTGCTTGGTCTACCATTTAATTTAAATAAAATCTATCATAGAAAGTAAGTCTGGGATTATTCTTTCACCATCCTCTGTATAAACAGAGCTTTAGTTATTGGCTGCAAGTCTAAAATCCTGACAGCACTAGCTAAATTGGTAAGAATATAGTGAAAAGAATTGATCAGTTGTGACATCCAACAATATATAGGTCTGATTTACAGTAACTGCTCTTTGTATTTTCAAAATAAGTCTTTGAGAATCTCTTAAATTACTTGTTAAACATTAGTTACTTAGACAACTGATCCTTCCCCACAAATAAAAATTGTTATGGTGTTTATTGAATATACACTTACATAGTTTAGTTACCTCTGTGGTAAAGACTCTTCAAAAGGGACCAAGTGAGTATCTCTTGGTACAGGATTTCCCTTTTAATTGTATGATCTCACAAAAGCCCTTATACAGTGGTAAACCAGAGAAGGGAAAATGGGGATATGTCAGGAGTGCAGTTCTATTCTGGAATCCTGTAAAGGCTCATCCTAGCATACTATTTTCCTTTCTTCACATGTACAGCCAGTTTGCCAGGTCTGCTGTTTTTAATCCTCTGCTTTGGTTATCCTTCTCTGCCTGACTTTTTTTCTTTCTTTTTTTTTTTTTTTTTTTTTTTTTTTTAATTTTTCTTTTCTATTTCACCCTCCACTTTTCTCTCTTCTTGTTACTCCTTTTCTGCTTCATTGCTTTAAGTATGCTAAGAAAGGGACTCAGCCATAATTCACAGCTCTCTCAGGGTTTGTTTAATGCTGAATGGGTACTAAATACACTGGTGGTTTGTAGACTGGGAAGGATGCAAGGAGTGACCACATGCTAGCAAGTGAACTGAGCTGAGCATGAAGTGCTTATTATTTTGAAAATGGAAAGGTTAAGATTGCAGCAGTGAGGGTTTTAAGAAAATAAGTGTGTCTCAGTGCTGCACAACAAATGTGAAGTCCTGTAATTATTTCTAAAAGCCTTCAAGCATCCCTGTGAGGTAGCTAAGTATTGCCCATTTGAGGACAAACTCGGATAAAAGGACAACCAGAATCAAAAGAGAAAACCTATTAGTACATTGTACTTGGCTTTTTTTTTTCCCAGCTGCTTGACTCATCAGTAAGAACATTGTATTACTTAGTTTTGTGAAAGGAACTTTAACTCTAGCAGTAACTTATCAAGAATTATTTTAGTAACTTATCAAGAATTATTTTTTTTTTATAATACATAAAGCTTAAAAAATGAGGTCACTCGTTCTGGACACAAACATTAAAAATGTGTTAATGCAGGCAAACGTGTTCTCACTAATTACACTTAAAAACAACCTGACAGTAGCATAATTTACCTGCACATCACATTTTCTTTGGATGCCACTGTAAACAGTAAAACTTCAATGTTTCAATTGGTAGTGTATTGCACTTACATATGTATTAGAAAACTAGGATTTAGAATATATTATCTTATACTTAGCAGTTGACTCCAGCATTGTAAGTATTTGAAAGAATTGTTTAGGAATTACTTTCAAATCATCCTGTAAGAGGGCATCAGCACAATGCTTTCTGTACTACTGATACAGCTGAAGCAAACCATTCAACCAATACATACTTAGTTGATAAACATCCCTTAAATTACTTAGTCTGATAATCTATTCAAGCTTCCATTAGCCATGTGGTTCTGTTACATTTCAGCATAATTTTCATTATTATTTCTTGGAGATAAATTGTTATGGAGTTCCATGAAAGGAGGGGGCAAAATGTCAGAAAATTAGGTTCGTTTTTCATCCAAATCCCCAAACCAGAAAATCATATAGGAAGAAGGCAATTTGTTGTGATTTTTTTTTTTTCTCCTCATTGTGCTGTTTTTTCCTGCTGAAAAGTAATCCTAGGACTTGAATTGTTATTAAAAAGAAAACAAGTTGTTAGCCACATGATATTGTTTTGTGCTTATTGTTCTCCTTTACTAATTCTGAACTTGTATTTAATCTGGTTTGAACACAAGCTTGTAAAAGTAAAAAAGCAAATTCAGGCTCCAGAGGGTGTTTTACCAAAGCTAAGGTTCAAAAAAAGAGCTATAAAAAATTCCTATATTCAAGACACACTTGTTTTCATGAATCACAGAGGTGCCTAAAAATGGAAATACCGATTCTTTTTCATTTTTTTTCTTGCTGAGTACAATTTGTTGTAGGGGGTGGTTTTATGTGTTTGTTTTTCAATGCACAGGATGGTCATTAAGGTGTCAGATCAGTCTTCTGGTAAGCACTCATTCTGAATTAATTAAAAAAAAAAAAAAAAAAGTTTTGTAGTCTGGTCCCGAATGAATGGGACCAGACTACAAAACTGCCTGACTTGTAGGTTGGCAGAGTTTGCAGTTTACTCACATGGGCAGTGAGGGTAGACTGGTTTTCTCAAAAGGACTGAGGAAGTGTTTACCAGATAAGCACAGGAGGTTGTTGGTGGCTTCCACTGGGAGTGCAGGCTTGTATTTTCTAGTATGTTCACCACAATTTAGGAAATAGTGCAAAACTCTCCACTACGTGAAATGCTGAATCCCTAAAGCTTCCTGCAGCCATCACTGTTTGAAAAGTCAAACTCTTTGTATAACTAAGGGTTGCAGGCACTGCAGTTTAATGACCTCTGAAACAGACTTTTTTTCTTTATGAAATACCATACTGTGTAGTTATGATGTACAAGTTTAGGCTGGAGGTGAGGAGAAAGTTCTTGACTGAGAGAGTCATTGGCTGCTGGAATGGGCTGCTCAGGGAGGTGGTGGAGTCACCGTCCCTGGAGGTGTTCAAGGTGGGTTTGGATGTGGCACTTGGTGCCATGGTCTGGTCTTGAGGGCTGTGGTAATGGGTTGGACTTCATGAACTTTGAGGTCTCTTCCAACCCTGGTGATACTGTGATACTGTGATACATGAATTTCTGGATCATCAGTAGAACAGGAAATTTGATCCACTTGCTGACACAACAGTCTGTTTTATCTATTAAAGCATAAGTACACTGCTAGAGGTGTTCCACTACACTCCATGGAATTATTCATAGTATCTTGTTAGGCACATTAATATGTAATATATATGAAAATAAATAGCATCTTAGACTTAAGTTACTCATATAGCACAGGTGTGAGAAAGAAGTTGTATATATGAAAGAATACTACTCTTATCTACTTAATGCTAGTAGTTGCCATGACAAAAAAACCCCAAAGAAACAACAAAACCAAAAGCAATGGTAGAAGGTACTGTTTTGGGAACTATGAAAGATTCCAAGAATTTTTAACCTTAAATACCAAAAGACAAAATTTAAACTCTTAAGATCCCCAAACCTAGCTTTCATTTGTAGAAGTTGTTAAAACAAAGTAGATTTCAGATCTGATCTATTGGTCATTCCTGTTTTGATGTATTTAGTAGTGACTTCATGATAAGATGTAGATATGTGCTTATGGACTCTGCAGGCCCAGAAGGCAAGTCACATCCTGGGCTGCAGCAAAAGATGCATTGTCAGCAAATCCAGAGAGGTGATTCTAACACTTTGCTCTGGTGAGACCCCACCTGGAGTACTGTGTCCAGATCTGGAACCCCTAATACAGGAAGGACATGGACCTGATGAAGCAGGTCCAGAGAAAAGGCCACGAAAATGATCGGGGGGTTGGAGCACCTCTGCCATGATAACAGGCTGGGGAAAATGGGGTTGTTTAGCCTGGAGAAGAGGAGGCTTTGGGGAGACCTAATAGCAGCCTGCCAGTATCTGAAGGGGACCTACAAGAAGGACAGAGAGAATGTTTACAAAGGCCTGTTCAAACTAGAAAAGAGCAGATTAGATTGGATGTTAGGAACAAGTTCTTTACCATGAGGGTAATGGAATGCTGGAACATGTTGCCTGGGGAGGTTGGGGCCCCATCCATGGAGATATTCAAGGTGAGGCTGGACAGGGCTCTGGCACAACCTGATCTAGTTGAAAGTGCCCCTGCTGACTGCAAGGGTGGGGGGGTGGACTCGATGACCTCTGGAGATCCCTTCCAGCCTGGGCCGTTCTATGACTCTATGATGTGAAGGCAGGTGGTGTTGCTGAGCCTGGAATGGCTTCTAGCTCTTCCAGGGATGAAGGCAAATGGAATGAGATTATTACCAAGTCATAGAAACACAAAGGAATAGAGCAGAGTTATGGGGGATGAGTTGGAAACTGCTCAATTAGCTGTGTTGGAGAAAAATAAAGAGAAATGTTTTTCTTTGTCTACTGGGAAGCTGATAGTAAACTGTGAATGTGATTCAGCTGTGAAGGATGAGGTTGCAGGGATGCCAAAACACTGATCTTCATAGTGCCTCCTACAGCAAGTTTACAACTGAACAGATCTTAGGTTTCAAAGTGTCCAGAGTGGCCTGTGGGAGCCTCTTTCTGTCACTCCTCGATTAGTCTGCATTTCCCTCCCCATCCCCACAGCATGGATTTCTCCATGTAGCCAAAGGCAGGATGTTGGGTGGGTTGTAAGGAAAACATCAAGGTTCTGGCTGATGTGCCTGTGTCTTTTCATATTTGCTGCTGGTGGGAATGATTTGCCTCAGTCTTACCAGTGTTGTTGAAGGCAGATGAGAGGATTTGGATCATCTGAGTGTTTTCACCAAGCAATTCTTCCATTCTTTTGTATTCAGATGAGCAATTATGTTACAAGGTCCTGTAACAACAGGACAAGGGGCAGTGGGTTTGAACTGGCAGAGCACAGATTGAAACTGGATGTTAGGAGGAAGTTGTTTGCAGTGAGGGTGGTGAGGCTCTGGCACAGGTTGCCCAGGGAGGTTGTGGCTGCTCCCTCCCTGGAGGTGTTCAAGGCCAGATTGGATGAGGCCTTGAGTGAGCTGTACTAGTGGGAGGTGTCCCTGCCTATGGCAGGGGGTTGGAGCTAGGTGATCTTTGAGGTCACATCCAGCCTTACTATTCTATGATTCTAAGATACTGAGAAACATTTACTGTGTAGCAGAAATGGTTGTCAGAAGTAATCCTTTAAAATGCTGTGAACTGGGAGCTTATTAAAGAGAACTAGATTAATCTAATCTAGCTCTGTGGGCATGTACCTTTTGTGGTTTCAAGGTGGCTTCTGTAAAATGTCATTATTTCCTGTTCTTTACCTGAAAAAAGCAAGCAAGGTGGAAGGAAGTGAGGTAGTTTTCTAAATGCTGGTAATTCTCTGCAAACCTGCATTTTTCCATTGAATTGCAAGTGTAGATATTAATTTGGATGTTGCAAACATCTGTGTAAGAGATAATACTATCTGCTCTTATTGTAACTGCATATATAGAAATGGCTATTAAGTTGTCAGCCCTTGTATTAGCCATTTTTTTATAATGGAGTATCTGTCTTTCAGAGTATCCCATTGAATGCATTTGAAAGATGCAAAAGACATGCATTAAACTGTCAATTTTCCAATAAAATAATAGCATGCCTAGCAGTTGATATGCATGGTATATACTTCACTTACTGTCTGAACATTTATTAAATTATGTTATTTTTGTATAGTTTATAGGTAGCATGTACTTCAAAACTAAAAATGGCTGCAGCATACTGGTCTGGTGCATAAAACCACAAAGAAAACCCTAAAACTGATGTTGTTCATACATATTCCGTTTTCCCTTTCCATGCCTCTTTGTGTCAGGAGCTGCTGCAATGGGTTGTGGATTGAACAAACTAGAGAAGCACGATGAAAAACGACCTGGGAATATCTACTCAACTTTGAAGAGGCCCCAGGTAGAAACCAAGATAGATGTTTGCTATGAGTATCGATTCCTGGACTTCACAACACTAAATGACAGTAAGTACACAGTAGTTTTCTTCAGAGTGTTTTCTGTTCATGTGAACATGTTAGTTGCTCCATAATACATTTTTTTTAAATAGTAGTTAAGTTTTTAAAGTATTTTCTGTTTCTTTAAGCAAATACTTTCTTTTCAATCATAATGTGTACATGCAGAGATCTTATTGAGAATGCTCTGCAAATTTTTATCCACAGAGCTAGTTGCAGGTTATCAGATTTAAGTTCATTTACACATACACTCCCTTTTTGCTGTTGCTGTTGGCCTTTTTTTTTTTTTTTTTTTTTTTGTTATTTACTTAAATATGAAGGTTTGTTTCCTTAGTTTTCATTTTATCCACATTTTGTATGGTTAAGCAATTCAGGTCTGACAGGTTATGTACTTGTGTTTTTCTTCATCCCCTTCTGCTCCCTCAGGATTATTGAGAAGTTACTGTTTTCAGTTTTACTAACTTACTTTAAATAACACTTATGCACTTACAGGTGCACCCATATGGGTGGAAACAGCATAGTGGGACAAAATATCTCTCACAGAAAACAAACATTAAAACATCAAAGGAGCGAAGGTCCGTTTTCATGCAGTTTTTACCTTGGTATTTTGATACTGTCTGAAATAGTCTTGCTTTAATTCACATGACAATCCACAGATATTCCATTTCTTTTCCTTCTGATTGACATCAGGCATCTCTGCCAGTATTGCTCACACCATTGCCTGTGCCCTCTTTCACTTCAAAATTAGCCTGTTCTACAAGCAATTACTCCTCACACCATTTGGAAGTTTGAAGCTTGAGCAGAAGGCTGGGACCTGCTTCTTGCTATATATAATACAACACAGTACCAAAATCTGTTACAGCTAGCTGGCAGGATGCCAGGTAGAGCCTCTATGCTTTTGCCCTGCGGTGTGCTGCTACTTCTCTTGTTTTGCAAGTCAGGTCAAAGGAAAAGCCAATGTGGTAAGTCTCTCACTTGATGTGACACCTCTAGTGCAGTTTGGTACGTTCAGCCAAGAGTGATTTGATTTTGTTGGTTCTTAAAACTTGCTGCAGTTGAACTCGAAGTTGGAGAAGGTTGAAGTTTGGAGTAGGTGGTTGGACAAGAGTGCAGTTTTGTAGGTGATATGGAAGCTGAGAAATTTTGTCTTTGCAGTCTATCTCCAGCACTTATGGATTCTTATGTGTTTTGTTACACCGATTGGGATAAACAGCAGTTACTAAGAGCACCAAGCAACAAGAATGTTTTGGTTTTTTCATGTTTTATTTTTTGCAGCTTTTTCTGTGTTTTTGTTTTTGAATTTGGGGTTTGGGTTTTTTTTTATTTCAATGTGAACTATTTATGTTATTTGATAGTCTGACAACTTTTAGTAAGATGTTCTGTACACTGTGTCCTTAGTGAAAATGACTTTAGGGCACACTTTTATGGGCCTTTCTGGGATGCCTCATAAGCTTTAGCCTGTGTGTTCTCCTTATACCTCATGAAATCTTCTTTGTCACTGTATGGAGGAAGAATCAGTACATGCAATAGCAATGTGACTTGCCTCAGGCACAGAGGATGTCTGGCACACAGCAAAAAATTAAATGAGACTTTCCAACTCTGATTAAATGGATAGATTTGTTGTAAGGCATACTTGTACATTTTTCTTACTCATCATAGATCACTTTGCTAAGACTTTAGGAAGCATGGTTTTAAAGAGACTGTAAATAGAAGTGCTGTTATGAAGTGTAAACCATCCAGCTCTCACTGGATTCCGTTTTGTCATGTTGTATCCCCATGACTTGAGTCTTCAGATTCCAGTGGATAAGCAGATGAGGAGGGGATGTAGCTGTTGTTCCTGCTCTATCTCCTTATTATCTGCCAACAGCTATGTGCTCTCAGGATTAGCAGGGCAATAGCTGCTGGTTAGGCAGCTCACTCCCTGTTTCGTGTCGCTGGTTGTAGGAAGGCTCATGTTGCAACATAGAGTGTTATGATGTTCCAGATTTTTCTTAATGGTAATCACATTGCAGGTTCATTTATATTTTTGCTCAGAAGTAACCTCTGTAGATAACCATGGGTAAATAATCTCTGCAGATAGCCATAGGTGCAGGCTAGGTGTTTCGTCTATATTTATGCAGATTCAGAGGCTTCTAAAAATGTAATACTCAAAACTGCATAAAAAGGACATTAGGATTGTGAAATGTGTTTTCTGTGAATCTACTCTAGCACTTTGGGTGTGTATATATATCCTGACATCATTTTTTTTCTTCAGGGTTTCTGCTTTAGTTTTTTAGAAAAAGCCATGTTAAGTTAATGGTGACTGGAGAGTATTTTATTATCACAGTATCACCAAGGTTGGAAGAGACCTCAAAGCTCATCAAGTCCAACCCATTACCACAGATTTCAAGACCAGACCATGGCACCAAGTGTCACCTCCAAACCCGCCTTGAACACCTCCAGGGACGCTGACTCCACCACCTCCCTGGGCAGCCCATTCCAGCAGTCAATGACTCTCTCAGGCAACAACTTTCTCCTCACCTCCAACCTAAACTTCCCCTGGCACAGCTTGAGACTGTGTCCTCTTGTTCTGGTGCTGCTTGCCTGAGAGAAGAAAGCAACCTCCTCCTGGCTACAAGCACCCTTCAGGTAGTTGTAGACAGCAAGAAGGTCTCCCCTGAGCCTCCTCTTCTCCAGGCTAACCAATCCCAGCTCCCTCAGCCTCTCTCCATAGGGCTGTGCTCGAGGCCTCTCCCCAGCCTCGTTGCCCTTCTCTGGACACATTCAAGTACCTCAATGTCCTTCTTAAATTGAGGGCCCCAGCACTGGACACAGGACTCAAGGTGTGGCCTAAGCAGTGCAGAGTCCAGGCAGAGAATGACCTCCCTGCTCATTCTAGGCTTTATTTACAAGGCTAGTGATCCTGACTCAGAATACAGGTACTAATTTTTCTCTGTGGCTTTTCTGTTGTATGTACTGCTCTGGTAACTGTCTCTCTCACAAGTGTTTAGACTTAAGGGTGAAAAGGATGTCATTATCTCCATACTGCAATTAGGAGCTAATACACAGATCACAACCAGAAGTTTCCAAACTACTTAGCATTTCTTCATGGGTTCCAAAAGCAGCTTGCATTGACTTTAGTCATAAAGGTGAGTGCTGGTTATGTTTGCAGTTGGAACTGTATGTGTTTGCTAATCTGATATGCAGATAATCAGAGGTCTCTTCAAGAATGTGGTGTATGTTTTAATTGGGGTTTCACAGGCAGCTAGGTGGGTGCAAGTTTTCTGCTGCTATACGTGATGAGGCAGTGCTGCCCTCTTCTGCTGCCTGTTAGCTCCCTCAGTTGATTTCACTCATGAGTCTGGCTGGAGGCTACATAGTGTTTTTTTTTGTTTGATTCCACTCTGCCAAATCAGTGTCTTGTGGGAGGGTCTGAAGAATGCTAGAGACGGTAGAAGTGAGGGGACTATGCAGTCAGGGAGAAAACCAGGGCCTTCTTTAAATCAGCTCACACTGTTATGAACTCATTCTCTTAGCACAATTCTGTTGAAAATAGGGATGGAATAGTGTTGAGCTGGCCTTTGCTACGATAACCAGAAACTAACTTTGATTGCTTACTGGTTTTCATTGCTGTTAATCTGGCATAGACAGCAGAAGGTATGTAAGGAAATAGACTCCTTTATTATACATTTACTAATATCTGAACTTGAGCTTCACTCTGCGCTGATGCAAGTGTCCACTGGAAAATAGTGTTTGACCACTTACTTAAGTACTGTGTAAATAATGCATTGGTGCACAATACAGAGCATAGGATGCAAGTGTGAACTTCATTCTGACATTTTCCAGTTTCACAGAATTGATGGCCTTGGAAGTAAAATGCCTAGAGAAAGATTTCCCAGGCTTTCAAGGAGAGTAGGCTACTGAGTTTCCCTGGCAGTTCCTTTTAGCTTCATTCCTGGTGTGCTTATCCAGCTCCTGAACTCTATACTCACCTCATTTTCATCCTATAAGGCTCATTCCTTCCCTGAGTCAGGCTCATCTGTCACTGTACAGTCCAGTCCAGTGTCATCTCCAGCTGATTTCTTCTGACAGATTTCTAGTCAGTCATTTCTTATGCTGTTTCCCTGAATCCTCTCTGAGACCAGCATGGAGTGGGCGCAACCTTGGAGAGGGTGTGCATTTGGCAACTTAATACCTTAATCTGCACTTTGAATGTTCTTCCCAGCTCTCTGATGCCTAATGTTCATTTCAGAGTTGCTCAGCTGGTAGCCTTTTCACTGATTTTGAGACAGTACTAAAGCTATGTGTCAATGGTTGAATTTTAAAACAAACAAAAAAGAGCAAAATAAAAAGCAGTATCATTAGAGTGATGTTGCAAGAAACCTTTTGTTATGAGGACAGAAGGAAATTTAAGATTTGAGTGCATTTAAAGTAAATACATTAAAGTAAATTTAAGATTTAAGTGCATACACTTCACAGTATCACCAAGGTTGGAAGAGACCTCAAAGATCATCAAGTCCAACCCATTACCACAGACCTGAAGACTAGACTTAAGGCCTTTATTGGGATAACCTCCCTGAAAATATTATATCATCTACCCAAATGTAGAATAATGTTTATTTTGAATCCTTCTCTGCATAAATATTGATCATCTTGCACTTCTTTTACCTCCAAGTTTATTTGGGGACAGGAGGTAAATGGTGAATAAACCTGAGGAGGGCATGTGCTGATAAATGTCTTAATTTAATAATTTAATGCAACAATGTTTTCAGCAACGACTGTGGAGCAAGCAGTTTTGTTTTGGTTATTTTGTTTGAAAGGGAAATACTTCAGTGATTTGTGTTCCTTGTCTACTATGATCTACTTATTCTGGAACACAAGAGTGACTTGTAACGGACAACTCTTGTCAGACCCCACCTGGAGTGGCTGGAGAGCGGTCCTGAGGAAAAGGACCTGGGGGTCTGGCTTGATGAGAAGCTCAACATGAGCCTGCACTGTGCACATGCAGCTCAGACAGCAACCGAGTCCTAGGCTGCATCAAGAGCAGTGTGGCCAGCAGGGCAAGGGAGGGGATTTTGCCACTTTACTCTGCTCTTGTCAAACCCCACCTGGAGTCCTGTGTGCAGTTCTGGAGCCCCAACACAAGAAGGACATGGAAGTGTTGGAGTGGGTCCAGAGGAGGCCACGAAGATGCTCAGAGGGCTGCAGCAGCTCTGCTATGAGGACAGACTGAGAGAGTTGGGGCTCTTCAACCTGGAGAAGAGAAGGCTTCGAGGGGACCTGATAGTAGCCTTCCAGTATCTGAAGGGGGCCTACAGGAAGGCTGGGGAAGGTTTATTTACAAGGTCCTGTAACAACAGGACAAGGGGCAATGGGTTTGAACTGGCAGAGGGGAGATTTAGACTGTTAGGAGGAAGTTCTTTACAGTGAGGGTGGTGAGGCACTGGCACAAGTTGCCCAGGGAGGTCGTGGATGTTCCCTCCCTGGAGGTGTTCAAGGCCAGATTGGATGAGGCCTTGAGTGAGCTGTGCTAGTGGGAGGTGTCCCTGCCTATGGCAGGGGGTTGGAACTGGATGATCCTTGAGGTCCCTTCCAACCTTACCATTCTATGATTCTATGAACTTGCACTGACAGGTTGTATAGAAACTGAGGTCTCTCTCTTCATTCTTTATTTCTTCCACTTCTCTTCTGTTGTGATGACTTCTAGAAAGAAACCAGGAATCTCATGCTTACTTATCACTTCCCTTCTCAGAGTAGTGTGGAGTTTCTTTGGAATCTAGGGGATTTTAGTTTTTTTACTGACTTGATTGGATTTTTTTTTTCTCCTTGCTTTGCTTTACAGTCCTGTAGCATTTCATAGGTCTGATGAGTTATGACAGGTTTTGGCCTTGAATAAAATTGGCATAAAACATATGCTAGCCATGTGATGAGAATGAAATGGAGGTATAAATTTTTTTAAATGGCAAAAGGCTATGCTCTGAACAAGCCATTTGTGCTATAAAACCACTAAAATCCAGATGTTTTGACTGATGGAATGAAAAAAAGCAATGCTTCACATCCCAAAGAAGTTCTTCAGTTATAATGGGAATACAAAGGTGTATTTTCATCCTTACATTTTCAAGACTGTCTCTTTAGTTAAAAAAAAAAACCACAACAAACCAATTTCAAAAGTAAAGTTATTAGTTACATTCTAGCATTTCCACCCTATATTTCACTTGAGTGTGTAAGTTGTTGTCTAAGAACATGGAATCATAGAATAATAAGGTTGGAAGGGACCTCAAGGATCATCCAGCTCCAACCCCCTGCCATAGGCAGGGACACCTCCCACTAGTACAACTCATTCAAGGCCCCCTCCAACCTGACCTTGAACACCTCCAGGGAGGGANGCCTTCTCTTCTCCAGGCTGAAGAGCCCCAACTCTTGCAGCCTGTCCTCATAGCAGAGCTGCTCCAGCCCTCTGACCATCTTCTTGGCCTCCTCTGGGCCTGCTCCAACCTGCTCCATGTCCTTCCTGTGCTGAGGGCTCCAGAACTGCACACAGTATTTCTGTACACCTGTATTTCACCAGAACAATACTCCTAGTGAAACAAATTAAGTACACACAGAAAACCTTCTGATTTGAAGCATTTCTATATGCGTTGTGTATATTTATATGTGTATATGTATGTATATATATGCATATATATATATATATAATGTGAAAGTGTAACTATCTTTTACGTTTTGACAAGCTTCTGGACACTATACAGTAATCTTTTGGAACCACTTATACTGCTCAAAAGACATTTGTTGCTGCCTTCTTACAACTGCTGTGCCTGGGCTTTTGGTAATTCTTTTTTTTAAATACAAGACACAAATAATGTGTTAATGAATCTTTATAAAAGATGTAATTACTACGTTGCAATCAGTAGTTAAAAGAACCATTTCAGTATGGACGTGTTCTTAATTTGAGATTAGATTTTTATATCAGGCTTAATAAAAATCTCTTGGTTTTCTCCTCAGAGTGGGGAAATTAGTAGTCGAATTGGCAGCTGGAAGTGTCATGCACTGGAAAGTGTGCAAGCTGAGATTAGAGAAGGTGTATTTTCTGTAGAATGTGTATGGGGTTTGTAATCAGCAAAGTCTGTTGGCTGCAGAGCATGCAATTTGGTATTGACTTCAGTGCTTACCATCTCTTCCTATTGGTAATTTTTATATTACATTAAGCAGTTATTTGTGTCTGGCTTCTGCTTTCTGTTTCTCTTCACCATTCACTTAAAAAAAAAAAAAAAAAAGACATCAAAAGCCCCCACTTCTCTGAGCAAGTGACTGTACAAAACAACAACAAAAAAAGAAATGCTACAACCCTGCATTTTCAGGTGTTGTTATTAGATTTAAGACTAGTAAAAGCAATTGTTTCCCCATTGGTAAAGTTATATGATTTCCTGTTGTCATTTCTGTAAGCAAACAGGAGCATAAATAAAATTAGCCTTTGAGTTTTGTATTTCAAGTTGACTAGGTCTGTTACCACCATTTTGTTCTTGGGGAGTAATAAAATAAAATTAGCACAGGAAAATATTGGTAGGTTGTTAAGGTGATGTGACAGCTTGAATGGGACTGAATATAGATCAACTGTAAGAGACAAAAATACTGCTTCAGAGGAGAATAATAATGATTAACAGGTACAGAGCACTAAGACCATAAACCCAAGAGGCCAATGGATTACTTCTGTGTAGACTAGGTTGTGCTAATACTTCTGCTTAAGCTTTGTCTAGGCACATATCCCATTCAACATCCTTTGATTGCATGCATGTAATAAAAAGAATCAGCATAAGGAGATTGCCAGATCTGGGCTTCAGTCCTCTCCATTAATGTGAACATAAAGAAATTAATCTTTTTTTTTTTTTTTTTTTTTTTTTTTTTTTTTTTTTTTTTTTTTTTTTTTTTTTTTTTTTTTTNGGTTTCAAGTGAATTACAGTCTGCAGTAATATGTAACCCTTCAGGACTTGCCACTGTAAGTCACAGCCAAATGAAATGTTCGTGCTGTAGCAGTTTGTAAAATTTATTTGTGTGTCTTGGGAAACTTTCAGTTTGACATAAAAGGAGCATTCCATATGTTAGTAGTTTAATAAATGCAATAAATTACATCATAAGTGTAATTGCTTTAAAGAGTTGTTAGGAATATTTTGCTCTTCTTTTACCATGGTTGCCTTTTTAATAAGGATGCTTAACTTGAGTAAAATCTGTTAGACATATTCTAGTTTCTAAACACAGGCTTTGCTTTTTCTAATCACTGTATCTAGATCCTTGTTATGCTAGACTGTATGTGCACATTTTCTCTTCTATGTGTAGAAGCATATCAGTGTCTGCACATCAATAATGTGTGTAATATACACCTTGTACATACATTTGTACTAATGAGAAAGGTAATTCATGAGGATATGAACACTTTTCACAGAAGCACAGAAACATCCAGGTTGGAAAAACCCCTCAAGATCACCCAGTCCAACCTATAACCCTACTCTACAAGATTTACCTTAAACCATATCCCTGAGCCCCACATCCAAACAACCCTCAACCACCTCCCTGGGCAGGTCATTCCTTTTATGTTTTGCTTTATGGCTACACCTAATTGTACTGCAAGAGGAAGTACAAAGAGCTTTATCTAAAACCCTATGATGACCGTGGCATAACTGGGAAAAGGCCCTGGGCAGTCCAATTCTCATGGCCTTCAGAGTGCCCTTCTCACTCAATCTAAAGCAAGCAGCTGATCCATGTAGTGAATTAAATTTCTTAGTCCGTTCTGTAACAGTTATACATACAGAAAAAATGTACTTTTCAAATGAAAGAAAAAAAAAATTAGATACAGTATGTCTATTAAAAATCTCAAATACTTGAAGACATGCATCATGTATTTTGGAAATGTACTTTCAACTTGTGATGGGAAATGTAGTTTTGGTTTAGATACCTTCATGAGATCTCACCCCAAATACATCTAGTGATGTACTAGCCATTTTTTCTGTGTGGGTTCTGCATATGTACCTGGGCTATGGATTTGTGCCCAGTTGAATGTAGTTACTGAGCTCTTACAAGTGGTGCATCCTGTACACCACACAGACAGGAATGTTGTAATTTGCTCAAATAACAGAAAAATAATTACAGAGCTGTCTAAAGAGGGGTCTGAACTTCATAGAATTATAGAATGTCAGGGGCTGGAAGGAACCTTGAAAGATCATCCGGTCCAACCTCCTTACTGAACAGGATCACCTAGACCAGATCACACAGGAATGTGTCCATTTGGTTTTGAATATCTCCAGAGAGGGAGACTCCACAACCCCTCTGGGCAGCCTGTTCCATTGTTCTGTCACCCTCACAGGGAAAAAATTCCTCCTCACATTTAAATGAAACTTCCTATGCCTCAGCTTCCACCCATTGCCCCTTGTCCTGTCATTAGACATCACCCAACAGAGCCTGGCTCCAGCCTCCTGGCACTCACCCTGCACATGTTTGTAAACATTGATGAGGTCACTTCTCAGTCTCTTCTCCCAGCAGCACAGCCCCCAGCTCCCTCAGGCTCTCCTCGTAAGAGAGATGTTCCATCCCTTTCATCATCTTTGTGGCTCTGTGCTGGACAAACTTTCAAGGAACTGTTTTGTTCTATCAGCAACTCAGGAACTGCACATGATTTTCTGAGTTGCTGTCTTTTGCCACTGGCTTTGTACATTTTTCCAGTCTTCATGTGGTTTTCATCATTCTGACGCCGTTCAGGAGCCAAGGAGACAGATTTGGCACTTTCAGAGCTGTTAGACAGGCATTCCTGATGAAACGGTGAAATGGGGCCCAGTCCTGTTTTCTCAGAAATTAAACTCCACCTGTGTTTAAATCATAGAATCATAGAATGGTAAGGTTGGAAGGGACCTCAAGGATCATCTAGTTCCAGCCCCCTGCCATAGGCAGGGACACCTCCCACCAGTACAGGTCACTCAAGGCCTCCTCCAACCTGGCCTTGAACACCTCCAGGGAGGGAGCAGCCACAACCTCCCTGGGCAACCTGTTCCAGTGCCTCACCACCCTCACTGGAAAGAACTTCCTCCTGACATCCAGTATCAATCTCCCCTCTGCCAGTTCAAACCCATTGCCCCTTGTCCTGTCATTGCAGGACCTTGACAATAGTCCCTCCCCATCCTCCCTGTAACCCCCTTCAGCTACTGGAAGACTACTATAAGGTCTCCTAGAAGCTTTCTCTTCTCCAGGTTGCAGAGCCCCAACTAGATCATACAGTGGCTTGTAACCTTGAATAATAAATGCCTCATAGTTTTACTATGGGAGAGAAGTGATTAAGAGTCATCTCTAGTAATCTGCTTAGTCTCTTTGTGACTCATTACAATAATTTTTTTTTACATCAACCAGATAAAAGATGATACACAAAATTATGCAATATTTTAATGGGGATCTTAATAATTTACTTTCTAATTAAGTGCTGTATTGGGCTAAATCTCATGGAAATGAAAGATTTAGTATTGGTTAATCCTGAGAGCAGGATGCAGACTTTGTGAGGAAACAGGAATTGCTGCTGTCAACTGCTCTTGACTGAGAAGCAGCTTTTCTTAATCATACCAGAAAGAAAACGCTGAGCAGATGTACCTTGATTGTGTGGCATTTTTTCTGTTTGCAGTTATTTTCTTGATCCTCCTCCTTTTTTTTTTTTTTTTTTTGATCCTCTGTCTCTTGTGCTAGAAAATGTGTGGACATTTAGCTATTTCACATAACCAAGGGTTCACATAGCTCAGCACTGGTGGTACATATCTTAAGCCAGTTGCATAGTGCAGGAGGTATGAACAGCCAGGTTAGAGCAGTTGCTTCTGGGCAGCTTGTACTACATTAAATGCATTTTGAAGATTTGGCATTTAAGAAGTTTAGAATTGTCTTGTACAAGGAGCATCCTCTTGCATGTGTTTCATCCCATCCCATGTCTTTCAACCTATTCCACTTCTTTCAAGGCATTCTGAATTAAAGGTACCTAGAAAATGGCAGCATTCTGCCTTATGCCCTTCTGGGGGCCCTTGCAGGAAGTACCATTTTGTCCTAATGCCCATCTCATGCAGCTGATTGCAGCATGTCATAGCCTCTGCCTGTAATACTTGTGAAGGGGTTTCACATCCAGAAGCAAGTCACATTTCTGCTCAACTTCTGTTCTGGGTTTTCCTGTGTCTGCTTTTTCATACATGTTACTGTTGTACCCATTGCCTTATCATAGAATCATAGAATGGTAAGAGGTTGGAAGGGACTTCAAGGATCATCTAGTTCCAACCCCCTACCATATGTTTTCTTCATTTTGAAAAACTATGAATATCCTTCTGCAGCTCTACCAGCTATTATGTGAGCATACTTCAGAAGAGCTGACTCCCACCTGCTTCCTCCCTGCTTTGTCTGAGGAGGATGCCATGGACTATGCTTCAATTTCTTGGGTTTTCAGACTTCTGTGTACTCTACCCTACATCCATGGGAGGATACTATGGGTGTAGGATGCCAGGTTGGACTGGTAGGGCTATGGTTGCCTCTCTGCACTGAGGGTGATGTGGTGGGTCAGAATTTGCCGTTGTTACAAGCTGATTCTGTGACCGTGTCATCACTGGAGACAATAGTCTGCAATGCCATCTTGCAAACAGTGCCCTTGCATCCAGGCACAGCAGAGCTGAGTGTCTAGAAGTGGAGAGATTCACTCCTTTCCTGGTAACAGTTGACCATTTATCTTTTTTAGGTGGGAGTATTTACTTTGTCTCTCCCCTGACTCTGAATGCCCATTTTGACTTTTTTTTGTTTGTTTGGTTGGTTTTTTTTTGTTTTTTGTTTTTTGTTTTTTTTCCCCCCTCCCCTGTTGGCAGAGGCCTTTGGCTCAGTGGCCTTCAGGAAACTCTGGTAGTTTAAGGCTTGTTGTAAAATTCCATTAAGAGAAATTGGTGACTTTCCTGAAAGTTCAGTGCAGAATGTGCATGACCAGGGCAGCGGTTTGTGAAAGAATAATAACAATAAAGTCTGTACCATTTGCTGGTTTGCTAAGAGGTATAAAAAGCCAATATATAAACAGTTTTGTTCTTTTGGCTTTTGGGCACTGGTTCTGTTTGCTGTTCCTTTGCTCCTCTCTGACTCCTCCATTAACATTTTCCAGATAACACATAACTTTGCTGGTTGTTTTTTATCTGGGGAGAGAGAAGAAGGTGGTGTTGGCCACTTCTGTGCTTTTTCATTGTCAGGGCAGGGAGATTTGATTTCTATATAATTTCTAAATTGTATGTAATTGTAAATTAATGTAAATCTGTTTTGTTTATATGCTTGTAAAATTGCTGTAAAATATAGCTTTGTCTTGCTTGCAAGACATCTGACCTGGTGTGGTAAATTTTAATTGGTGGGGAGAAAGTTCCCAACCCACCACAGAAAGCTAACAGACTTAACAGTGAGTTGTTTGCTAAGGAAAGGCATTGCTGAAAAGTAGCAGCAGCAGCACACCGTGCAGGAAGAGGAGAGGGTTAGAGCGAATCTCTTCTGTGAAGTGACAAAGTGGGGAGAACTGACAAAGAGAAGAGTGATAAAGTCTGTCCTTCGAGCTTGGAGAGGAGAGACTTCTAAGGACAAGGAAGGGTAGTAGTACAGGCTTGTCAAGTCCAGAAGCATGGATATCAGCTCTTTCCTATTCTCAACAAGGAAACATCCCTGAGAAGCATCTGTTCCTTCCCTGCTTAGCTTCTAACTTGCAGAGGAAATGGTCTGGCACTCCTGTTCCTAGACTTTTGGCTGAAGCACCCTGTTCAGAGGAGGACTGTGCCCTGTCAGTTGCTTGATAGGCTGTCAACACTCAGCTGACACGTCAGCTCATATGAAGCTCCGAAGGGTCTTCATAGCCAGAATCCTTCAATCTCAGAAACTGCCTCCATGCTCTTTCCCACAAAAAAATTCAGAAATTCTGTCAGCCATGTGATGAGTAACATTACTAGCCCAGGCTCACTGACATAATTTTCTTGCTGCACCCTAGAAGACAGAGGCATTTTAGTCCTCTCCTCTGAAAAAGTGGAAGGCCCAGCTGCAGCTAAACAGCGATAGATCAGAAAATGATAGCAAGCAACACCTTTGCCTGCTTTATTCTTAGGGAAAACCAACATGGCCCAAAAGTTACAAGAAGGTGAAAAGCAAAGGAGAGAAAATGGCATCTGGAACAAAGATAGGGGAAAAAAGGTGATGAATTACTGATATGGCCTATACTAGAAACATTCCCCAGTAGACCATGTCCAGTGGATTAACTGTAGCAAAACCTAAACAGCAGAGCCCAGCTTGGACATCTAGCACTGCACCTGTAGTCATGGGGAGAACCTAAGAGGTATGAACTCTTCTGCAGGCTGCAGGCTGAACTGGGGAGTAAAAGCAAGTCTGTACCAAACAGCCTTCTCCTGAACAAGGACCCATTATAAAGTGGGTCCTCCGTGCTGCAGGCTTTCTGCAAAGGATCACACATACAGCTGAGAGGAGTTCCACTAGCATGGCCATGTTGCTGATGCTGTGCCCCCACCTGCCAAGTGACTGTGACCCAGTGACATATCCTCAGTACAGAAGGAAAAGGCGCTGCCCTGACAGCCTCTACCACCTATTGCTATGTCTTCCAGAGAGGCAGAACCACCTTAGCCTGGACCCATGCTCTTGTATGTTATGGACATGGAGACCCCACACATTTGCATTGTTGTAATTGTGGCTGCTGTCTTCCTCTGTGTTTGAACAGGGAAGAGGCTTCACAGTTGCATTTCTCTGTATGTGGATGCCTTAGAGGGCTGTGTTAGTGTGGCACTTCATATGCTCTGCTTGCTTTGTTGCCAGGGTAGATGTGGGCACTCATGCACAGCAGGAAGAGAAGACAAGGTGTTTAGAAAGGAGAGGGCATCGAGAGAAAGCAGAGCAGATGAAATATGGCAAGAATATCGAGGGACAGGCGGAGCTGAACACACAAACTGAGAAAACCTTGAGGGTGATGGTAAAGATGGAGGGACAGATACCATTTGACTTGCTAGGTAGGAAGACAAGACATGGCATCATATGACTCTTCAGCATTTGGGAGCTTTTCCGTTGCTGGAGGGATGTTTCTCAAGGAAGCCCACCAGGGCCTGCAGCTGTCATTCTAACAAGATTTGCTATCAAGTTCTGCCTGAATAAAACCCGTGGTATTGTGCATGGGCAGGCACATGACCTTGTGCTGAAGATGATGACTTCCCTTTCTAGGTTCAGATCCCTTTTGGGTCTCTTATGACAACTTATTTCGTAAAAGTGACATGACAAAACTCTCCTAAACTCGTTAGAATTACACTACTGAGCAGGGAAAGGTTACTTTAAACCGTGAAATGCTACAGTTTCCAGGAAAGATTAATTTTTTTGTTTGAAGAATAATGTGAGAACATTTAAATAGTTTAAATCTATCATGTCTGTTGTGCATGGAAACTGCAGAACTCTTCATTTTCTTTGCCCAGTCCTGTAAATCGGTAGAACTATTGCTTTAGCAACAAGCATAATTATGACCACAGTTTAAATTAAGGTTATGAGTATTGTACTCAGCAAAATATTTGTAGTTTACAAATGTTAATGGTGGTGTCTCAAGTGTTAACTGTTCCTCATGCTAGTGTTCTTGTGGCATTTGCATGGGTTTTGTGGGTGCAAATGCCTGACATGCATTTTCATAACCCAGTCATCATACAGAGAGAGGCATTGATGCTGTGTCCATCACAGTGCGTTACCCACACGACACCTTGGTTTATGTTTTGTTTGTCAGTGCCTGTGTGTATGTGTATAGGTGATAGGTAATAAGTGCCTTGTTTGCTTCATAGTGCATTTATATCTTGTAGATGTCTCAAATTTGGGCTGTTACACTGCACCTTTTTGCATTAGGTCTCATTTTAATGCTGCGTTCCAGCTGCTTCTGACATACACTTGCTGGTTCATGGCCACTCTCTAGTAACTGCAGAACTCTAATTCTCGATGAAATACTGTTTGAACATCATTATCTCACAGTCTGCTGGTTTCAGGCTAATTGGAATATTTTAATAGAGAAAATTACACTATAGGCTGTGAAAGGAAAACAGTGGTGATGTCTGCTTCACTCATAGGCTTGCTGAGATTGTTTGGGGAAAAGAAATCAAAACATAGCTAAGGCATTCACAGTCTCACTCTCTCTGGGGGAACAGCGTGTCGGATGGTCTAGCTTCTGGCTCTGGCTTCTCCTTGCTGACTAATCTTCACTAACCACTTTTCTTCTAACCCCCCTGGCTAATTCTCCTAATTCACCTTGCACGTAAGGCAAACCCTGGGGTAAGGTACAGGGGTGGGGAGAAGGTAGAAGGGTGGTTGGGAGCCCCTCCTGGGGTCTCTGATTTCTGGGAGGGGAGTTGTGTTTCTGTATTCCCTTTAACTTGTCTGTGTCTGTAACTATTCCTGTCTGTAGTGTATATCTCTGCTTGTACATTGTACTGAGCTGTAAATAGAGCTTCAGTCCTTAACTGCCAGCCGGCTGAGTCTAGTCTGGGTCATTTTACAAAGTGCGGGAGATGGGGAACTCCCAAACCATCACATACAGTCATAACATGTTATAAAACTGATAAAGATTGATCTGGGCCTCCAGGTTCTGGTCTTCTCTTTAAGTCATGAGACAATCTGGAAAAATGTTCATGGTTTATATGGAGGACAAGAGCTTATTAGCATCCCCTGTGCACAGTGGTCATCTTATTTCCAGTTCTTAAGCTAGGTCCTTTCATAGAATCATAGAATGGTAAGGTTGGAAAGGACCTCAAGGATTGTCCAGTTCTAACCCTCTGCCATAGGCAGGGACACCTCCCACTAGTACAGGTCACTCAGGGCCTCCTCCAACCTGGCCTTGAAGACCTCCAGGGAGGGAGCATCCACAACCTCCCTGGGCAACCTGTTCCAGTGTCTCACCACCCTCACTGTAAAGAACTTCCTCCTAACATCCAGTTTAAATCTTCCCTCTTCCAGTTTAAACCCTTTGGCACAGGTTGTTCAGGTATCTTGGCAAAACTCTGGCATTTGTTATATATTTTTGTCCTGTGTTTTAAAAATCAAACAGAAATGTCAGTGACTTGGGTTCATTTTATTACAGAGCTGCAGATCTGTGATACCCTGGACATAGGAGGAGTCCAGGTGGTATAATTATTGCATGAAATCACAACTTGCTTTCTGTGATGTAACTGTCACACCCAACAAACTCTTGGTATGTAGTCATGCTTTGGCAAATGATTTGATACTAGTGACACACTGTGTTATATGATAAAGTTAGGATCAGCAGCAGTCTTGAAGTTTCCCAGATATGAAGTGGTTTATGAGAAATTTCAGCTGAATGTGATGCTTATTCAGCAGCTGTAGCTGACTGGTGTGGCTCTTACTGGTAGGTGGTACCTCATGCGTTGTGATGAGGTCTGGCAGGAACTGCAGAGACTTGAAGTTTCTTGCCATCCACGGCTTTACATCCAGCTAGTTTTTGCAAAGCTGCCTTATTTCATAAAAATGAAGCTTTGTTTAGTTGAAATGTTGAAGAACTCTCTGCTTCCTTGCTTTCCTCCTTCCCTCCAATAATCATCCTCTCAACCTAGGACTTGCAGTGATTAGCTACAGATTCTTCTTGAAAGGAACAGTCCTTTCAAAAGGAAAGGAATCTCATTAAGCCTTTGCTGTGAGCTGCAGCTCTTGATCAACACAAAGACAAGCTTGACAGTCATCAGGTGAGTTAACTGCAAAAATACCACCTCTCTGTGTTAAACAGTCATCAGTTGAAAGAGTTCACCTCAGTCTCAGAGTACAGAGGCTTTTGCATACTGTATAGCACATAAAAAATTAAAGACATCAAGGATGTGAGAAGTCCTGAGGATGCCACCCGTTTCTAAATGAGCTGATAAAAGGCCTTAAATCCAAAAGAGAATGAGGTATGAGGTTTACAAATAAACAGATGGAATTTTCAGAAAATTAGAGCTAAACCAAGACGTGGTTACTGGTGAAATACAAATAAACAGCAGTCTACTGCTGTAGTTCCTTGGTTGCTAAGCCCTTTATTGGTGTTCCTTTGTTTGAACAATTGTTTCCTGAATTTCTTAATAACGACTGAGAGAAGAATTGACAAATAGTGCTCCATTGCATGGGTTAACTCACTGGCAATTATTGTACAGATTATTAGTAAGCAGAAGAAATTAGCATCTACTTTTATCTCAAAACACAGAACAAAAGAAAGAAAAGAGAGTGGCAGAATAAATGGTCTTTTGTTAAGATATTGTTTCATAAAGTTTGGAACTGTGTCAGAATCTCTTTTTTGTTTTGTTTTGTTTTGGTTGTTTATTTATTTAGGAATGCTCAGCTCATATGTAGCATCTGTCTCTCTGCAGTCCTTCTTCTACCCAATTTTTCCAGCTGGGTTGAATGCCTTGATGAAGCCTTTCAAATGATCAAATAGATAAGATTGTACATATTCTGTGGGATTAATTTCATTGTTCTTCACCACATGTTCATTGAATAAAATACTTTATAATTGTGAGACTTTGTTTTCAAGCTGCCCTTTTGCACTACTTGTTGGGTTTGTTGCTTGTTTAGTTTTTTATTGTAGTAAATTTTGGGGGGGAAATTGGTCTGCTTATCAACAGATACTTCCAGAGAACCCTTCCAGAAGCATTGGTAAGAACTCAGAGTGTTTTATCGGTGATGTTTTATTATTAATCAATAGCAGGTCTGGGCCTCTTGACCTAGAAGTGATTCTCTGATTTGCAGAATACATTTAGGAATGGAGAGAAGTGAAAGTGTCTTGAGCATGGGCTGTCATGTGGTGAGCAGCCATGTGGTGCTGCTTGTGACTTCTCTTTGGGTTGCTTTATTAGGAAGAGTGAGAAAACACTGTTAGCCAAGGCACAGAGACACTGTGCTTTGTACACTTTCACAGTTTAAGTCCTGAGGGATGGCCTGTGCTAGCAGTGGCTGGCAAGAATAACAGTGAATAGCCTCGGTGTATGCTGGCTGTCACTATGCATTGTCTTACTCGTCTGTGCTACCTGTAATGTTTGTTTCCTACTCCTTGTAAAGGGAACTGAGAATATGGTCAGTTTAGCTGCTTCTGTATTTTATTTATCTCCAGCTGGAGGCCAGTCACTAGTTGTGTCCCCCAGGGATCAGTGCTGGGCCCCATCCTCTTTAACATCTTCATTGATGATCTGGATGAGGGCATCGAGTCAGTCACCAGCAAATTTGCAGCTGACACCAAGCTGGGGGCTGATGTTGCAGGGTTGGAGGGCAGAAGGGCTCTGCAGCAGGACCTCGACCGCCTGCACAGATGGGCAGAGTCCAAGGGGATGGAACTCAACAAATCCAAGTGCCAGGTGCTGCACTTTGTCCACAACAACCCCATGCAGAGCTCCAGGCTGGGGTGGGAGTGGCTGGAGAGCAGCCAAACAGAAAGGGATCTGGGGGTGCTGATTGACACCTGCCTGAACGTGAACCTGCAGTGTGCCCAGGTGGCCAAGAAGGCCAATGGCATCCTGGCCTGCATCAGGAATAGTGTGGCCAGCAGGAGCAGGGAGCTCATTCTCCCCCTGGACTCTGCACTGCTCAGGCCAAACCTTNTGTCTGCAACTACCTGAAGGGTGGTTGTAGCCAGGAGGAGGTTACCTTCTTCTCTCAGGCAAGCAGCAGCAGAACAAGAGGACACAGTCTGAAGCTGTGCCAGGGGAAGTTTAGGCTGGAGGTGAGGAGAAAGTTGTTACCTGAGAGAGTCATTGAGTGCGTGAATGGGCTGCCCAGGGAGGTGGTGGAGTCAGCGTCCCTGGAGGTGTTCAAGGTGGGTTTGGATGTGGCACTTGGTGCCATGGTCTGGTCTTGAGGTCTGTGGTATCGGGTTGGACTTGATGATCTTTGAGGTCTCTTCCAACCTTGGTGGTGATACTGTGATACCATTATTTAATCAGTAGGAATGCACATTCATGATACTAATTTTTCAATGTCACTAACCCTAGAAAGGGATCCTATCCAGGGATAAATAAAGTCTTAGATCTTAAGATTGTCTATGTAATGCTTTTTTACTTACAATCTTCATAGCATGAAAGAACTCTGTTCTTGTTGGACAGCACATTCTTTATTACAAGTGTTTACTGCTTTGGAGTTTGTAATAACTTCATGAAATTGTTCTTCAGCAGCATTGAAGGTAAAGTGTTTCTACTTTTTACCTTGTAATTTCCAATAGCTGCAGCACTTTTTTTTTGTTGTTGTTGTTGCAAACTGAATTTTTAAAAAAAAATAGATTACAGTTTGCCTTTGGTCATTCTATTCTAATAATGTTCAAATTTGTGGCCATTTTCCCATGACCCACAATAAATAATAGATTTGTGTGCTATCAGTATTACTGTGTGGGAAATCTTCACTTGAAAACAGAAACTGGCCACATTTTTTTGTGAAACGAAGGAGTAGGAGTTCAAATTCTGGAGAGTGACAGGAAAATTTGCTCTAGGCAAAAAAAGCAGGATTTTTTGCCAAGAAAAACTTTTTTTCTTTACTAAATCCATCACCCATGCTCTAGCAGACTTGCTTAGAAAAACAAAACAGTACTTTTGGGAAGTGCTTTGTTAACTTCTAACAGCCTTTTCCACTACTCTTTGGCTTTCTATCAAGTGTTCTTGCCAAGCTGAAGTGCTCTGGTGTGCTTGGCAGTGACATACTTCTTTTAGGTGCCAGTGGTGAACTATTGCTTGCTAGTAGCTTTCAGTATTCTCAGCCTCACTGCTGTTAAATACACTGTTAGAGGTGTTACAGAAGGCAATATCCAATAATACCTTTTGCAGGATTTTTTTTTTTCCCAGGTTCTTATTTTGGAAGAATTTTGATATTTATTTATTTTTTTGTTGTCAAGAGGGTTTGGAGGTAGCAGTGCCATGGGTTTTTGTGTTTTGTTTCCACACTGGTTTCCTAGGGAAACGAGAGTGAAAAACAGCTCACAGTCAGCCTGTCTCATTCTTCCAAATAATTACAACTGTACAATTTCAAACCAATTTGCTAGAAAATTTTGAAGACAATAAGGCTGCTCTTAATTTTGTGGAAGCTGGCAGTTGGGTAGAGGAAAGAGACTTGTATTGATTGGGGAGAGGTGAAGAGAACCAAACAGTGCATGCTGTCTCCTCAGTGACAGCTCACTGGCCAGTGAGCCAGCACAGCCACAGAGCTGTTGTTTGAGGAATGCAAGGGGTGGGAAGAAAAGAAGGGCAATTTATGGCAGAAATGAGATTTGAGAACAAAAGCCTCATCAGTGGGAGTCATTCTTTGTTATATATACTAATGGAAAATTTTGGAGCAGAAGTTCAGGTAATAGCACTTTATGTAGTGATACAGACAGGAAAAATTCAACTAAAAGTGTTTTATCTAGTACTGATTTCAATCAGATCTTTAACCATCTTTGTGTTCCAACAGAGTCAGCAAGTCCAGTAGCATATTGCCCTCTTTGGTATAGCTGAAAGTCTCCATTTCCTCATTTCTAGAGGACACAATCACTTAATTCTGATCCAAAACTGATTCATTTGGAGCTTTTTCTTTGTGGATTCTGGCATTAATTTTCATTTATGTGGCCATTCTAAAAATCATCAATAGGGTAAGACATGGCTCTTCAGTGTGCCAGTTTAACTGGGAACCACTGGGGAAATTGTCAGGCATTACTGCCACCCTGTGTTTTCATCCATTCCTACTCAAATCTTCACATGTTAAATATGTCATTAGAGAAAAGGTTTCCTGTGACAGTTTTAAGCAGGGAGGATATGGATCACAAGATCTTTCTCTTCAGGCCTGTTCTGCTGCATATACTAGAAAAGCTTTAGTTCCAGCTGGACTGCTCCATGCTATGGTATAGCTGAGATCAGTAGTAATGTGAGGAGCAAGTCATGTGAGGGTCATATGAGGTCTACTGCAACAGAAATTTAAATCCTACTTATGCACAGATATAAACTGTTCACATGGAATTCACATACTGCACCAGAGCTATTTTTATCGTTTGCAGTGGTGTGAATATACTCCTGTTATCTGAACGAGGAGTAGAAATGTGGAAGTGTGGAGTGGTAGAGCTAAGAAGAATGGTAAATACTTTCTGGAGAATCATAGAGTAAGGTTGGAAGGGACCTCAAGGATCATCTAGTTCCAACCCCCTACCATAGGCAGGGACACCTCCCACTAGTACAGCTCACTCAAGGCCTCCTCCAACCTGGCCTTGAACACCTCCAGGGAGGGAGCAGCCACAACTTCCCTGGGCAAGCAGTGCCAGTGTTTCACCACCCTCACTGTAAAGAACTTCCTCCTAACATCCAGTCTAAATCTCCCCTCTACCAGTTCAGACCCATTGCCTCTTGTCCTGTCATTGCAAGACCTTGTCAATAGTCCCTTCCCAGCCTTCCTGTAGGCAGATGTTTGGCATTTGTTTTGTCATTGCATTTCCCAATGAAGACCTAATGGTTGGAAATGAAAATAGCTCTAGTTTACTATTTAAAATTTGGTGTTTGCCTGGAAAGTTCAATGGAGTTAGAGAGATCACTTTATAATCTTTCAGCTGTTCTGTGTTCTGAGTCTTGTGTAAGTGCCCACAGTAGTGTTTGTCCTAGGGTCAGTACAGAGTAATGTGTTTTAAACAAATCTCAGCATGTTAAATCTCCTCTCCCTCTTAACTTAATTTACCTGTTCCTCAATCCCAGCTGTTTATATTGAATTTCATCGTGTAGCATTCTCTTACTCAGCTTTCTTTTTTGAACATAACCAAATCTGGAGCCCAAATCTAATTGAGAATTTACCTTCACGTAACACTGCTTGCTTAGGTGTATAAAACATGTTAGATTTTTGTCTGCTTTGACATTAATTTAGTTTTTTTCAATAAAACAGAAAACAATTTAGCAGAAGTTTATTAAAAATTACAGGGTTTGCCAAATAGGGGAATTTGAACCATTTGCTGGGTAAGGAGTTGACTGAATGGTGGCACGCAGAGAGTGGTGATCCCTGCAGGGCATAATGTCCACCTGGAGACCAGTGCCAAGTGGCATCCCTCAGGGGTCAGTGCTGGCACCAGTGCTGTTTGGCATCTTTGTCAGTGACATGGACAGAGGAATCAGTGCACCCTTAGCAAGTTTGCAGATGGCACCAAGCTGTGTGGCACTTGCTAGAGGGCAGGGATACATCCAGAGGGACCTGGACAGGCTGGAGAGGTGTGCCCAGGCCAACCTCATGACACTCAACAAGGCAAAGTGTAAGCTCCTGCACATGGGTTGGTGCAGTCTCAAGCACAACTCCAGGCTGGGTGGTGAATGGCTGAGAGCAACCCTGAGGAACAGGACCTGGGTGTCTGGGGTGATGAAAAGCTCAACATGAGCCTGCAGTGTGAGTGCAGCCCAGACAGCAACTGCGTGCTGGGCTGCACCAAGAGCAGTGTGGCCAGCAGGGCAAGGGAGGGGATTCTGCCCCTCTACTCT
>VWZE01009422.1:261208-279311 GCA_013396675.1 Eubucco bourcierii
CAGAGGGGAGATTGAAAGTGGATGTTAGGAGGAAGTTGTTTGCAGCGAGGGTGGTGAGACACTGGCACAGGTTGCCCAGGAAGGTTGTGGCTGCTCCCTCCCTGGAGGTGTTCAAGGCCAGGTTGGATGAGACCTTGAGTGACCTGTACTAGTGGGAGGTGTCCCTGCCTCTGGTGGGGAGTTGGAACTGGATGATCTTTGATGTCCTTTCCAACCTTACCATTCTATTTTTCTATGATTTAAAGTAGCACCAAAAAAGAATCTGAAAAAGTTACACTTTATGTTATCTTACAAATGAAAAATATGGATGATTTGGAAATGTCTTCTCTTTATCTAAAAAGTAAAGTCCTTCAAGGCAGGAAAAAGATAAAAAGATGAAAGCCACCTCACTTACTCTAATTTCAAATATTAAATGTTCAGCATATGCTGCTGCATTTTAAAGAAAAGGATTGCTATTAGGTGATGCAGTCAAGAAATGAGAACGTCTGGAAATAGCTTTTATATATGAACTGAAGTGACAGAATTGGAAAAAAAACCCATCCTTTTTGAACTTTTTATAAAACCAGATTTTACACACAGTAACATCCTAAATAAGATTTTACAGGAAGACCTGAAAACACCTATTGCAGCAGAAGGGGAAAAAATGCATGTGAAACAGTGCAGATTTAAAGTGAAAAGAAGCAGAAAGCAGCAGGTAACATTTGAATAAAGTTGTCAAGCATTTATTAAGCTTAGCTGTCCTTTTCTGTATATATAATGCTGTGTGTTATGTATAAAATGTATACAGGCATGACCTGCCAAGAGGAGAGGAGTTTTGTTTCCCTGGAGACTGTCAGTTCTCTGCTGCATGGGTTGGCTTGGGGAATAAGAGTGATCTTGATAAATACAAACCTTTCTTCCTGAGATCATTGGGTATGTCAGTGATTAGAGCTTCATCTTGAAATTTGAATTTATAAAAGGCAAGCTTTAAAATGTTCTCCATGATTTCCAGTTGTTTCTCCTGGTGTGTACTTATGACAGACAGCGTTTATCTTCTACGTTGGGAAAAGAAAAACCCTTGTTATTGTAATACTTCATCTTCCTCTTTGTCTGAGTTGTCCTAAGTTTTTGGTTTTAATATCAGTTTTCAGTGTTGTGCTGGTTTGAGGCTAGTTGGAATATTTTAATGGAGAAAATAATTTTACAGGCTGTGAAAAGCAAACAGTGCTGCACTTAAAGGCTTGCTGAGATGCATAAGAACAAGAACACAAACTTAGGTAACAGACAGGGAGTCTCACTCTAGCTGCAGTCTTGGTCTGGACCTCTCTGCTACCCTAACTAACCATTTTCCTTCTAACCCCCCCCTTGCCAGTCCTCCAAACTCACCTTGCACATGAGGCAAGCCCTGGGGTAAGGTAGAGGGGTGGGAAGATGGTGGAAGGGTGGTTGGGAGCCCCTCCTGGGGTCTCTGATTTCTGGGAGGGGAGTTGTGTTTCTGTATTACCTTTAACTTGTCTATGTCTGTAACTACTCCTGTCTATTGTGTATATCTCTGCTTGTACATTGTGCTGAGCTGTAAACAGAGCTTCAGTCCTTAACTTCCAGCTGACTGAGTCTAGTTTGGGGGATTTTATAAAAGGAGGGGGGTGGGGAGGTGGAGAACTCACCAAACCATCACAAGTGTATCATGAAAAAGATACATCAGATCAGATCACAGTGCATGTATACAGCCACAATTACTGCTGTTGATATCTTCCTCTGCCTTTTCCCTTGAAGGTTTTGAAATCCTCCTGACACTTTTTAGTTTGGAAATTAGGCTTCAATCAGATTAATGCTTATTAACTGCCTTATGAATATGGAAAAAAACCCTCCTGATATAATGCATGCAGTCTACTTTGTTCACCTGTGCTTGGTTAGGAATAAGAACAGTGATCTTAAGGTTGTTCTCAGTTGCTTTGAATGGAAATATGTAGCTTGATATATCAGCCTTGCTGCTTTTTATCTCCTTGAAGAGTCAACACATGCAGCATCTTAGTGACAGCAGAAGACAGTGATTTGGAAAGCTTAGAAATGATACAAATTCCATCTCAGAGGAGATTTTCCTTATCTATCAAAGTATACCATTAAAGGAATAAATTTGCGTAATTTGGATTTGCTAAAGTAGTCAACTTTTGACTCTTCTGAGGAGATTATCTGTGCTTTTCACAGTGCTCCTGCTGCCATCCAAGTTTGCTTATTGTAAAATTTGCAAAGAACCCAGTGTTGCTTGTTATAGTCTACAGTTCTGAAATCTGAAATGAAAATCTACCAGAAATATAGAAAGAACAGCAAGGTGAAACATAAAACAAAGAGGAGCAGAGAAAAGGGAAGAGGAGGTGGTGTTGCCAGGAAGAAGTGTATGTATTAAAAGGTATGAGGAGGGAGAGAATGAGAAGTTTCTTGGTGGTATTCATTAGTTTTATTACTACTTGGGGGAAAAAAAAAAAAAAAAAGGCAATCACATTAGCTAGAGAGAGGTCAAAGCAAAGAAGATGCTTCAACCTCTAAATGTTATGATGCCATCAGCTTCTAAGATGCCAGAAGATCTCTTCAGTAACTTTCACTTTTCTACTTACTTTTTTTTTTCTTCCTCTTTTCTCTTTGGGTTAGCTCCCCTGTCCCTCCCTTCTAAAGTATTTGATGCCTGGCTACTTACTATGAGAGGACATAACTTGCTGCACCACTGGTGGAAGAGCAGTGTGATGTAGTGTTCCACTACTTCCTGAGCTGTTAAAATGAACATTATTCAGTGTCTGACTTTGGCAGCTGAAGTATTTCCATCATGAGGTTAACTTGGTGTCTGACGGCTTTAGGGCAGGGAACCAGTACTTTTGGGGAGGAGTTGGAAGTAGATAGCAATTAACATGCTGGTTGTTCTTGCAGTTCAGAATTCATAGAATCATAAAATGGTCAGATTGGAAGGGACCTCAAGGATCATCTAGTTCCAACCCCCTGCCATAGGCAGGGGCACCTCCCACTAGTACAGATCACTCAAGCCCTCGTCCAACCTGGCCTTGAACACCTCCAGGGAGGGAGCAGCCACAACCTCCCCGGGTAACCTGTTCCAGTGTCTCACCACCCTCGCTGCAAACAACTTCCTCCAGTCTAAATCTCCCCTCTGCCAGTTTAAACCCATTGCCCCTTGTCCTGGCATTGCAGGACCTTGTCAAGAGTCCCTCCCCAGCCTTCCTGTAGCCCCCTTCAGATACTGGAAGGCTACTCTAAGGTCTCCCAGAAACCTTCTCTTCTCCAGGCTGCAGAGCCACAACTCTCTCAGTCTGTCTTCATAGCAGAGCTGCTGCAGTCCTCTGATCAGAAATTAACCCTTTCTATCCTCTGTAATGCTTGTCTTGTGGAGCTTCTGCAGATTAACAAGTCTATATGAATAAAATATTGCAACTCTGAATGCTTTCTCTTTTTGGTTAGATGTAATTGGCGTTGGATTTATGAAATGTAGATTACCTGTCTCTTTGTTTGGTCTGCATCAATGTAGGAAGCAGCACCAAGCAAGAGGGAGAGACAACAAAATTCCTTGTCGAATTGCTGCTCAAGTACAGAAGGGATAGCATTTGGTTCTTTCATTCTTTCATGTTGCTTTTTTGCAGTCATTAATCATTTTCCCATCTAGTAGGTGGTCTTAATGTTGTCCATTTTGCTTACCAGCAATTGTATGTAAGCTGTGAGTAATTTCAGAAGTACTTGACAATCTATTTAGGTAACTAAACTTCTATTTATTGTTGGGCTGGTTTTTTGGTTTGGGGTTTTTGTGTTGTTTGGTTTTTTTTTTTTCAATTTTTATTTTTTCCATTTAGTGGAGATGGGCATTTCCTTTTTCTTCTGGAACACCAAAAATGAAACCATCCCATCATGTTTGTGGCAGAAATATCCAGTTCTTAGAAATATCTTAAGAATATGTTTGCAAGATACAGAAATGAAATATCCAGTTCTTAAGATATTTCTCTTATGTTTGCAAGATACAGAAATGAAATATCCAGTTCTTAAGATATTTCTCTTATGTTTGCAAGATACAGAAATGAAATATCCAGTTCTTAAGATATTTCTCTTATGTTTGCAAGATACAGAAATGAAACTGACTGGACAACAACCAGGGCAGCTCAAAGATTCAATGAGATTAGACAACACAATTGATTATAGACCAAACTGTCTAATTTCATTGCCTGAGTTATCTTTGTGCTTTCTCGACCTGACTAATGCACAAACCTACTGCTTCTAACAGATAGAAAAAAGTCTAAGTGTATTTCTGTGTGTGTGTACACATGCACAAATGCATGTATGCATAGATATATATATGCACACATATATATACACACATATATTTATGTACATGCATGCTGCAATTTTGCAGTCTATGTTCTTTCTTCTCTCTACCTTAAGATTCAGTGCTTTGTTTCTGAATGTTTTTGAGTTCCATTATTGCATTTATGCTAAAAGTAAACACTGGAATTTTACTGAACAGTCATTCTTCATTTAAAGTCCTGCTTCCATGCTCCTGCATGTTCATTCTTTCTTTTGCCTTGAAGATAGAAAGAAAAAACACTTAGAATGTCACTTGGCATAACCAAAAACATCAATGTTACACATTAACATCCAGTGTCCTACCTCTGCTGACAATGTGAACAGTAAGGCACCTGAACTGTCTGTCTTGGAAGTTAATAAACCTTTATATACACCTCAGAGAAACTCAAACACTATTAGAATGGAAGAGAAACTATAGTATAGCTTCTGAAGTTGTTGCTCCAAAAGGTTGCACTTTTAACTCATTAAATTTAGCATTAGTGTGTTTCAGGTAATGGAAGTGTCAGAAGCATCACGTATTTTCTGCCAGGTTAGTCATATTACTTTAGCATTTGTTTGGTAGGTTTGAGTTCAGAAACAGTTATTTGGAGTTTCTTACAGAACTTGCCAGAAATCTGTTTACTGCTTTATAAACTTTAAGTTACATTATTAGTGTTTTTTTCCTTTATTTTCACTGGCAAATGAACAGATTTTCTGCTAGTTTTTTTGTTGTTGTTATTGGCAAGAAGTTATCTGTGGGTTTGAATGTGGAAAGAATAGTTAAGTGAGAACAACATGACTGCATTTGTTTTGCATTACAAACCATTTGTGCTGTATAAAAGAGTTCTTTGGTATTACTAACAAAGAAAGAAAATTTGCAGTAGATGCTTAATAGTTTTTTTGCTTGAGATTAACACTGTTTGGAAATAACTATGGTCTCCCAGAATCAGTCAATAAGTCTTTTGATGGTATTCAAGTAATGGCTTGCTTTCCAGAGTAGCAAATTTGCCTTACCAAGCCTTAGTAGTTGGAATGAATGATGATCTGGATTCCTTTAGCTATTCCAAACCAACTGCTAAATAAGCCAGTGAAAACCACCTTAAAGACCTACTTATTTATAGCACAGAGAGGGGATTTTTTTCCAGTCTGTACTGCACTGTTAGACAAAAGCCAACACTTCTCAACAGATTTTTACCCTGCACATTCATAGAATCATAGAATGGTAAGATTGGAAGGGACCTCAAGGATCATCTAGTTCCAACCCCCTGCCATAGGCAGGGACACCTCCCACTAGTACAGGTCACTCAAGGTTTCATCCAGTCTGGCCTTGAACACCTCCAGGGAGGGAGCATCCACGACCTCCCTGGGCAACCTGTGCCAGTGTCTCACCACCCTCACTGTAAAGAACTTCCTCCTAACATCCAGTCTAAATCTCCCCTCTGCCAGTTCAAACCCATTACCCCTTGTCCTGTCGTTGCAGGACCTTGTAAATAATCCTTCCCCAGCCTTCCTGTAGGTCCCCTTCAGATACTGGAAGGGTATTATCAGGTCCCCTCGAAGCCTCCTCTTCTCCAGGCTGAAGAACCCCAACTAATTCCTTTAGATAATGTTCTTCTGCCTCTTTGCAAGAAGCTGGAGTAGCATTCAGTCCTCAGGACCTGTATAGATAAACCAAAGGACTTTGGCAAACAAAAAGAGGCCTGACAGGATGATACTCCATTTTAGCAGTCCAACATCCAGCATGCAAAAACCAGTTGCTTGGAGCAGAACTGCTTTGTTTCTGTATCCTGATTGCTGTGAGTACACACCTTCCATCACTGCAGCTGTGCTTGCCAACAAGAAATCTCAATTCCAGTAATACAGGTGATTGAAAAGTTTCACTTGGAGTGGAAATTCACAGAAGCGTTGAAAAAATACTGCTCTTGTAACCATTTGATCATGTAAAACACTAATGCCTTACTGACCCTCATGCAAAGACAACGTTTTGCTCTGCTAGAACTTAGGCTGCTGTAAATTTGATTTCTTTAAATTAAATTAGACGTACTGGAAAGGAATTAATATTAAATTAAGAAACAGCAATCCTCATACTAAATAGAGGAAGTGTGCTTACTTTGGTATTCTACAAAATGATCAGTGCAATCATAATCATACTTGGGAAATGCCCTGTGCAAAAGCATGGGAAATTTGGTGGACTTGGGCCAGATTTATTTGTGGTCTTCCCACATTGTCTCTGTTCTTCATTGCTGTTTAGTTTCCTGTCAACAGCTATGCCATTACAGCCACCTTGGTGAGATGCTGTGTGAGGTACAACAGAGTGAGGTTGTACGAACCCTTTTCCATAAGGTGGTTGATAAAGGCAGGTGGTAAACACCCAGATCTATTCTGCAACCCTGCAGGACATCAGTGGATGGACTCATGTGACCAGAGTTTTGTTTTCACCTTGTTTTTGTCATAAATGCTTTTGCTAGATCTGTTAAGGATCATAGGTGCTAACACCAGGCCGCTGTGTAGATTCTTTCAGGTGGTCTTCTGCATGCTCTGTAGAGTTCAGGAAGGAGATTCATTCTGGATAGAGGGCTGCATAGAATTAGTAAGTAGGCATGGGAAGTTTCATTTAAACGTGAGGAGGAATTTTTTTTCACAGTGAGGCTGGCAAAAGGCTGGAACAGGCTGCCTAGGGGAGTTGTGGAGTCTCCCTCTCTGGAGATACTCTGAACTCACCTGGACGTGTTCCTGCGTGATCTGGTCCAGGTGATCCTGCTCTGACAGGGGGGTTGGACTGGATGAGCTTCTGAGGTCCCTTCCAGCCCCTGACATTCTATGAATGATTGTGTACTGTGCCTGCCTATTTACTCCTTTCTAGCTACCAGATGCAGCCCTGCTCACGGGCAACTTTGAGCCCACGATGGGGAGAGGGAGAGCTGTGCTGCCATTGCTCTTGTGGCCCATCTTCTGGCCATCTCAGTCTTCTCACGAGGGTTCTGCAAGCCCTGAGTTCTCCTGTGGTGGAGACATGAGAACAGTATTCTTTCTGTGAACCACCTGGAGCAGCTGTAGCTTTGCAGAAGGGCCTACATAATTTGCAGTACTGGAAGGAAGAAGGTACCAGGAGCATGAGTGACTCCATAGTTCCCTGGCTCTGGGTGCTTCAGATGGGAATGGCTTTGTAACTGCCTGTAACACCATGTATTGGGCAGATGTGTATATATCCTTTGGGAAAGGAAAGAGTTACAACTGCATTTCTTGAAGGGCCCGAGGCTGCTGATGTGTGTTAGGCCTGCTCAAAATACATAGTGGGATCAAATGCACCCTCGCCTACTTTGCAGTTGAGTCTAAGCTGAGAAGTGAGCCCCTGTGAACCTCATGGGGATCAACAAGGCCAAGTGCAAAGTTCTGCATGTGGGTTGGGGAAATCCCCAGTACAAGCTGGGAGAGGAAGGAATTGACAGCAACCCTACTGGGAAGGCCTTGAGCATAGTGGCGGATGAAAAATGGGACATGAGCCAGCAGTGTGAGCTTTCAGCCCAGAAGGGCAATGGTATCCAGGGCTGCATCAAAAGAAGGTAGATGATTCTGGCCCTGTGCTCTGGTGAGACCCTATCTGGAGTACCATGTCCAACCCAGTTAAGACCTATTGGAATTGGTCCAGAGGAGGAATGAGTGTGGTGATGCACTGGAACAGGTTACCCAAAGAGTTGTTAAGATGCCTCATTCCTGGAAACATTCACGGTCAGACTGGATGGGGCTCTGAGTGACCTGATGTAGTTGAAGATGTCCTTGCTCATGGCAGGAAGGTTGGACCAGATGACCTTTAAAAGGTCCCTTCCAACCCAAACTATTCTATGATTCTATGAAAGAGGAGTATTGTGCTGATGGCTACCAGGAAACTGAGCTGTTCTATCACTTGTTAGTGTGGGCCTGCTGAGTTTGCCAGTCTTCCTTCCCCCCTAACCCAGACCCTATTATACAGTATCACAGTATCACCAGGGTTGGAAGAGACCTCAAAGATCATCAAGTCCAAGCCATCACCACAGACCTCAGGACCAGACCACGGCACCAAGTGCCACGTCCAAACGCGTCTTGAACACTTCCAGGGACGGTGACTCCACCACCTCCCTGGGCAGCCCATTCCAGCAGTCAATTACTCTCTCAGGCAACAACTTTCTCCTCACCTCCAGCCTAAACTTCCCCTGGCACAGCTTGAGACTGTGTCCTCTTGTTCTGGTGCTGCTTGCCTGAGAGAAGAAAGCAACCTCCTCCTGGCTACAACCACCCTTCAGGTAGCTGTAGACAGAAAGAAGGTCTCCCCTGAGCCTCCTCTTCTCCAGGCTAACCAATCCCAGCTCCCTCAGCCTCTCTCCACAGGGCTGTGCTCCAGACCTCTCCCCAGCCTCGTTGCCCTTCTCTGGACACGCTCAAGCACCTCAATGTCCTTCTTCAATTGAGGGGCCCAGAACTGGACACAGGACTCAAGGTGTGGCCTAAGCAGTGCAGAGTCGAGGTGGAGAATGAGCTCCCTGCTCCTACTGGCCACACTATTGCTGATGCAGACCAGGATGCCATACACCACATTTTGGGCAGGTTTTGGTGTGAAAGTGCTTTCTTCTGTACTCAGCAGAGATACGTAAACACCAATTTTACCTTTGTTTGTTTTAATGCAAAGGAAAAAGTCTTATTATATAGCTCATAATAAATTGAGGAACGTTACTTTGAAAATGCAGATGAACATCACAACTTTAAAAGAAAACAAAAACTGGTTAAAAGGAGCCCAACATTTTTGTGGAACATTTTCACATGTAACATGGACTGTTCTTAGGGCTCCATCAGTCTGTAACAGCTGTAACTGAAATAAAAGCATAATAGCTTAAATCAGGAAAATGTCCAAAAAATGAAGGCAAAAAAATGCCAACACTTAATTTGTTTTGTTGGAGCAAACAAACTAACACTAACACAGGGTTATACAAATTTGGTGTGGAACTGTGTGCTTGTGCTTTTAAGTAAAGTGTTACAGATAAGCACCAAGAAACCTAAATATGACTCCGAATTTGACCATTGCAGTAAAGAGAAGTGAAATAAAGGCCATTTTGGCATTTAACATTGTGTTTTTCCTGCAGCTTGGCTATCATTCAAGTAGCAACTAATTAAAAAAGCATAGTCTGTCTTAGCTTTGTCATAAACATAACTAACAGGAAGGGAAATTTACTGCTAATCAAATAAAAGAGACTTAGAAGTAATCCAATTCTGTTGGCTGTATATATTTGCATTATATAAAGATGTACTTAATGATAAGTTAATGATACTCATTATTAACCATGGGCTAATAGGTGCATCCATACTTTACTTTATAAAGCACAATATGCCATTCCTACTTGAAAGTGTTGAGTTATAGCACCTCAAAGATAAACAAATCTATTGTTTTAATGTGGAAGATTCATCCTACTTGTAAATTGCAGTAACGTTCTTTTAATAGCCTATCAGTAGACATCTACCTCTTTAGAATGGACCATGCCATTGCATCAGGAATAGTGTGGCCAGCAGGAGCAGGGAGGTCATTCTTCCCCTGTACTCTGCACTGTTTAGGCCACACCTTGAGTCCTGTGTCCAGTTCTGGTTCCCTCAATTTAAGAAGGACATTGAGGTGCTTGAGTGTGTCCAGAGAAGGGCAACGAGGCTGGGGAGAGGCCTCAAGCACAGCCCTATGGAGAGAGGCTGAGGGAGCTGGGATTGGTTAGCCTGGAGAAGAGGAGGCTCAGGAGGGACCTTCTTGCTGTCTACAACTACCTGAAGGGTGGTTGTAGCCAGGAGGAGGTTGCTTTCTTCTCTCAGGCAAGCAGCACCAGAACAAGAGGACACAGTCTCAAGCTGTGCCAGGGGAAGTTTAGGTTGGAGGTGAGGAGAAAGTTGTTGACCGAGAGTCATTGACTGCTGGAATGGGCTGCCCAGGGAGGTGGTGGAGTCAGCGTCCCTGGAGGTGTTCAAGGCAGGTTTGGATGTGGCTCTTGGTGCCATGGTCTGGTCTTGAGGTCTGTGGTGATGGGTTGGACTTGATGATCTTTGAGGTCTCTTCTAACCTTTGTGATACTGTGATGTCAAAGTTGTCAGAGGTCATAGGAGATGTTGCATTTTAAACCTGTTTCATGACTGTTTGGTTTCTATGGTAGCATCTCTGGATGATCCATCAGGAGGGAAAGAGGAGCCACTTAACAGTAGGAACTAATTTTCCTCAGTACCCATCTCCCTAACTGTATTTGTCAACCTCCTCTCAGTCTCTTAGGATCTCTGTGGCACACTGCACCACCTTTTGTTTCCCATAAATTGTTATTTGGAGCTGCAGATATGATTCCTTTGAAATATACAGGACTCAACCTGTAAATTTTTATGTCAACTCAACCCTTTTATTTATTTTTTTCCTTTAACAGTGTGAGGACAGTGTGTTTGGTCAGGTGTTTCCACAAACTGCAAAGAATGCAGAAATCCTTGGACCCAGGAAAGTGACTTTGTGAATGACGGTTGTGGAACATGAACTTTCTTTTCAGCTTCAGTTATCAGTCAAGCAACAAACTCATTTGCTTGGTAATCAGTTCCAAAAACAACCCAGCACTTCTATTTCCACTTTCAGCCTTAGCAAAATTGAAAACCACAGCATCTGTCATTTACAAGTTTCTTGTGCACTTGTGGAGATACAGACAGAGTAAACAAAGGAATCGCTTGAGGTCAAGTTGTGAAATGCAACAATAAATAAGGAAACATGGAGCAGAATATAAAACACAGAATTTCATTTCAAGAACAACATGAAGCTAAGAGAATTCAGCTTTATCTTTTGTCAGAATAGAAGCTTATAATAGGTACTGGAGTTATACAAGATTTTATTTTGTTTTTCATTTGCTCTTTTACCTTACCCAAGTCCCTGTCTTATACAGTTTTGATTTTCCTTTATCTTGCAAAGGTGGCTTGACTAGAAATCTGTTTAACAGCTAAACCAAAAGCTCTAATGGATTTTATTGAATGTTTTGTAAGGTTTTCTGAAAATGTTAGCATTTTTCTAAGGTAAAGGAAGGATCAGTAACTGGCTTAATAAATGAGACATTTTCAAGTAGGTTGAACTTTCTTAGAGGAATTAGATGAAGAAATAATTGAAATCTTATTTAATTTTGAAGGCTGTTTCCCTTCAGGAAAGTATAATTTACTTTTTCAACCTAATTTTAGAAAGAACTGTGTGATTATTCTTAGCCTAACTTAATGTCTGGAAAGATACTGAGTAGAAAATATCCAGAGGATATAAAATATCCAGAGGATGATGAGTAACAGGGATTTCTGGGGAGGAATCTGCATAATGCAAACCAGTCTGTCTATGGGAGAGTAGCAAGAACTCACAGCACAGGTCTGTGGACCCAGAAAACTCAGGTAGACATGGTGAGCATCAGTTGTGAAATAGGAACTGTCTTATCTTTTCAAAGGCTCTCTGCACCAAAGACAAAGTAGCAGTAGTTTAGCATTAACCCAGGAAGGCATATCAACTGTAAAACCTAGAGTCTGCTAAAATTAGCTGTTTTAATTAACTATTCCAGCAATAGACTGCTGTGTTTATTGAGATTTGCCCATCTAAGAACTGTTGTTCACACTGTGGAGGCTGGAATCCAGAATGACTCTTGAAAACTGAAAAGAACAAACTAGAAGTCATTAAGGGCAGGGACTTTTGGCCACTGTTGGTTGTCAGGAAAATAATTCCTCCCCCTCCCCCCACAAATGATGTAAACTGACCAAGGACCAGGAAGGAGATTTTGCATTCTATAAGTCAGCAGTGAGGCATAGAGTCATAGAATGGTAAGTTTGGAAGGGACCTCAAAGATCATCTAGGTCCAACCCCCTACCATAGGCAGGGACACCTCCCACTAGCACAGGGCACTCAAGGCCTCCTCCAATCTGGCCTTGAACACCTTCAGGGAGGGAGCAGCCACAACCTCCCTGGGCAACCTGTGCCAGTGTCTCACCGTCCTCGCTGCAAACAACTTCCTCCTAACATCCAGTCTAAATCTCCCCTCTGCCAGTTCAAACCCATTGCCCCTTGTCCTGTCATTACAAGACCTTGTCAATAGTCCCTCCCCAGCCTTCCTGTAGGCCCCCTTCAAACACTGGAAGGCTACTCTAAGGTCTTCTCAAAGCCTTCTCTTCTCCAGGCTGCAGACCCTCAACTCTTGTAGCCTGTCCTCATAGCAGAGCTGTTGCAGCCCTCTGAGCATCTTCGTGGCCTCCTCTGGACCCGCTCCCAACACTTCAATGTCCTTCCTGTGCTGGGGGCTCCAGAACTGTACACAGGACTCCAGGTGGGGTCTGATTAGAGCAAAGCAAAGGGGCAGAATCCCCTCTCTTGCCCTGCTGGTGGTGAGGTTAGGAAATACACTTGAAGAAAGATGTGGACCACTAGAAGAGAACTATTGAAATTCCATAGAAATCTAGAGAACACAAGGCAACAGGAAACATTGAAAATACCTGATTCTACTTAGTCTGGAGGAGGTAAGATTAAGGTGTGAAATGTATGAATAACTGTAAAATACTGATGCAGAAAAGAAATATTCTAGTGAGGAAGTAGCAGTATTGAATTTCAGAGAGGGAAATTCAGTCCAGGTGCTAGGAATAGCTTTTGAATAGCAAGAATAGGAAAGTACTGAAACATAACACAGGGGGCTTGTGGAATCTCCATTACTAAAGGTTTTTAAAACCAGATGAGAGAAACAGAGAAACAGCTAAACTAGAATGATCCTGCCTCTTGGTAATAGCATGAACTAGCTGGATGAGCCTTCCCAGCTCTATTTTCTTTTTTAATCACTATGTGTACATCCCAAGGCTTCAGTTACAGGTGTTTTCACACTTTCTCATCATGTTTAGCTTTTGGAAGGCACTCTCCTATATTAATGGTTACACTTTCTACTAGTTTTACCAAGGCATCCTTAGAAGAATCCAGATGTTAGGTTGAGATGCAAGACAAACATCCATTTTTCATAGGCATTTGTTAAAAACTGAATCATTATTACCAGAATTAACATTACTGAGTAGTGTTTAGCCATCCCATTGTATTAAGTAAACCCCTCATTTAGAAAGGTGTTCCAGCTTTCAGATTCTTTTCAGTAATTGAACTATTTGCTGTGTAGGATGGCATTGTTGGAGTCTGAGCCACAAGAGAGAAAAGGTAATTCTGACATCTGGGTTTCTTTTTCCATTTTGATCCCCAGTATGGTCCAGTAAATAACAGTTATTTCTATTATTTATTATGCATTATTCATTGGGACTTATCTCTTTATGACTCTAAAGTGATTTCTGTGCTGCAGTAGAAGGCAGAGCTCTATTGTCTATGTACACATTGTTTGGATTTCTCATTTTATTTTCAAAAATAATAAAAATTCTGCATCTTACAGTTCTTGGTCAGAAAGTTCCATTATCCTCTTCTGGAGCATGGTGTTTTATGAAGGGAAAACATACCAGGCACAGCTATTCATTATTATTTAAATTATTCTTCTGTATTATTGGTTTTGAATATTTATTAGGGTTTTTTTTTTTATAACCTCTTTCATTATTCCTAAGGGGTAGCCACACAGTTGGATGAAAAAAAGCAGTACAATGAAACATTTTGCATAGCTGATGTCTTTCATACAAACTGTTCTCAGGTGCTGGGTTTTTTTAGTGAAGGTCAGCAAGGTGCTGGGAATTTCTGTCATGTTTCTTGCAACACCTCCTTTCTGTTGGTTGCCCTGGGAGGGGGAACCGTCCAGTTCCTCACCCCCACCCCCCATATGGTTTAGTATGGTTAGAGATGAAATAATAACCCTCAAGAGTTGGAAATGAAGAGAAAAAGGTCAGGAAAAAGAGATATCTTTCCACGTAAGATATCAAAAACATATGAAGAATTACTGGCATAGAGAGAATGAGCATTAATGGAAGGCTGTTTTCCATGATTTATGGGATTTTCTTATGAAGCCCACAAGGCTCCAAGGTAATAAGGGCAATTTCTATACTGACTGCAGTACCTCTGTGTATGTCGAGTATCTGAAAGGTGTTAGCATCAAATCCTTCACAGGCAGGCATAAAACTGTACAGTAAGCAGACTCTGGAACCATTGTCTTCATTCACTGGGTCTCATCCTCATCTCTCTCTCTCTAGATAGGTAGGCAGGTAGGCAGATAGATTTGCTCTAGCACTGAAGTGTAAGGCTTAATGTCTATTCACTACAACTATGTGCTGCTCTAGTGTTCTTGTTATCAATATACCTACAAAGTAATCTTCAAACATATTTGGTCTCAACAGCATTTTGCATCAGTGATCTCTTGGTCTGATAATATAACATTTGTGTAGATGAATGCTTCTCTGTATTGCTTTCCAAGTGGGCATGTTCTACCTTCAGTGACTCTCTTCTTTCTCTCATTTTATGCTTTTGACTTTGGGCTTACCCTCCTCAACTTGTGTTACTATGACAACTACTAAAATTTAGAATATCTGCTGACCAACTGCCTTGTTTTTAATAAATCCTCCACTTCATCTTTGCTGCGCCAAGTAGCGAATTTAGCATTTCAATGCATCTGACTTGTTTAACTGTACCAGTCTCCTGTGTGATGCAAGTCCTTTGCCAAAGCAGGCTGCTTAAAAGCTGAAATACCAAAAGCACCTAAGGAAAGGTCAATTTTTGTGTTAATATTGTACATCAGTGTGAAACTTGCTTGACTCTGAAGAGTGTGGATTTTAAAAAACATGATAGTCTGGTGCGGGATTATTGATCAGTTTCTTTTTTATTTCCAGCTGAGCTGCCAGGATCATCTGCAATCAAGCTCTCCTCCTTGTGTGATCTTCCTGCTCAGCTGCAAGAATTGTACCAGCAGGGCTTCGTCTTGGCTGCTGTCCACCCTTTCGTGCAACCAACTGATGAAAAAGAGAAAACTCCCCAGGAACAAATCTTCAGGGCCGTGCTTATCAAGAAAACAGAAAGGTAAAGCACTTCCAGTGAACTTAGATAAAAATAGACAATGTGATTTCCTGCTGAGTTTTGACCTACATCAGGAAATTATAGCAGAGTTTACCGTGCAAGACTTGATTATTTTTGTTTAATTTTCTTTTTTGCTTCTTTTTTTTTTCCTGTGGGCTTGAATAGGCTTAACACATTCTTCATGTTTACAATTCATCTGCAGTTTGGCAGACGACTTGGAGAATAACAAGTTGAAATATGCTCTGTATTTTGGGATGTGTTGTCATGAGAGGCAAACAAACAAGCCCTATGCCTGACAGTTTGTGAGGATGGTCCTCTTGGTACCCTTTAAGAATTTATGAGATTAAATTAAGGCACAAGAAGTTTTTGCTTAGAAAAGGCTGGTTACAACTTGTACAGTTAATTTGAGAGTTATACTAATGCATACTTCTGGAATTTATGTGAAGACTTTCAGCTGTTCTTTTCTCTAAACAGTGTAGGTTGTTTTTACATTTTTCAGTCAGTGCAAACTCCTTAAATAAAACTCCTATTTTGTTCAGTCTCTTAAAATGTATTAAGAATATTTTACATCATCAGTCTGAAGATGGATAAACAGAAACACTGTTTTTTTCACATTTTTAATTTGATTTAACAAAATATAGAATGTGCTGGTGAATAGCCCAAAAGAAAGTTAAACCATGAATATTTCTAAACACGTATTTCTGATTTTTAGTTAGTGATTTAAAACATAATTTAATGTTGCTTGACCATGCACAACTCTGTGGCTACCAGCTTTCTTGCAGCCATTCTCTACAGTTTTCTGTTAGTTGCATTTAGTTCACCATAGTTCACCACTTCTTACAGTAACCTGTAGTGAAGGATGGAGTACAATTAAACCTCTTGTTTTCCAATCCTAGTGCCCCTCTTCATGCTGATGCTTCAAGGAAGGGTGTAACTGCTTTAGACATCTCTTTAAAACTGAAGTAAAACCACCATTCAATTTACTGCACCCTGGTAATCAATTGATAGCAGTTGTGGGCAGAGTCATACTTCAGCCTGTGACCTAAGGAAGAAGTTTTGCATTTTGTAGTTAAAACCTGTAGGCAATGGGTGTCACAGTAAATTTTAGCTTCTAAAATCACTTTCTAAAATGGCTTTCTTGTAGTTTTATCAATAAAAAAACTTCATGATGGCTTACCTGATGTTGTTGAAAGGCTTTCCAATTTTATAATCAAAACATTAAATGTTAGGCTGAAGAGTGATGTTCTTAAGTAATATAAGGCTAAGTTTGCCTGGTTTGGGGGCTTTGCTTTCCCTGCCTACAAAATACCCTGCTGCAAATAATGAAAGCATTTTCATGCATGAGTTTGCAATGTTATGTAAGCACTTAAGCACTTCTGGTTTGGAGTCCAGAGCTTCTGTGTCTTCTAGGAGAGAGGTCAGGGAGAAGCAGCATCCATCTCAGCAGAGCAATGCAGCCTTGAAACCATAGCACTGAGTGTGCCACTGCTGTCTCGTACCATACTCCGTAGTTTACATCTGTGAGGAATGACTGAAGGAGTACAAAATCTTAATTGCCTGCTCACTCACTTGGGTGCCAGTGTTTCACACACTTTAGACAGCTGTAAATGACTGTACAAAATTGAAGACAGTAGAGAGTCTTGAATCAATTTACGTTTCGTTTTGCGTTCACACTCCATTTCTTTGCATTCCCTTGTCTGTCATTTCTGCCTTCCTGGGGAAGCGGAAGAGACTTGGTGCAGTGGGAAATGACTGGGAAGTACCAGAAAGGGAAATTACATCAGTCTGGTGGGGTTTGTAGTTCAAATATTCCCAAATTTGGCTGAGGGTTTGGGAGTAGCTACTTCCATAGTGTGTGGTTGCAGCGAGTGTTTGTATTGCCAAGTGCAATGAAGACAGTTGGGTGTTGGCCAGATTTAGTCTGACTATGGGCTGTGTGGACACCATCTGTATTTGAACCCTGAGTTTATCCCATAACCACCAACAGCTGGGAAGAAAAAAATATGCTATGAAAAAATATGGTATGAAAAGGAAGATATATTAAATTATTTTTAAATTATCCTCTCTCAATACACTGTTTATAAAGAATAAATTATACATTTGTTGGTTGTTTTTTTTTCCTGGGCTCTCAGGTCTCTGGCAGCTGAATTTTTGGGTAGAAGTTAAGGTCTGCTTAGGATATTCATTGGTCAGATGAGTGTTTCTTTCTATTATAGGATTTTAGGAGTATAAGGAGTCCAGTTACAGTTGTAGCATTACTAGTAATGTCGTTTATGCCCTGAAATACGAATTGGTCCCCTGCTGTTTTCTGTAATGATGGTGCCAGGTGTTCACGGTGTCATAAAAAGCTCTCTGCCTTGGTGTGGGGCCCATGCTTGGGCTTCCTTAGCACTTCCTGCAGAACACTTAGGTCTGTAGCTCTTTTTTTGCTGCAGGTGTTTCACTACTCATGGCTCTAATGCTGTGGCCTTCATCTTTCAGTAGTCTGGCAGATACCAGGTGTGGTTTGTCACCTTACCTGAATGGAACAGAAATGAAGTTGTTGTATCGGTGACTTTTTAGTACAGTAACATTAATTCTGTGTATACAGAGACAGAACCCAATAGTTGAATTAGTCTTTAATCAGTGTTGCAGCTTTGTATGTCAGGTTTTTTTTAAATATATACTGTTGGCTCACATTTTGAGAACTTACTTTTATAGCACTTTGTTTCTACAAGTAGGAAGAGGCTGTGCTAGCTGCACAGATGATGTGAATCAAGACCTACATGCTGCTGCTATCACTGAGATTTGTAGTGCAGTTTTGTTGAAGTACTGAAG
>VWZE01009422.1:279567-306597 GCA_013396675.1 Eubucco bourcierii
TTGGACTTGATGATCTTTGAGGTCTCTTCCAACCCTGGTGATACTGTGATAATAAAATGGAGAAGGGAGTACTTAGACATGTTATATGTTAAAACTCATGAAAAAAAAAGTATCTGTTTTATTCCTCCTATTTTGCCATTGTCTTGGAGTTTTAAAATAGTGTGAATTTGCAATGTCATTGTACATTTAAAGTGACTTTAAGTCACTACAGTAATTTGGAGTTTAATCTGACATAGGAATTACATCTTCAATACTCTTGTCAGTGCTTTCTACCTTCCTTTATCTGTAAATTTCAGTGCACTTAGCTGAAAAGCAGTTGCCTGTTTTATTGTCTGTGATGGCTTCTGAGGTACCTTGGAGAAAAAAAAATCTTCAAGCTCAGGTTTTTACAGGGTGATACTTGTTTTGTGGAAGGTAGGGAAGGCTCCAGGTCTGAAGTATGTCCCCTGGCCTGCTGGTTTGTGTTGATCCATGCTTGACACAAGTTGATTTACACTGCTTTACACATGAAGACAAGAATCTTAGGAAAAGGGGCATGCGGTGGTAGTCTGCAAAGACTGACCCTGTGACTGTACCTCTGGTGTCCTGGGTGCAGTTTTGGAGCCCCCAGCACAGGAAAGACATTGAAGTGTTGGAGTGGGTCCAGAGGAGGCCACGAAGATGCTCAGAGGGCTGCAGCAGCTCTGCTATGAGGACAGGCTGAGAGAGATGAGGCTTTTCAGCCTGGAGAAGAGAAGGCTTCCAGGAGACCTGATAGTAGCCTTCCAGTATCTGAAGGGGGCCTACAGGAAGGCTGGGGAAGGATTATTTACAAGGTCCTGCAATGACAGAACAAGAGGCAGTGGGTTTGAACTGGCAGAGGGGAGATTGAAACTGGATGTCAGGAGGAAGTTGTTTGCAGCGAGGGTGGTGAGACACTGGCACAGGTTGCCCAGGGAGGTTGTGGCTGCTTCCTGCCTGGAGGGGTTCAAGGCCAGGGTGGGGGAGGCCTTGAGTGACCTGTACTAGGGGGAGGTGTCCCTGCCTATGGCAGGGGGTTGGAACGAGATGATCCTTGAGGTCCCTTCCAACCTTACCATTCTATGAGTCTCTCTGGGCATGATAGGCAAAGGTCTGTGCATTTGGGAGCTTTTGTCTTAGCAAGATGGGGAGAGTAGCACTTACGTTGCTTGCATCCCCCCAAGGAACAGAGAATGTGTGTAATAACTTTTCTCTGTTTGCCCTTCTATTTCCATACTTGTTTGGGTGGCTTGTATGCATTGCTGTTTTGGACAGCTTGTGGCTGTTGCAGATAACCTGTTACCTGCAAGGAAATCACAGTCAGCCCCTGAGCAAAATTGCAACTAAACCATAGCACTACTTTCATTTATTCCCAGCTCCCTGTACTGTAACACCACTGTCTGATGTCTTGAAGTATCAAAATTCAGTGTCAGTTCAAATGCTTTAATTGCCCTTTATGAATCCTATGCACGAGAAAGCAAGCTCCATTCTCTTCTGCTAGGAGAGATACGTGGGCGAGGCTCACAAACTGCCTGCTTCCAGTCATTTTTACATGTTTGCAGATGCTCCATTTCACCACAGTAGAGTGAATTCCAGAGAAATCTTTTCCTATGTTGTTCCATTTATATCTTAGGACATACCCTTCTGCAGGTTTTGCCTCCAATCAGCAAAGCAATCAGCAGTGAAATATTGCCATGCAGAAGCAGACTAAATAGTATAAGCTAAAAATATTTTTTTTTAGAGTAGAATTCTATGTTTACCTCAGACAACTTTGCAGCTGTTTTCCCTTTCTCAAAGATAATGAGGTGTCAGGTGTTCCAGTGATTCACTTGATGAGATGATTCTGATTCTGTATAATTTCCCTATATCCATTAATCCTGATGAAATGCAAACTTCCATCAGCTGGCAAAAAATAATTCTGTTTATCTGCAAAGGAATCTGACAGACCGAGTTCAAAAGTTTAATAGTAAATCATCATTTTAGTTTCATTTTTAGTTTCTGTGGTGGTGGTGGTGGTGGTGATATGCAGTGTTAAGTTTTGGTGACTTCAATTAAAGGCATCTTCTGAGATGCAGCTACATTTTTGTGTGTTTACTTGAAGTCTGGATTTGAAGAATGTGTAGAAATATATACAGAGAAAGCCTGGACTTACAGAAAATGTGAAGCAGCAAGATACTGAAATGGCTTAGACATGGAATGTGAAATGACTTACAAAAGACAGTATTCATTGTGTTGTTTCTTTGATGTTATGTTTGCATTTTCAGTTGTCAGTGTTGACTGAGTATTTGCTTAATGATATTAACTAGAAGTTTTTGGGCAGCTAAGGAGGGGAAACCTTGTTTATTCACATCTGAAAGACCAACTATCTCACTCCTGTCTTCTTTCTGGTCATGCTAAACTCTCATTTTAATAGTAGTGAGCAGCCCTTCCAATGAAAGAAAGGAAAACCATATTACACCAAGGAAATGCTGAAGTATGAAAAGACATAATAGTATTGGGAAGAAGCAGCAGCTCCTGGCAATGTTTTGTTCTGCAGAGTTTTGGGTTGGCCCTCTGGCATTTGGATTTGCATGTTTGCCTTCCAAAGGCAAAGGAAAATGTTTCTAAAAGCATCCAAACTATTCATCACATTTCTGATTCATAGCTGTTTAAGACAGCTTCTAGCCCCAAAACTCTTTTCTTCTCTTCATGCTTTTTTTGCAGGCACAGGAAACAGAGGGTTCTTGCTCTGTAGAATTCAGTGGGTAGAGCCTTTGAGCCATGGCTGGTGCCTCTGCCTGTCTTTGGCTTTCTGTGCTTGCTTCTTCATTCTTGGTATTAAAATTTGTCATGCCAGATCTGCCCCTCAGCGGTACATCACTGTAGAAAATCTGCACAGTGGCCTCAAGCCTTCTTGGAGCACATCCTCTGCCACATCAGCTACCTCCCCGCTGCAGTGTCATTTGCAAACATGACAAGAGCACACCTTGTTCCCTCCTCCATGTCATTGATGAGGATGGTAAACATGACAGGTCCCAGGCTGCAGACCTTCAGAGAGAGGCTATCACCATGAACTATGGAATTCTTTTTTTCTGGTTTTCCAGCCTCTAGCACTCTAACTTGCATACAGGAATAGTGTGGGTGCCAGTGCCAAAAATAGAATTGCCATCCATGACAGGCCACTTCCTTCCCTCCACTTGTCAATAAACAACTCATTTTAACACAAAAGGCAACTGGGTTGGTCAAATGTGATTTTCCCTTGCTGTGTCCATGCTGCCTTCTCCTGCATGGGTCCAGAAGTGGACAGCAGAAGATCTCTGCAGAAATGAAGGAATTTCAGTTGAAGGCATTTGAAATTAATGCAGTCTGACAAATAAATATCTGTGATCTCCAGTGCTGCAGTGCTTGCTTGAGTTGGTAAAAGTGAATAGTTTGCATTGTTACAATCTATTTTTAATTTAAATGTAAGGCTAGGTATGTGTGTGTGTGTATCTGCTTGGTTTTCATGTAGAATTTAGGCTTGAAGATGGGAGATGTCTGACCTTACCTTCATGAAAATTAGGATCAAACATATTTTGTGTGCAAAAGCAGTGTGTGTTGTTGCTCTCAGCAGGCCCATTTCAGCTAGCTGAAAAAATATTTATTCCATTCCCATCTTCCTTTAGCACAAGGGACAATGGCTTGAGCTTTTAAACCTTGTTATTTGTTTCAAGTTCAAAGAAATACATGTTTCCTTGCAATAACTTTTAACATTGACCCAAAATAAATGCTCTTTCATCTGTGTTCTCAAAATTATAAACACCACACATTAAAGATGCCAATGTATCAGTACATGCTTAAAATATTCCTCAAAAGAACAGTTCTGTGGGATGTCCTTTAAAACAGTTAAAATTTTAGTAACAAATAATATATATTCCAGTTTTACTATATATGAGCATTCAGGAATTCAGGGCTGAAGCACAAACCCTGCAAGGAGTGGCTGAGGGAGCTGGGGTTGTTCAGCCTGGAGAAGAGGAGGTTCAGAGGAGACCTCATTGCTCTTTACAACTAGCTGAAAGGAGGCTGTAGCCAGGCAGGGGTTGATCTCTTTTTCCAGGCACCCAGTGATAGAACAAGAGGACACAGTCTCAAACTACACCAGGGCAGGTTTAGGCTGGACATTAGGAAGAAATTCTTCATGGAAAGAGTGATTGCTCATTGGAATGATCTGCCTGGGGAGGTGGTGGTGTCACCATCCCTGGGAGGTGTTTAGGAGGAGGCTGGATGAGGCACTTAGTGCTGTGTTTTAGTTAATTAGAAGGGTTAGGTGATAGGTTCAACTTGATGATCCTAGAGGTCTTTTCCAACCTGGTTAATTCTGTGATACTTAATAAAGAAAATGCTTAGGTAATAAACAAGCTCACATGAGTTAGAGTTCAAGTTGTTATGATACAATATACCTGCTTTTATTTATACAAAATATGGTGTGTTTTTTTAGGTGGGAATCAAAACCTGTGGGGTTTTAATTACTGCTCTCTTGGTGTCCAAGTTTTGCTAGATTTTCAACCTGGAATTGCAGATACCAATGGCTCATCTTAATCATGTTAGTGATGTGATTTTATCTTTTTTTAATGTTGATTTGTTTGTTAGAATTGTACAGTTGCATTTAGAACTGTGGAGCTATTCCTGTGTCGTGGAAAATCTGAAAACTGCACTTTTGTTACTTTGAAAGTGCCTGTGCTGCTTACAAGTGTGCTTTTGGGTTTCTGAACTCATGGGCGTGGAGAACTTCAGGAAAATTAGGACCAAATGTTTGCTCCTGCATTTCCTTTTTGTATCTCAAAAGCACTGGCAGTCCAGTTTGTAACAGACACCATGTTGTCAGCTTTAATAGTTACAGTGTAAGTTACTGGTACTCTACAGCTGGTAATGGTTTATCTACCATGAAATGGTGCTTAACTGCAAACAGCTGTACAGGAAATGAGAGCTTATTGCAACAACCAGTGCAAAATATTTTTGGCCAGTTAACTGCCAATTATAAGTGAAAATATTATTTATTCTGTGTCTTTTCTTTACTGGCACTAGAGGTCCTATTTAGGATTCAGAATGCCACTCTTTAAGACTTGTCCTCAGGCTTTTCTGTATTGGTAATGCTTGAGGGTACCCAATCACTTGACCCTGAGGTGCTTTCGCTCCCATCCCTCTGCACAGTGCCAAATTCTCTCTCAGCTCTTTGCCACCCACTAGTTAAGATTGACCATAGTGGCCTCTGAGGGTACCTTTAGTGACAGAAAAATCCTTCTTCAGGAAAATGGATAAAGCTAAAACAACAATGAGATACATACCAAAGGAAGTAAACTGAATTAAAGCCCAGGGTGTAGAAGAAACAGTGACATTGGCTGTTGATCTCCATGGTTAACCAGTGGTTATCCTCTTGTGGGCAGGAGGCAAACTGCTGGCATTTTCCGTGCTTTCCCTTCTGTTCCCCCTTGGAGATCACTGAATGTGTTACAGTCACCCAGAGCATTGTGATGAACTGGGCCCTGCCAGCTTCACTGGTACATCTTTGCTTAGTGAAAGGAACAGTATTGCTGTATCCAGATGTGTTTTTATCAGTACTGGGCCATTTTTAATTAACCCAGAGATTTTTGGTTAGAGAAACAAAGGTAATAAAACAGTCTTGAATATTTGAAGACAATGAAGGGAGTGAGGTTTAGTTTTCCTGCCTAGGAGGAGGAAGAGATGAGAAGGAAGTTGCTGATTGTACACCCAGAAGAAAAGCAGAATCTTTCCAACTATTGGGACATTCTTTTGATAAAACTGATCTCAGCATTTCTCTGTAGATTTCTGTTGAGAAATATTTTGTGATGGGAAAGTGGAAGCTAATTTTACATAAAACCATTGCTTCAGTTTAACAATATTTTGTATGTCAGACTTCCAGAAACTTCCTTTGCTATAAAATTGCTAAGAGACCCCAGAGTATGGATTACTGAGTTATTTCTCAAATGGCTGAACTTAGTCCTTCAGTAGAGAACAGTGATGCAAGTACAGGGACAAGACTGAAGTCAGACTTGAGCTCTGCTTTTGAGTTTTCCTCTGACTTGTGTGATCTTGACTAGATGTGCTTCATAGAATGGTAAGGTTGGAAGGGACCTCAAGGATCATCCAGTTCCAACCCCCTACCATAGCAGGGACACCTCCCACTAGTACAGGTCACTCAAGGCCTCCTCCAACCTGGCCTTGAACACCTCCAGGGAGGGAACAGCCACAACCTCCCTGGGCAACCTGTTCCAGTGCCTCACCACCCTCACTGTAAAGAATTTCCCCTTAACATCCAGTCTAAATCTCCCCTCTCCCAGTTTAAACCCATTGCCCCTTGTCCTGTCATTGCAAGACCCTGTAAATAGTCCCTCCTCAGCCTTCCTGTAGCCTCCCCCCGCTTCAGATACTGGAGATGGGGACAGGAAGACAGGAAATTGGGCAACACATGCAACAACTCAGAAGGGGTCAAAACTCTCCGTAATTAGATGAGGTTTTGGGAGGTCTGGGTAGTACTCCATTAGTTTTGTTCTAAAATCAAAATCAGAGCACAATCCTATGAGAGTCAAATGTCTGACATTCAACATACAGCCATTTCTCTTTGGTGAGAAGTGAGGGTGTTAGGCACCCACCTGGGCATACACAGCTGCTGGCAGGGCTGATGCTGCAGAGAAGTTGTGATTTTTTCCTATTTATTCCACTACCATGGAACCTTTTTAGGTATAAAGCAGTCTGATAGCCTTCCAGTGCATGGGACTTGCATGAAACTTGCATGCACTGGAAGTCCCAGATAGTGCATGGGTCTTGCAGAAGTACAGAAACTGGTATTAGTTCAGGTTTTGCTAACTCTGATTTCTCAAATTTAAGAAAGCCTTAGCAACTGTTGGAGCAGGTCCAGAGGAGGCCATGAAGACGATCTGAGGGCTGGAGCAGCTCTACTATAAGGACAGGCTATAAGATTTTGGGTTCTTCAGTCTGGAGAAGAGAAGGATTTCCAGCCTTCCTGTAGGCCCCCTTCTGATCCTGGAAGGCTATTATCANTTGCCCTGCTGCTCACGCTGCTCTTGCTGCAGCCCAGCACTCGGTTGCTGTCTGGGCTGCACTCACACTGCAGGCTCATGTTGAGCTTTTCATCAACCCAGACCCCCAGGTCCTTTTCCTCAGGGCTGCTCTCAGCCATTCCCCACCCAGCCTGGAGTTGTGCTTGGGATTGTGCCTACCCAGGTGCAGGACCTTACACTTGGCCTTGTTGAATGTCATGAGGTTGGCCTGGGCACAGCTCTGCAGCCTGTCCAGGTCCCTCTGGATGGATCCCTGCCCTCTAGCAAGTCGACTGTGCCACACAGCTTGGTGCCATCTGCACACTTGCTGAGGGTGCACTGATTCCTGTGTCCATGGCACTGACAAAGATGTTAAACAGCACTGGTGCCAGCACTGACCCCTGAGGGACTTAAGGATGTGCTTAGGGGATCCTAATTCATAATCTTTCATGAAAGTGATTCTAAAATTAGCCCCATTGAATGAATAAAAGAAAAATTATAACCATTTCTGTTCAATGTTGAGTTTATTTTTGCCTTTTTTAGCTAGTTTTCTATGACTATACTAATATTTAAAGAGTTTAATAAGAGACTTTTGTGATCTTTATGAAGTACTTTGTGATTCTTTTATGAAATACATTCTTTATTTACTGTGTAGAGGCTGGAAATAGTTTCTTGCCCACCTGAATTTGCTCAGAAAATTGTTTTTTCCCACCTGTGAAATCCACAGACATTTATTATTTTAAAGTGAAAGTTTATGGCTTTTGTTGGTTGGTTTTTGGCAGAATAAAAGATGAAAAGCTACCAGAGTAGATAAATACTTCACTTCAGCATGCATGGACATATTTTTACTTCAAGGTGTGGAAAAATACTTTTTGGTAATAGAGAGTAGTTCTGTTGGAAGGTTTTAACTAAAGACTTTTTGGCCATTAGCAGGATTTGTAACACGTTTGCTGTAAAATAATGTTCCTAACAGAGTGCAATGGTATGTAATGCAGTTTCTTTCATGATCCTTAATGCAGAGGTAGCTCTCTGACTCTTAGAGGAAGAATTTGTTGTCTCCGGTTTGCCTAAGTATTTACAAGCAGCAAGTGTGTATCAAAGACAGTGCTTGTGAAAGGTTAAAGGAGAGAAAACAAACAGGTCAATTTTCAGCAGTTGCAGTGAGAATCACCATGTGTTTATGGATTTAATCTGTCTCCCAGATAACTTGTACTCCTTTCAAAGAAGTTGGAAGGAGATCCTCTAAAACCAGCACAAAATCATACTCCATGGAGCTGATGAGGGATAGGAGAGGAATTAGAAGTTCATGGCTGCACTTCTCTGTTATACCTATGTATAAACCTCACCAATATAAGCTGAGTAGAATTTGCTTTTGATGATAGGCAGTGTGGGTTTAAACATGCAAATGCAGTCAGTCTTGTTCTTTTAGAGCTGGGCTAAGAACTGGCTGGGTGGCTGGGCCCAGTGAATGGTGGTGAATGGTGCCACATCCAGTCACTAGTGGTGTCCCACAGGAGTCAGTGCTGGGCCCAGTCCTGTTTAGTATCTTTATCAGTGATCTGGATGTGGGGATTGAGTCCTCCATCAGTAAGTTTGCAGATGACACCAAGTTGGGAGCAGGTGTGGATCTGTTAGAGGGTAGGAGGGCTCTGCAGAGGGACCTGGACAGGCTGGATAGATGGGCACAGTCCAGTGCCATGAGATTTAANAGGTGGACAGGAGAGCCAATGGCATCCTGGCCTGGATCAGGAGCAGTGTGGCCAGCAGGAGCAGGGAGGTTATTCTGCCCCTGTGCTCAGCGCTGGTTAGGCCACACCTTGAGTGCTGTGTCCAGTTCTGGGCCCCTAAATTCAAGAGAGATGTTGAGGTACTGGAATGTGTCCAGAGAAGGGCAGCAAGGCTGGGGAGGGGCCTGGAGCACAGCCCTGTGAGGAGAGGCTGAGGGAGCTGGGGGTGTGCAGCCTGCAGAAGAGGAGGCTCAGGGCAGACCTCATTGCTGTCTGCAGCTACCTGAAAGGAGGTTGTAGCCAGGTGGGGTTGGGCTCTTCTCTCAGACACTCAGAGACAGAACAAGAGGACACAGTCTCAGGTTGTGCCAGGGGAGTTTTAGGCTGGATGTTAGGAAAATTCACAGATAGATTGGCCATTGGAATGGGCCAGGGAAGTGGTAGAGTCATCATGCCTGTCGGTGGTTAAAAAGAAATTGGATGATGCACTTGGTGCCATGGTTTAGTTGATGAGATGGTGTGGGGTAATGATTTGGGCTTGATGATCTCAAAGGTCTTTTCCAACCTGGTTGATTCTGTAATTAGAGTGGTAAGTTTTAAGTTTGTCATGGCAAGAATTTCCAGCAGCACTGCAGTTTACATGGAGACCTGATCACTATATAAGGAGTGCAGGCCTTAGGGAAAGAGTGGGCGCAGAGGTAACATAGCATGTACCTCACTTCTGAGATTTGTTGTCTTAACTTTGAATTTGAGCTGTGTTATTTCAAAGTCTCTGGTCTTGAGAGTATGGCTTCTCAGCTGGTTTTGAAGGGAACTATGGTGGGTGCTGAGTAGTCCCCAGCAAGGGACCTGGAGGAGGTATTTGAGCTTCACCTTTTGTCACAGTAGGCCTAAATAGGCCAAAATAGGCTTAGCCATGTCCTAGCTTGCTCAGACATGTTTTCCTGCTCTCTCCCCTTCTACTATGGGGAGAAACAACCATGGGAAAGGCAAATCAAAGCCCTGGCTTCACCTGATGTGGTCAGGTTTGGCAAAGTGCCATCCTGATTGGTTAATCTATGTCCAAAGGCCCATTAGTCTCAGGCTGTATTGATAAAAGGGATGAGCAGGCAACACAACCTGTTTTCTGCTCTTGTATTCATGCCTGCTGCTGCTGCCTTACTGCATCCTGAACTGCCTGGAAACTCCATTGCCTCGAGTTTACCAGGAACAGGCTCTTAAGTGCCTGCAGGTGCTCAGCCTGCACAACCAGGGTGACATTGTGCCAAGCCTGCACATGGCATTGCGTCCTGCCTGCCCCTCTGCAAGGCTGCTGCTGAATGGGGAGTCAAGAGGAACCAGGTCAGAGACTGTGCCAGAGTCCAGCTACCTGAGAAAAGAGCCTGGGAAAACTCCAAAGCCTCTGATGGCTTTGAGACCACTGACAGCAACCCCTCCTGTGCTTTGGGTGCTGTCTGATAATATTTGGTGAGTAAATACTTAAAGCCTTTTATAATTCACTAATTGCCTTCTGCTATAAGCAGAAAGGAGCTTCCTGCTTAGTGGCTAAGGAGGATGATTAACCACAAGGGTGTACCGACCACAAGAACCTTCTCTTCCAATATCATACTTGCCCTTGCTGGTTACCTCTTACAGAGTTCCAGTTTCACCTGTTCCTTATGTGTATAAATTTCCAAACCCTGTGTTTTGAACCTTGTAACTAAGTTTTTCTGTTTAGATTTAATGTTAATAAACAATTTTCATAGTTACTAACAATCTTCACCTGGATATAAAAATTAACATCAATTATTAATTTTGCATCATTTATAACACCTTTGTAGAGACTGTGTAGTCCTACTCTGGCAGGAGGGTTGGACCCAAACATCTCCAGATGTCCCTTCCAACCCCTAACATCCTGTGAGGCTTAGTGTTCACTCCCAGAAATGGGAGGGGCTGTCTAGAAGGGCTTGATTGCTTGCTGCCTGTTGCTGATAACTCACTTCTAGTTTGTAATTAAACAACAACCAAAGCACTAGAGAATTGTTTGCTCCTTTTGATGTTGTATGGGCTCTGCATTGCAATATCAAGTGGCACTTTGGATGGCTTGCTGTTTGTTAAGAGTATTGGACAACCCTAGCTCACACTATCTGGAACATGGTTACATAACATCAGGTTTACATTTGCCATTAGTCATAGTCAGATTTTAGAAAAATAAATGTAGGCATAGCAGTAAGTAGCAGGGAGACTTTCTTAAGTTTGTGTTAATGTTCTTGAATTAATTGAGTTAATCAGTGGTGTAAAATCTGTACAGAATAGATTATCTAAGACTTTGTCTAGAACAACAAAAGTGGCTTCAGTTCATGTGTTCACTCTCACAAAGTGCTTTTGCTTAATTGATTGTTGTTGTTTCTTGACAAAGTTATTCTTTGCTACTTAAATTAATTTCTGTATGCCTGTTACAGAAGAGTAGTGATGGAACTCCTTTTGCCTCCTCAGTAATTATTTCTGTAAATCCTATAAAGGTGTTTGGAGAGTTTCCACTGACAGCAGTGTTATGTTAAAAGTTTTTGTGCAGAGTTAAGAGCAGAATGGGACCACAAGTTTTGAGAAGAAACTAGAGAGGAGGTTGAAAAAAACCAGGGAAAGGACTTCAGTGGTCCCAGACATTGACAGTGTGGTGTTGCCTGTCCCATGTGTAAGTGAAATATGTGAAAGTGGAGGTATCAGGTGTAAAATATAATATAACTTCAGGAAAGTTCCATAGTGTTGCCTAAGAAACAGACTACCAGCTCGCAGTCCACAGCCTATGCATCTCATGGCTCTGAGTGGTTTAGCATTTAGGGAAAGACCCTGGGACCATCTGTAGCTGGGATGTGTTTCACATGTTACATAGGTCTGAGCCTCCAGAACAAGGCTTTTATACAGTCTAGCTTTGGCATGCCTGAAAAGCCTTCATTTTGTTTCACTGCTTCCTAAGTGCTCTCAGTTGAAACCTCTACACCTTTCTTCCTGTCATGTAGGTACGCAAGGCACCAAGCAACTGCTGTCCAGTGTTACTGTTGTACTTCAAGCTAGATCTTTTGATTTCTCCATGTGGCATGTTAAGATAACCACTTTGTTACTAATCTCAAGAATTGCAGGCTAGCTTTTTTTTTCTTTTTTTAAACCTTCTTCCATGTGTTCTCATAAAGAACTAATAAATTATTTCTGAGATTTCCTCTATTGATCAGGCATATCAGTTTCCTTTCGTGGGCATCTGGAAATGAAAACTGCCTTCAGTAGCAGTGCTTTGCAGGGCATTCCTATGCAGTGCTTCTCAGGATCATTCAGGATCACTTCCAAAGTTTGCTTTGGCATATTTTGACCAGTATCTTGTTTCCACAACACTGATTTGTTCAGCAATGTATATGGCAGATGCCATACGCTTTGAATTATTTTAGGAGTTAGTGTCTTCTGGAAGAGAAGGGATTTCACACATAGCTTTACATTTCTTGACAACAAAACATAAGGTAAGACTGAAGGAAAGGCTGCTTTAATTAGCCCCTGTTTTTCCAATGTGCATTTAGAATGGTGGTAGATTAGAAGAAGGGATTATTTTAATTAGTGTCCATGAAACACACCCTACATCAGACCACCCTGTGGGGCCCAGTGGAGTTACATTACCTGTCCATCTCCTTGGCATCAACCACAGATACCAGGCTGATAAAATGTTTCTTGGACAGATCAAATAAATTTGGAAGTCTCTGAGGCATTCTACCCTCTGCAGTCATTGGTGTGATTTTCTTTCCTAGCAGGTAGGTGAGATAGTTTAGCTGCTGCTTGTCTGAATTGTGTTGAGCTCACTGGAGTGCATCGGCTGGAACTGAAGTTTCTTCTGAAAGTTATCTCTCTGTGAGAGATATTTATAAAATGGATGTTTGGCTATCCAGTGTTAAGAACAAAACTGATACTGATTCTTTTTTTTTCTGTGTGTCTCTTTAGGTCTTCAAAAGGTGATGTCAGTAGTGAAAGATATGTCTTGGAAGTAGAGTGCTGCTCCTCTTTAAACCAGCTTTCAAACAAAAAGGAGATACCTGATTTTATTAAGAAGGTGAGTTTAGGAAAAAAAAAAAAGAAAAAAAAAAGGCAATCCCCAAAACACAGGATGTTTCTATTTGCACTATAGTTACTGCTTCTAGTCCTGTCAGCCTGACAGTAGAAATTTTGTGGTGTTGGACATTTTGTGCTGTTGAAATGCTGCAGTAAAAATGTGATGCTTTGTAATTTGAAGCATCTGAAGGGAGATTATGCTTATTGACTGAAACAAGTTTCACAGGAGAGTGACCTCTCACAGATGATACCAGCTGAGTTAACAGTGTAGAAGATGGCTATGCAATGGTGTAAATGTTTCAATTTGAAACAATATATGTAATTCCCATTTTAGTGTCAAAATATCCTTTTGCATAGTTCTGTAGTTAAACTTCACAGTATTACAGTATCACCAAGGTTGGAAGAGACCTCAAAGATCATCAAGTCCAACCTGATACCACAGACCTCCAAGACCAGACCATGGCACCAAGTGCCACGTCCAAATGCACCTTGAACACCTCCAGGGACGGTGACTCCACCACCTCCCTGGGCAGCCCATTCCAGCACTCAATGACTCTCTCGGGCAAGAACTTTCTCCTCACCTCCAGCCTAAACTTCCCCTGGCACAGCTTGAGTCTGTGTCCACCTGTTCTGGTGCTGGTTGCCTCAGAGAAGAAAGTAACCTCCTGCTGGATACAACCACCCTTCAGGTAGTTGTAGACAGCAAGAAGGTCTCCCCTGAGCCTCCTCTTCTCCAGGCTAACCAATCCCAGCTCCCTCAGCCTCTCTTCATAGGGCTGTGCTCGAGGCCTCTCCCCAGCCTCGTTGCCCTTCTCTGGACACGCTCAAGCACCTCAATGTCCTTCTTAAAGGGAAGGGCCCAGAACGGGACACAGGACTCAAGGTGTGGCCTAAGCAGTGCAGAGTCCAGGGGGCGAATGAGCTCCCTGCTCCTGCTGGCCACACTCTTGCTGATGCAGGCCAGGATGCCATTGGCCTTCTTGGCCACCTGAGCACACTGCTGGCTCATGTTCAGGCAGGTGTCAATCAGCACCTCCAGATCCCTTTCTGTTTTGCTGCTCTCCAACCACTCCCACCCCAGCCTATAGCTCTGCATGGGGTTGTTGTGGCCAAACTTCTGGAATCTCCCAGATTTGTTTCCCTATCACATGATGTTAACAGTTAGAGACGGTGATGGTAGCCTAAATACCTTTGTCATCCAGAATAGTGTTGGTTGCAGTTAACTTTTATATACACTGAGAAATTTGGAAAGAACCCTGTCATGTTTGACTTGTTGCCTTCTTTTTAAAATTATTTTTGTTGCTGTAATACTTTGCCAGACTGGAAACTAACAGGTTATGTCCATTTTAGTGAAGACAGATTCAATGTGCGTGCTTCAGATTTTGCAGCATCTGTTGTGTCCCATTGCATATTATAAAAACTAGCATTAAAACCTATATTTACTTAGCCACATGGTGTAAGAATAGTGTGAGTGGCATACTCTTCTAGCTTTAATCCATCTTGTAGTCATAATAGTTAAGAAAATTTTGTTGAACAAATTTCAGCACAGGCTGTATGAGTGTGATAGGGACTCAGCTTGACAGACTTGCACTCATGTTCAGTGTTCCCTGGTACAATGAGTTGAAAATAATGCAGCTGTGACTGATCAGTATCATGATCATCATACTTAGTGATACCTAGATTTTGGTATTAGAACAAACTGAAGTTTTTTCAATACTTACTGATCTTCAGAAGTCTGAATCTGAATGGCATTTCAAGATTTATTGTGTTATTGCACTTTTATTCTGACACTATCTTCAATTATTTTAATATATTCACACTTAGGGAAAACTGGTGTACTTCTTGTGTATCAGTTTCAACATGTTTGATGTTACTCTTCAGTTCTTTGAGCCAGAGTAGAAATATAGGCTTATCTGTCACAACTAGTAGCAAAATTTTCTATCATTGCAACAGAAAATTCCTTTGTATTTGTAACTTCAGAAAGACTATGGCTAACATGAAAACAAAGTGACAATCCAGGAGTCAGCTTATTTCCATACATATCCAGTTCTGAGACTCTTTAGAATGCATTTCTAGACATGGAAATGTTTTCACTTGGTAGAAGCCATTTGATTATGGGGTTATGAAGATGCCTTTTTGAAATATAATCATTTAAATATTAATATCTAAAATGTATATTTACTGTTTCTCTGTAGGCTAGGTATGTCGCTCATCCTCAGATGTTATTTGATGTAGAGGAATTTGAAGTTCTTTGAAGCTGTTGCTGTCAAGTGTGTATTGTGTCACTGTCTATATCTGATTAAACACATTGTGAAAGTCTCAACACTTTTATGTAAATCTATCTCAGGAAACAGGACTTGTTTGGAAATAAGAATTAATTGCCATATTAACTAATTTGTCTGAGCGACAAAAATGTCCATTGCTTTTAAGGGTATATAAACAAACAAATTAATTAAAAATAAAGAATGTTGTTCAAAGAAAGTAATAACAAAAAGCTGTTAGAGAGGGCAATTACTTGCTTTCAGAAAAGAACCCTATAATTCTTCTCAAATTCTCTACTACAATTGAAGTTAATAGAATGTTTTAATTGAATAGGCAAATCCTTGATCAGAGCTTTTCATAACGGAGGCTTTTAGCATAGGTTTAGCATCTTACAGCATTGCAAATTACAGTATCACAGTATCACCAGGGTTGGAAGAGACCTCAAAGATCATCAAGGCCAAGCCATCACCACAGACCTCAAGACCAGACCATGGCACCAAGTGCCACGTCCAAACCTGCCTTGAACACCTCCAGGGACGCTGACTCCACCACCTCCCTGGGCAGCCCATTCCAGCACTCAATGACTCTCTCAGGCAACAACTTTCTCCTCACCTCCAGCCTAAACTTCCCCTGGCACAGCTTGAGACTGTGTCCTCTTGTTCTGGTGCTGCTTGCCTGAGAGAAGAAAGCAACCTCCTGCTGGCTACAACCACCCTTCAGGTAGTTGGAGACAGCAAGAAGGTCTCCCCTGAGCCTCCTCTTCTCCAGGCTAACCAATCCCAGCTCCCTCAGCCTCTCTCCATAGGGCTGTGCTCCAGGCCTCTCCCCAGCCTCGTTGCCCTTGACACGTTCAAGCACCTCAATGTCCTTCTTCAATTGAGGGGCCCAGAACTGGACACAGGACTCAAGGTGTGGCCTAAGCAGTGCAGAGTCCAGGGGGAGAATGAGCTCCCTGCTCCTGCTGGCCACACTGTTCCTGATGCAGGCCAGGATGCCATTGGCCTTCTTGGCCACCTGGGCACACTGCTGGCTCATGTTCAGGCAGGTGTCAATCAGCACCCCCAGATCCCTTTCTGTTTTGCTGCTCTCCAGCCACTCCCACCCCAGCCTGTAGCTCTGCATGGGGTTGTTGTGGCCTATATTAAAAAAAAAACCAAAAAACAACAACAAACCCAAATAGAGTAACCCTATTTTCAAAACAAAATAAGAAGTCAAAATTTTCTCCCAACTGTGAATTTACTAGAAAATACTCCTTTACCCTGTGAAAACTAATTCTCTTGATTTTATGTTGCACTACCAAGAAAGTATTGTTTACATGGAGTTTGAACATGCATGCAAGTTTTACAACTTTTCTCAACTGACTTTTAGTTGCATTAAAATGTACATCACAGTAAATATTAACTGCTTGCTTCTGGCAAACACAAAACAGTTTTGCAATGACATATAGTATAGGTAAGCTTTTTTTTTTCTGTAACTCCATATAAATGTCAAAGAGCAATGTAACAGAAACAAAGAAGTTATTTCATCTGGAGAATGCTTCTTGCTCAGAGAAATAAAGTACTTCTGTTCTATGTGGACTATAAAACGTTTAAGAAATGCCAAAGACAACTCTCTGGTCAACCTTATGTTCTCTTGTTGAGATCCTCCTGTGCTTTGGGACTCTGTCCCAGTTCTCTACTCTCTTCTGTACATTTTTGTCACAGAGCAACTGAGGACAGGACACACACAGTTAAGAATTGAGGACATAATTTTGCATGAGATACACTCTTTCTGGACCTTAAAATCATAGAATGATAAGGTTGGAAGGGACCTCAAGGATCATCTAGTCCCCTGCCATAGGCAGGGACACCTCCCACTAGTACAGGTCATGTTGACATCACCACGTTCTGTTCATTCTTTCATATCAATGTGGACTTAAGGCAGCTCAGTGTATCCTAAAGTGCTCAAACAGTCTCATAGTGTTTCTGTCATGTAATTCTTGGGCAATGAAAGAAGTCCCTTACTGCTCTACTGGTATTTGCACTCCTGTCTTTAGCTCTCAGGCAAAACACAGATTAAAGAATTGCTCATCTGCTTTTTAATGAGCAAAACTAACTTCTGAACTTCTGGTCAGTGTGACTTAGATCACTCTGAAGTTGTTGCAAGTCAGAGATGTTGCATCTAAGATACCATATATTGTAACAGTTTGACTACTGTCTCATGTAAAATAGGGTAGTCTTTAATTACTTCCTTAGTTGCTTCTTATTTCTGTGTATCCTATTTCACTTTTTTTTAATCTGAAAGTGTTCTCCTGAATCTGCTAAGACAAGGAAAGGAGAAACTAGGCTGACATCCCAAGAAAAGAATTATTTTGGCTACAGAATCATATGTGAATGCAAGATGAGTTTCTCACGACCTTTGTTTTCAACATGTCTGAGCTACATACCCTAGAAGAACTGTAATAGCCAGAAGGTTTTAGTCCTGCGTTCACATCTTTGCAGTGTTGGTGAAAGGTTATGAAATGGAGAATAGTTTCTGTGCCCTTTCTTCTCAGTTTTGACTTTGAAAGCACCTATTTGTACCCTTAGTTGCCTGCTTTAATAATGCTCTGTCAGAAGGGAATTCTTGCATGTTAACTTTTCTTCAGTTTGACTTCATTGCAGAGTTCGTATTTCTTGTCCCTGTGAACTAATTATCCTTCCCTGAGGAAGTATGATAGCATCAAAGAGTGTGGCATAAAAATCATAGAATCAGCCAGGGTTGGAAGGGACCACAAGGATCATCTAGTCCCAACTCCCCTGCTATGGGCAGGGACACCCTACCCTAGATCAGGCTGCCCAGAGCCTCATCCAGCCTGACCTTAAACACCTCCAGGGATGGGGCCTCAACCACCTCCCTGGGCAACCCATGCCAGGCTCTCACCACTCTCCTGGTTCAGAACTTCCTCCTCATGTCCAGTCTGAATCTCTCCACCTCCATCTGTGTTCCATTTCCCCTAGTACTGTCACTACCTGACAGCCTAAATAGTCCCTCCCCAGCTGTTTTGTAGGCCACTTCAAACACTGGAAGGCCACAAGAAGGTCACCTGAGAGCCTCTTCTTCTCCAGACTGAACAACCCCAACTCTTTCTGTCTGTCCTAATAGGAGAGGTGCTCCAGCCCTCTGAGCATCCTCATGGCCCTTCTCTGGACACGCTCCAGCACGTCCACATCCCTCTTGTAACAGGGGCTCTAGAACTGGATGCATCACTACATTGCTGAGGTAAAGAAGTCATTAAATACGATGCAGCTTAACTGACATTCAAATACAGGCATCTTCCTTTTGTGTTTTTGACTAGCCAAGGACTTCTGCTGCTGGTCTGTCCTTCCTTGACTCAGAAATTAATCTAATTTCACCCAATAAACCTATAGCCATGCAGATTAATACTTTGCTTCTGCATTTTGAGAGGACCAGTTCAGCTTGGGACGCAACTGCCACCTCGAAACACGTTGGGACGAAGTCTGCTGTATGAAAGACAGTGTTTGTCAAACCAGATTTGGCTTTTTAGTTATTCCCTGCATATTTGTTTGCATCAGATTTTGTCTTGTGTGATCAAAACAGGAGACTTCACATATCCATACCGTGCATGAAAGTGATATTAAATGATTTTGAACTCTCAACTTCTAAGCTGTAAAACTCTTCAACATCTAACTATGAAACAGCAAGATGTGGAAGGTGATAAATGTGTTATAGGAAAAAGTAGTTAATAGTAATATGTGCTTTCAATACATATATGACTTTTCTTGTAGCCATATGACAAGCAAAGGAGAAGACACGTGTAATTTTTTTTACTTTCTCAATTTTTAAAAACTTTTTTACTTTTTAAAACTTCTTTTTTACTTTTTAAAACTTTTTATTTTATTTTGTAATCTCTGAGAGGAATACTGGATTTTGTATAGCTGTTGCAGTGTTTCTCGCATTCTTCTCTCTGTTATTTCTTGTTCCTCATTGAGATTTCTTTGTTAGAAGAGCAAAGAGATGCAGCTTATGTGTTCTGAAGAGCACTAGATGTTTGGTGGATTTCTTGACTCTCTTGCTGCAGTCCTACAAAGATCTCTTTTGTGAAGTCCCTGATTGGGACTTTGTTGGTTCCAGAGTTCCTTATGTGGTTATTGTAATCATAAGCATTATTCTTTGCTTCAGATATGTTTTAGCTGGCCTGTTCAGAAATCTCCTGCAGAGTATACAGTCCAAGCAGGTGGCAGTAAAAGACAGAAGAAGGGGATAATTGAGTCTTTAATACTGCTCAGAGGATTGATCTTCAGATGACTGAACAGTTGAAATTTACTTCTGTGCCTGGGAAATGACCTCTCTAGAGTCCTGTTTATTACCTAGGATTATTTATCTAGATGTGATCTCAACCTCTTCTAAAATCATTTCCATCCTTAAAACAAACTCAAAAAATTCCACTCCAAATCTTCACTCTCCAGGGTATTTGCAAAAGAACAATGCAACATTTATTTACAGCTGGACTTCATGATCCTAGAGGTCCTTTCCAACTGAAACAGTTCTATGATTTCTTTAGCAAATTGTAATGAAAACCATTGCTGAACACTTAACTGACTACTTTGTTTTCTGCATGTTTTCAGTGCAAACAGAGCCCCTCTTTTATTTGGATCTTAGGAATAGATATGGTTGTGAAGCAGAAGTTGAAACTCAGCACCAGTTGTTCATCTGTTTGTGGCCTGCTGTGATAATATTTATTGAAGTGCATTTTGTTAACGTTTTGTGAGTGTATGTATAACAAGAGGCGGTAAAAAATAGCTCATACTGTATTTGGAACAGCCTGGTGTGAAGGGAAACATCTGCTCCTGGTTAAGTTTCTTTCAACTGGAGTTCTTTTGACTATCCCAGTAAGAGTGGTGTTGATATATATCTTCCATGGACATTGCAAAACTATTCTCAGGACTCTCCCAGGAGCCTGGTTTTGCTTTCATAATCCTTTGCCCCCAGCAGCTTTCAGAATCATCCTCTTGACCAAGATAAAAATAGATGTTGTAAAGCGTGTAGTTGATGTTTTTTCATCATCCCACTTCTGTCTGGTGGGAAAAATAACTTTGTTTAAAAAAAAAAAAAGAAAAGAAAAGAAATTTAAAAAAAAATAATATTTTACACTGTGCTAAACCAAAATGTGGGCAAATTGTTCAAACTGTAATTTTGGCTGCAACAGATGGCGCGATGAAACAATGTGATTTTAAAGAGACATTCTTTGGTTCATATAGAGATAGAAGAAAATGTTCCCTGCAAATTAATCTCTTAATCTTTAAAGTATTCTTGTTGTCCTGAATGTTTTGGGGGTTTGTTGTCATTGCTTAGGACAGAAATGGCCTGAAACAGTGTCACAGATAAGTGACTTTTCTCATGTTCTACAAAGAACACTGAGTTGTGTTCACCCAGGCAAAATGGTTATTAGATGCAACCCTTCTCGATAAATCTTGATTTTCCCATTGCTTATGTTCACCCATTAGAGTAGGAGTTTCTCTCAGAAGATTCATGCACATGACATTTGTTTCAAAAGTGCCTGTTCTCTAGGTCAAGTGCTTGAGATGGTTTCTACAGAGCATATATCAAGTATTTGGGTTGAGTGAGCTTAGATGGCTGTTCCATGGCAGTTTATCTAAAACATTTTGGGGGGAATAAAGTTTAAATTACATGGATAAATCTGAAATTTCTTCTCCAGAGTTTAGGGAAAGGATGAGAGGATGCAGGTATGTTAAATTGTCTTTGGACAGGTACTGCAGTCAGTAAACCTTTGTAGTCTGTGACCAACGTTTGCCTTTTAACAGCTCTGTGGAGGAACAAATGTGTAAGGTAATTACTTGAGAATCAAGAAGGTTAGGGGTTGGAAGGGTCCTCCAAAGATCATGTAGTCCAACCCCCCTACCTGAGCAGGATCAGCTAGAGTAGGTCACAGAGGAACACATCCCGGTGGGTTTTGAATATCTCCAGGGAAGGAGACTCCACAACCTGCATCACACTCTCAAGACCACAGAGGATGATGCAGTGTGGTTTCAAGAGCTGTCATTTAGTGAGATATGCTGAAAAGAGCAAGCATACTTTAACAGCATGCAGCACCTAGATGTTTAGTATGGCTATATTGTCTTCAGCAATGAATGTACAGCTTATGCAGGCTGAAGAGGAATTTCAAGTCATTACTCAGATCCCTGCCTTGGCTCTGGTAGCAGGAGACATAAAGCTTCCTGTGACTTAATATCTCCTGGCAGCACTGTCGTAAGAGCCTATTTTCTGTGTTATTCAGCATGGCAGTAAGCTACAGTAGCTACTTGCTTCACTATTTTTCTTCTTCTTGTTCTGTGTGTGGCTTTCAGTTCACTTTTGCACAGGCATCTACCAATGAGCACGTTGTAAAACTGCAGAGTTTGCTTTCTTTTTCCTCTTCCATGCCTTCTTGTGCCTCCAGCACAAGTGCAATGAGAACCCGATGTGTCAAGTCAATGGTTGTGTGGAACAGGCTGTTTATTGCAAAGCTAGAAAGGCAACACATGGCTGTTTGTTCAAGAAACTGGTTAGTTTTTGTTTTTTGGTTTTGGATCTTCTCTTGGATCTGTCAACTTTATTCTAATAGCCTTGTCTGAAGTTCCTGAATGGTAAAATCCTTGTCAAGGTTTTCATTGGAAGAATTAATATAAACAATGTCAACAGCACTGCTTATAGGACAACTCTGTAGTTTGAGATTATGGTAATATTTTTCAAGGCAACCCTGTAGAGCCAGCATGGATTTAGGAAGGGCAGATCCTGCCTCTCCAACCTGTTCTCCTTCTATGATCAGGTGACTTGCTTGGTGGATGTGGGGAGGCCTGTGGATGTTGTCTACCTGGACTTCAGCAGGGCCTTTGACACTGTCTCCCACAGCAAACTGCTGGCTAAGCTGTCAGCTCGTGGCTTGGATGCCAACACTCTGTGCTGGGTTAGGAACTGGCTGGAGGGCCGAGCCCAGAGAGTGGTGGTGAATGGTGCCACATGCAGCTGGAGGCCGGGCACTAGCAGTGTGCCCCAGGGATCAGTGCTGGGCCCCATCCTCTGTAACATCTTCAGTGATGATCTGGATGAGGGCATCGAGTCAGTCACCAGCACATTTGCAGCTGGCACCAAGCTGCGTCTGATGTTGCTGGGTTGGAGGGCAGAAGGGCTCTGCAGCAGGACCTCGACCGCCTGCACAGATGGGCAGAGTCCAAGGGGATGGAGCTCAACAAATCCAAGTGCCAGGTGCTGCACTTTGGCCACAACAACCCCATGCAGAGCTACAGGCTGGGGTGGGAGTGGCTGGAGAGCAGCCAAACAGAAAGGGATCTGGGGGTGCTGATTGACACCCGCCTGAACATGAGCCAGCAGTGTGCCCAGGTGGCCAAGAAGGCCAATGGCATCCTGGCCTGCATCAGCAAGAGTGTGGCCAGCAGGAGCAGGGAGCTCATTCTCCCCCTGGACTCTGCACTGCTTAGGCCACACCTTGAGTCCTGTGTCCAGTTCTGGGCCCCTCCATTGAAGAAGGACATTGAGGTGCTTGAGTGTGTCCAGAGAAGGGCAACGAGGCTGGGGAGAGGCCTGGAGCACAGCCCTATGGAGAGAGGCTGAGGGAGCTGGGATTGGTTAGCCTGGAGAAGAGGAGGCTCAGGGGAGACCTTCTTGCTGTCTGCAACTACCTGAAGGGTGGTTGTAGCCAGGAGGAGGTTACTTTCTTCTCTCAGGCAAGCAGCACCAGAACAAGAGGACACAGTCTCAAGCTGTGCCAGGGGAAGTTTAGGCTGGAGGTGAGGAGAAAGTTGTTGCCTGAGAGAGTCATTGACTGCTGGAATGGGCTGCCCAGGGAGGTGGTGGAGTCAGCGTCCCTGGAGGTGTTCAAGGCAGTTTTGGACGTGGCACTTGGTGCCATGGTCTGGTCTTGAGGTGCGTGGTGATGGGTTGGACTTGATGATCTTTGAGGTCTCTTCCAACCTTGTTGATACTGGCATACTGTTGTATCCCTGATGACCTATTTTGGTGTAATTGACAGTGAAAATACTTGGTAACTTGACAGCCTCAATGTGAATTGAGGTTTGCCTTTCTAAAAGCTACCTTTGCATATATTTACCCAGACATGAACTGTCTCTTGCTCAAATTCAAAACTGATGAGCGTAAACTAGGAGAGGTTAAAAATGTATGGGAAGTACAGGCTTAAATGACAGAACATCCCAGGCAGAGAGGTTGTAAGTATTGAAACAGTCTCAGAGTAACAAGATAGAGAAAAGATTAGCAGTTGTTGCTTTGCTGTTTGCATTTTTTTCTTTTGTAATGTAGTATTAGAGAAGCAGAAGTGCCGAAGTTGCAGAAGTTTTGAGTCATTTAGAAAGAACTAAACCCCTCTTCAGAGCATTAGCTAAGCTTAGTTGGTTTTAACCTAAATAGTAAACTCTTGATGTCTGTTGCTGCCTTCTCAGTGTGTGAGACCTAAAGAAAATATCAAAGGCAAAGTAAAAGTCTATCTTCAATTTTGACAGCCTATCTGTTTTCAGAAATGAGCAAGCCAGAAAGAGATGTGTAGTATTTGTGATGAAACGTGCTGCTATGTATTAATGAAGGAGGACATAGTTAGAAGACTGTAGTCTCAAACATCCTTTTGAGTTCAGACTCCTGGCATACACTATGTAGTGTTCTCCCCAAACCACAAGACCATGTTCTTTGCATGATGATCCCCAATGCTGTGTCTGTTGTCAAAAGAGTCCTACTTGAATCCTTAAAACAAGGTAGAAAATGAAGATGATCTTGTTTCTGGTGCACATTATGAGATCTAAGACCTCTAACAGTGTTTTTTAAAAAACAACCACCAAGAAAACAGAGAACCCTTTCTTGTATTGACTAAAATGGTTTATGATTGGGATCAACAGACAGCTCTGAGCAAAACGAACCTGCTATTGTTTCCAAGACCATGTTTACATTTATAAGTAGTACCACCACACTTGGTAGGCATAGGAGATTATTATGGAACTGCTAATGCAAAAAGAAATGCATTGTCACAGACAGAATGTGGAGGGTGCAGTGAAGTTGCTGAGTGTCTTCATTCTAAACAGATTTGAAAAGAAACCTGTATGTGGCTGCTTAGAATGAGCATTTGGCCTGGAATCTCTGCACTTCTTTCACGGCTGTGAAGCCTGTGTTTTAGAAACAAGTAGTTTCCAAAAAAAAAGAGGATTTTGTCATTCATTCAGACCATCACCAAGTGTAAGTTCAGCATCAGTAAGTTTGCAGATGACACCAAATTGGGAGCATGTGTGGATCTGTTAGAGCGCAGGAGGGCTCTGCAGAGGGACCTGGACAGGCTGGACTAATGGACACAGTCCAGTGCCAGGAGTTTGAACAAGGCTGCGTGCCAGGTTTTACACTTTGGCCACAACAACCCCAAGCAGTGCTACCGGCTGGGGACAGAGTGGCTGCAGAGCAGCCAGGCACAGAGGGACCTGGGGGTACTGGTTGACAGCTCAGCATGAGCTAGCAGTGTGCCCAGGTGGGCAAGAAGGCCAATGGTATCCTGGCCTGTATCAGGACCAGGGAAGTCTTTTTGCCCTTGTACTTAGCACTGGTTAGACCACAGCTTAAGTACTATGTCCAGTTCTGGGCCACTCAATTCAAGAAAGATGTTGAGGTGCTGGAAGGTGTCCAGAGAAGGGCAGCAAGGCTGGGGAGGGGCCTGGAGCACAGCCCTGTGAGGAGAGGCTGAGGGAGCTGGGGGTGTGCAGCCTGCAGAAGAGGAGGCTCAGGGCAGACCTCATTGCTGTCTACAACTACCTGAAGGAAGGTTGTAGCCAACTGGGGTTGGTCTCTTCTACCAGGCACCCAGGGACAGAACAAGAGGACACAGTCTCAGGTTGCACCAGGGCAGGTTCAGGCTGGATGTTAGGAAGAAGTTCTTCACAGCAAGAGTGACTGGCATTAGAATGGGCTGCCTTTGGTGGAGTCACCATCCCTGGAGGTGTTTAAGAAGAGGCTGGATGAGGCACTTGGTCCCATGCTTTAGCTAGAAAGGTTAGATGGTAGGTTGGACTCGTTGATCCTAGAGCTCTTTTCCAACCTGGTTAATTCTGTGATTCTGTGATTTTACAGATCTTTAAATTAAGGAACCTTCAAGAGAAGCAGAAGTTTTGAAAAGGATGGGACATAATTTTGCTGCATCAACATAATCATTAGTGGTACTGCTTTGTGCTGCTGACAGTTGCTTTTTGTCCAAATGCAGTAGGAAAATAGCAGTCAGTCAGTTCTGAGATAAACAATAACACTTGGAAATGTTAAAAATGTTAACTCAAGTGCCCGAGGTAATATTCAATTAAGGTAGTGACATTGGGGTTGGATATGGTGCTTGTTCCCATTCCTGCTCTAGAGATACTGGGAGATTTGATATTTATTTCACAGACAGCAAAGGCTAAATCTGTCTTTTTTTTTTTCCCCTCACGGAAAATGCCAGGTTTCTAATCAAGCAAATTATAGGGATGACATTAAGTTCTTTAACTGCTCTGGCCCACCACAGACATTAAATTTCACCCCTTCTTCAAGCAATTTCTATTTTTAGACTGACATAAATCCAATTTTTGCAAACCAGTTATAAACAAATTTGGATGTATGCACTTGGGGGTTCATCCAAATTGAATTAAATGAGTTAAGTTCTGCCTCTGTTATTGAACATCTTTTCTGCTAGAGACCAGTTCTTATATTTGGGATGAATATAAGTGCTTTATGAGGTGACAAAAACCTTTCTGTTCCCATCTAGGGAAAGAACCAAAGAATTTGCTTGGTTGTGTTTTAAATGTTGTTGGAATTTCCCTGTAAAAAAATTTCCCAAGATGTAGAGAGTGAGATGTGGCATATTTAAAATACAGAAAGGTCAGCAAAACAATTGAAATTAGTATGGACCACCTTATGTAAGGACACTTCAAATCTACCTTTTTTTCTGATGTGGTAAGTGATGGAGATGTAGTTGGTCTGCTTTTTAATGCTTTTTCATCACATTCAATCATACAGCATAGCATGACAAAGACCTTTGCTAGTACTCTCTGTTAGTACTGTAGACTGTCCCATAAAGACAAGTAATGGTAATACTTATGTGACCCTGTCACAGAAGCATCCTGTTCTTCCCATCAGTTCAGGCTTAGCCCTACTTTCTCCTTTGCATTTTCCTATTGCTGATTCCCAGCACTGTATCTGCTAAGATGTACAGGATGCCTCAGAGGGTCCAAAACCAACAGGTGGTAGGAACAGCACTTTTGCTCTCTGTAGTTCCTGGGCACAACCTCCCTTGGGATTGTTTAAGTCTGGGGTTTTGTTTTCTGTAATTCAAATCCTCAGTATTTCAAATACAGGAAGCAGGAAACATATACTAGGTGGCATAGTTCATTCTGGATGTGAAGGCAACTTAAAAAAAATCATAGAATCATAGGATCAACCAGGTTGGAAGAGACCTCCAAGGTCATTCAGTGCAACCTGTCAGCCAACCCTAACCAATCAACCAGACCATGGCACTAACTGCCCCATCCAGGCTTGTCTTGAACACCTTTAAGGACAGCAACTCCACCACCTCCCTGGGCAGCCCATTCCAATGCCAATCACTCTCTCTGGCAAGAACTTTCTCCTAACATCCAACCTGTATCTGTAAAAATGTATACCATTTAAGCTCTCAGCAGGACACCAAAAAGTCGAACTGTCTGTGTTTGTAGTTTGAAGATATTCAAGCTTTATACTTCATTTATGGTGAGAGCTATACAATAGAATCATAGAATGGTTTAGGTTGGATGGGACCTCAAAGCTCATCCAGTTCCAACCCCTTGCCATAGGCAGGGACACCTCCCACTAGTACAGGTCACTAAAGGCCTTGTTCAACCTGGCCTTGAACACCTCCAGGGAGGGAGCAGCCACAACCTCCCTGGGCAACCTGT
>VWZE01009422.1:307124-320884 GCA_013396675.1 Eubucco bourcierii
CATGTCACTGACAAAGATGTTAAACAGCACTGGTGCCAGCACTGATCCTTGAGGGACACCACTTGGCACTGGTCTCCAGGTGGACATTGTGCCCTTGATCACCACTCTCTGTGTGCCACCATCCAGCCAATTCCTTACCCAGCAGTGCTCCACCCATCAAGTCCATGTTTTTCCAGTTTGGTGACCAGGATGTCATGTGGGACAGAGTCAAATGCCTTACTCAGGTCCAGGTAGATGCCATCAGTTGCCCTTCCCTTGTCCACTGTTGCTGTGACTTCATCATAAAAAGCCACTAAATTTGTCAGGCAAGATCTGCCCTTGGTGCAGCCATTGCTGGGTACCACCAATCACCTCTGCTTTGTTTTCCATTTGCCTTAGCAGAGCCTTCAGGAGAATCTGCTCCATGATCTTACCAGGTACAGAGGTGAAACTGACTGTTCTGTAGTTCCCAGGGTCATCCTTTTTTCCCTTCTTGAAGATGAGTGTTATGTTTACCCTTCTCCAGTCAGCAGGAACTTCACCAGTCTGCCATTACCTTTCAAATCTGATGAGCAGTGGTTTAGCAACCAGTGGTTTATCCTCTTTGTGTGTTATGGAAAGTTGGGAGGAAAGACTGTATCTGCTGACATCACTTTGCTGTTCTGCAGCTTACATTGCATTGTTGGTGTAACATTTCCTGCTAAATTTGCTTTATTGAAAGTAATGAGAGACTTGGTTCTCCCTTATGTAATTGGAAAATCTGAAATCTAGGTTTAAATAGGATTTCATATTCTTTATAGAATCATAGAATGGTAAGGTTGGAAGGGACCTCAAGGATTATCTAGTTCCAACCCCCTGCCATAGGCAGGGACACCTCCCACTAGTACAGGTTACTCAAGGCCTCATCCAGCCTGGCCTTGAACACCTCCAGGGAGGGAGCAGCCACAACCTCCCTGGGCAACCTGTGCCAGTGTCTCACCACCCTCACTACAAAGAAATTCCTCCTAACATTCAGTCTAAATCTCCCCTCTACCAGTTTAAACCCGTTGCCCCATGTCCTGTCATAACAAGACCTTTTCAATAGTCCCTCCCCAACCTCCTTGTAGCCCCCTTCAGACATTGTAAGGCTACTCTAAAGTCTCTTGGGAGCCTTCTCTTCCCAGGCAGCAGAGTCGCAACTTTCTCAGCCTGTCCTCATAGGAGAGCTGCTGCAGCCTCTGAATATACTAGCAATGAACTTCCTGACAAAGGGCCATGATGATACAGTCTTTTCCCCCTAGTTCTGCTGAACTGTGAAGCTGATATGGTGTAAACTATCATTTAGTATGTAGTCACTCCTGCTTGCATTCTTGAGAAGAACCTCAGAAGGAACAACTCACATCAGGTATTCCCCTTTTTGAGTGAACTGAGGCTGTAAAAGATGGCTACAGTAGCTGTGAAAGCTACTCTCATCCAAATCACAGCCTGAGTCTGGTATAGGTTGACAAGCAGTCTCCATTGGCTGGCATCAGTAAACTTACTACATGTATACTTTCCACAAACTTTTAACAATTGCATAGTAGTTACATTTCTATAATTAGCTGCCCTGCAACCTGCTAAAACAAATGTTGTGGTGTGTCTGTAGATTGGTGATAAGAGATGAATTGAATTTGTAACTCATTCATTGACTGCCTAAAAAATTATGTGTAAGGTTACAACAGGGACTAAGGATCATTAAACATATTATGAATGCATCTATTGTTGACATTCACTTAAACCCTTCTGAGCAAGGCAGTTATGCAGTAGCTTTCTTTGTAGATAAATATTTGATCATGATACTGCTTGTATTGCTTTGATTAGGAGATGATTGCCCTGTTTAGCTTTAGTCACCATCTGATATTTGCCAGGCTAAACACCTGTGAATGCCATTGCCTTCTTTCCTGAAGAGCTCTGTTTAAGTTCCTGTGAGCATGAAATCAGGAGTTAACTTTAACATGGAAAATATAGTAGTAGTTTGAAAGAGGAAGTTCTTAGTGCTGATCTGATTTCATCTGTAGGTTTGTTCAGAACAACAGTGTGTTACCAGGAAGCAGGTGAATTGTTTTAAAAAAAAAAAAAAAGTCTGGGTAGAGAAGATGCAGAAGAGAGTTGCTTCTTCAATTGAATAAAAAAAACACACCCAAACTACCACCACCACCAAAAAAAGCAAACAACCAGAACTATTTCAGTTCATACTAAATCAAGCCTCAGAGCATAACTAAGACATTTTAACTCTCTGAAATGATGTGATATGCTGAGAAAGAGAAATGATTTCTCCATTCTCAAGGCATCCTTTTTTAAATGTTTCTGTATGTTTAGAGTTTATGTTATGGGAAGAGAATACATTACATGGAGAGAACTCCTTTTTTTCTGGATGGTTTTGATAAACAAAGCAGCAGCTGCATACAGGTTTCCACAGCAGTCTGGTTCTCAGTGCAGCTTGTCCTGGGTTTAAGGAGTGTGAGGTTGGTGACTTGAACGGATTGTGCATCTGGAGTGCTTGGTCTGCATAAAAAAGATTTCTTTTGCAGTTTGGTCTCAAACTTTCTGTAGTTAACTCTGCCTTTATCTAGTTGCCATTACTACCATGCCAATGGGTTTTTTTATTAGCATTTTTTAGTGGTGTCCCTCAGGGGTCAGTGCTGGGACCAGTGCTGTTTAACATCTTTGTCAGTGCCATGGACACAGGAATCAGTGCACCCTCAGCAAGTGTGCAGATGGCACCAAGCTGTGTGGCACAGTCGACTTGCTAGAGGGCAGGGATCCATCCAGAGGGACCTGGACAGGCTGGAGAGGTGGGACCAGGCCAACCTCATGAAATTCAGCAAGGCCAAGTGTAAGGTCCTGCACCTGGGTAGGCACAAATACAGGCTTGGTGGTGGATGGATGGAGAGCAGCCCTGAGGAAAAGAACCTTGGAGTCTGGGGTGATGAAAAGCTCAACATGAGCCTGCAGTGTGAGTGCAGCCCAGACAGTAACCGAGTGCTGGGCTGCAGCAAGAGCAGCGTGGCCAGCAGGGCAAGGGAGGGGATTCTGCCCCTTTGCTATGCTCTCCTGAGACCCCACCTGGAGTCCTCTCTGCATTTCTGGAGGCCCAATACAAGAAGGACATGGAAGTGCTTGAGCCAGTCCAGAGGAGGCCACAAAGGTGCTCAGAGAGCTGCAGCAGCTCTGCTGTGCGAACAGGCTGAGAGAGTTGGGGCTCTGCAGCCTGGAGAAGAGAAGGCTTCCAGGAGACCTGATAGTAGCCTTCCAGTGTCTGAAGGGGACTCCAGGAAGGCTGGGGAGGGACTATTGTCAAGGTCTTGCAATGACAGGACAAGGGGCAATGGGTTTGAACTGGCAGAGGGAAGATTTAGACTGGATGTTAGGAAGTTGTTTGCAGTGAGGGTGGTGAGACACTGGCACAGGTTGCCCAGGGAGGTTGTGTCTGCTCCCTCCCTGGAGGTGTTCAAGGCCAGGTTGGAGGAGGCCTTGAGTGAGCTGTACTAGTGTGAGGTGTCCCTGCCTATGGCAGGGTGTTGGAACTGGATGATCCTTGAGGTCCCTTCCAACCTTACCATTATATCTACTGTGATTTGATTCCTTCCCCCTTTACCTAAAGTGTGAAGCATGAATAATGGCATTCTTGAATTTCCACTTAATCTTCTTAGCTCATCTTGCAATGACTTTTTTTCTGGTTTGAGTTCTGTACCTTCTGAAAAAGTCATGTATTAAAATAGCTTTGCTTTTATGTACTCATTATGTGAAAGTTTGCCATTTGTTTCTCAATCCAAAATAGGACAAACAACAACTGTTGTTATAACAATTCATGTAGCAGAGTGAATTAGTAACCTTTTCCTTGCATAAATATCATGCTCATCTACCAGATGCAGCAGAATATGTAATATTAGCTCTCTGACTTCACAAGGTTGATACTAAAACTTTGTGTAAGTAATATGATGTCTGGTAATTTAACCTAAATAAACTTTTAAAGCAGATACTTTATCCATTGTGAAGAAATGTATGCAGTTCTGGAGCCCTCAGCACAGGAAGGACATGGAAGTGCTGGAGCGGGTCCAGAGGAGGCCACGAGGATGCTCAGAGGGCTGCAGCAGCTGTGCTGTGAGGACAGGCTGAGAGAGTTGGGGCTCTGCAGCCTGGAGAAGAGAAGGCTTCCAGGAGACCTTAGAGTAGCCTTCCAGTATCTGAAGGGGGCCTACAGGAAGGCTGGGGAGGGACTATTGACAAGGTGTTGCAATGCCAGGACAAGGGGCAATGGGTTTGAACTGGCAGAGGGGAGATTTAGACTGGATGTTAGGAGGAAGTTCTTTACAGTGAGGGTGGTGAGGCACTGGAACAGGTTGCCCAGGGAGGTTGTGGCTGCTCCCTCCCTGGAGGTGTTNTTATTTCAGATGGTTTAGGGAATTTTTCCTCCTCGTTCTCTAGAATGTAACTTTTTATGTAAATGTAACATGACAATTTCTTGTGGTAGTGGACCAAAGTAGCAAAATGACGTGCTAACTGCCTTGAAGGGTGTTATTTGCTGTATTTCTGTTTAGCTAAGACAGCTTGACAGTTAGAAATCTAATCTTCTTTGATTTGTAGATTCAAGATGCTGCAAGTCAGGGCTTGAAATTTGTTGGAATTATACCTCAATACCATTCCCAAAAGAACTGTCTTGTCAGCACCTCCCTGACACCTGCCAGTAACAACTCTGTGCAATCGAGAGATAATAAAAATGTTTCGAATTACCTCGAGGATCATGCTTCAGCGGATGGTGAGAAAATAGATGGCATTAATGGATGCAGCACTGCTGCACCCAGTGAGGAAAGTGCTGACCAATGTGCCACATCCAGGGAGGGCTGGAAGGGTGAAGGACAGGCTACTGAAGAGCTCAATCTCGACTTTGCAAAGGGGAATGAAGAACAGTTTCAGCATGCAAAGCCAAGTGTAACAGAAGCAGCAGACAAGCCGAATGGAGTTGTGGAGGATGAAACGCCAGCACCAAACTTGAAACCACTGACTGGTAGTAAGTATTGTCCTGATCTCTCATACCTAAAAGCCAAGTTAAAATTGTCTCAATTATGCTAAGGTTGGAACTAGACGATCTTTGAGGCCCCTTCCAACCTTAGCATTCTATGTTCCCAGTTCCTTTGAGGGGTCACTGTAATTACAAAGAAAAGATGTGCCCAATGAGCCACTTAACCTGGTTTCAGCATGGTTACACAGTTCACAACAACTGGATGTTAAGTCAGATGAAAAAGGGAGAGTTGATATGGGTGGAGACAACTTGGTTATGGCCCCTTTGTATGCTTGGGTGTAAAGACTTTTTTTTTTTTTTTTTTTTTTTGTCTACTGCTCAGTGGAATTGGCTCATTTCTGCATTTGTTGTGATACCCTGAGAGCTCTTGATCTTTGTATCATTTTTGTCTATTTGAATAAAAAGCACTGCTGATCTGCCTGACTGAGGTTTTGCAGAGGGAATGTCACAAAACCTTATCACAGCTAGCCCCTTTGTAGCAGCAGAACAGATAGCTGAATTTAATCCACATCAGGAATATGCATGATCAGTTTCCTACTATCCTACAGTCAGGCTGGGCTCAGTGCTACAGTCAGAATTGGGCTTACTGGGAAGGAGCAGTAATTTTTGTTAATGGTTCATGTTTGCTAATTCATAGTGTGGGTCCTCTTGGTAATGGTGCTCCTAATAATTTCCCTTCCCATTCCTTTTACTTTTTTCCTCTTTTTTTTTTTTTTTGTGACAAGATTATTCTATGTGTACCAGTGTTTGTTCTTTCATTTCTTTGACATATTTCTCCTGAACTGTGCTTTCTACTCCTGAATGTCATTTTAGACCAGCAAAACAGAAAAATCTCTGCTGAGGTCTCAAAATACCCCTCTTTAGGAGCTTGTTGCTTGTAGTTTACTTCAGTAGCAGGATTTGCAGTTCAAAGTAGAATGTAGATCAGAGTAATCTAGAAAATGAGAAGTCTTCAGAAAAATCTTTTTTTGCCACATTTCCAGTTTTTAAACATTAAAAATATTTTTCTTTCCTATTTTTGCTTAAATCCTGGAAAACATTGTGTACATTTGTTTCTTTTACTGCTTTGCTTACGTTCCTTACACACTACAAATCTATGTAAGGAAATTCCATCTCCATTCCTTTCAACTGGTGCTGTCCTTGACTTCAATTTATCTGTATTCTTTATCTTTTACATATTGAGTCAAACAATTCTACCCCCTTGGGGGTTTTGTGTATAGGACTGAGAATGACTTGGCATTGCCTTAGTTTCTGTTGCATTTTAGTGTGATTTTTGCCATCAAATTTGATCACACTCTAGTAAAACTTTCACCACTCTTTCTTCAATCTTTGTTGGGCAAAAGGGCACCCAGATTTGGTCAAACTATAGCTATTATTTGAATGTTTGTTCTAGTTTACATTAGAATCTTGCCTATTATAAAATCTCTTTTAGTTTTATAGTTTTAAAGTCTAGTCAGACCTGGTTTTTTATATACTCTGTCTTTGAGAGAGTTAACATAACCAGTTTCATATTCTTCTCTATAATTAACAGTAAAAATCTTCTGTAACCATAGTCTTAATGTTTCTGCATAATATGAAGCTGATCACCTCCAATCTTGCCAACCAGGATTTTACTACAGCTGCTGATTTGCCAGATAAGAGGGCTTATTTTAAAAACATCTTTGGTTTCCTCATTTATCATTCTTTCTCTGAGTCACAGATTTTTTTTAATTGATGAATTATGCAAATGCTTTCCAAGATGGAAGGTCTGAGAAGGCAGCTTTATGTGACAGCACACCTGTAGGAGGATTTTGCCAGATCTATTGCCCATACAGCAGTGCTGATTTCTTTGTTACTTGTGTATGGATTTTTGTTATTGGAGCACTCCCTTTTCCTCCCATGGAAAATGTATTTCAGTCTTTGGCACCAATTCTCCATCCTTCCTTGGGAACATGAAGATAGAAAGCATCACTTGTTTGGTTTTTCCAGTTAGCCTCCTTATTCCTTCCTATGGGAAGCTACCATTTTTGAGCTCCTTCTTCCCTATATAAAACTTCAGGGGAAAAAAAAAATCTTACTGTTTGGAGACTCTTCATTTTGTTTTGTTTTGTTTTAGTTTTTGTTTGGGGTTTGTTTTGGTTTGGTTTTTGGTGGGGTTTTTGTTTGTTTGTTTGTTTTTGGTTTGTTTGTTTGTTTTTTATTTTAGTTTTTCTACTTCTCAAATGTTATTTTTGTGCTCCTTTCTTTTTTCTCCCCAAATATTTTTTAGCGCTCCTTCACTTTCTCTTTAATAAACAGTCTTGAAAATTATTTGTCTGTGAACAAGACCCAGATTTTTCAGTGGTGTGTCCAAAAATACTCTCTTACCTAGAATAAAACTGAAGATGTCTGTCCATGCATGAGCAGTCAGACTCACTTGTAAAAGCTGTTGCCAGCAGTGGCTTGTTAGGACTCATATAGTATGAACTTCGTAATGGTGACAAACCAAGTCAACCACTGAAAGACTTTCAACCATCTTAAATGTGTGTTGTCAACAGCCCAGTGTAAAATCCAGGTTATCATCTCCTTATGGATTTTCAGTTTTATGATTTGGTATTGTTAGCAGCAGAAAGATCTCCATTTCCAATACAATTCTGGTTTGGGGGACAGAATCAAAATTCTCTGTGTATGCTCTTCTGAGTTGGAATTGTCATGATTTATTTTTTTCTAAACAAGTGGTAAACAGCAAGAGGATTCATGTTAACAATTTCCCCCCCCCCCTTTTTACTCTATTTGAATCCATAGTTCATCTGAGATCACTAGGTCCTTTCATGTTTGGTTGTATTGTGAGCTCTCCAAGTGCTGCCAGCCTGCCTCTGAGCATTGCCCTTCTAATATCTTTTTCAATTTACATGCTACTTCTTACTCAGTGATGTTTGATAGAGAACAGTCTTAGCATTTCTTTTGATACCTCTTTCTTTAATACTTTGTGTTAGAATGTAATCACTTGCAAACAAAGGGAGCTTATTGATTGAATTTCATATAATGACATTATATGAATTTCTTTGGGGAGAACTTTTTTGTTATTTGGAAATGTTACCATTGATTTCCATATCTATTAATAAGTAAAACAGTAACATCCAAACATTTTTTTAATCACTAATTCTATTGAGAGCTGTACCCTTAAGAGAACTTGGAAGGTGTATCTGCACCTAAACTTGCTTCCAATTGAGGGCTGTGAAAGCTCAGTTTTGCTGAGCTGTTCAAGGCCAGATTGGATGAGGCCTTCGTAACCTGTACTAGTGGAAGGTGTCCCTGCCTATGGCAGGGGGTTGGAACTAGATGATCCTTGAGGTCCCTTCCAACCTTACCATTCTATGATTCTATGACTTTTTTGTGACAGCGAGATTACATTGACTACTTCTATGATATGCTAGAGGAAATACAGAGCAGAGTCTAGAAAATGTTCTCGTTTTTAAGACCCTTCATAATTCCACCTCCAAAATTCATTTGCTGTTGTGTTAATGGCTTGCCTTGGCTCAGACCCAGAGTAAATCAACAAACCAGCAAACACAGTCTCTACATTAATGATTCATTGCATTTTCTTTAGATGATACTACTACTTGCTAGGTCCATGCCATTGTATTAACAAACCCAAGTTATTTAATGTTTTAGTTTGATGGCTGCAAATGCAGTTCCTCCTAAATTTACAGTGAGATTTTTGTATTTGAACTGTCCTTAGTGTCACAGATCTTTTAACAATTCATTCAGTGGGAAGATAAAAGTACTCTGTCCATTAATTTTTAGTGATTTTGTGACTGCTGCAGTTCTTAAAGCAGCCTGTGGAGCATGTTCTCCTATCTTGGTTTACACCAATAACCAGCAGGGTGGTTGTGCTTTAGAACACACTGGGTTTGGGGACTTAAAGCAGCTTGTGGAAGCATGTTCTCCAGTCTCAATTTACACTGATAAGCAGTAGGGTGGTTGTGCTTTAGAACACACTGGGTTTGGGGACTTAAAGCAGCTTGTGGAGCATGTTCTCCAGTCTCAATTTACACTGATAAGCAGTAGGGTGGTTGTGCTTTAGAACACACTGGGTTTGAGACTTAAAGCAGCTTGTGGAGCATGTTCTCCAGTCTCAATTTACACTGATAAGCAGTAGGGTGGTTGTGCTTTAGAACACGCTGGGTTTGGGGACTCTACTCTACTGGACACTGCAGAAATGTATTAAGGAGATAACAACATCTCAGAATATTTTTTCCAGTTGCAAAGTGTAATGGGGTGAGGGCAAGAAGTGAGTTATAGGTTGTTTTAGCTGAAATGTTATGGTACAGTTGTTGCATTACTCTGTTTTTTACTTTTTGGTAGAAGCAGAGATCTTCGTTCTCTTCAACAAGCCAAAAAGCCCAGAGAAATGCAGCCAGTATTACACAGTGACTATCCCGATGAGGATCTCCAGGAATGGGCAGACTGTCAACAGTTTAGAAGCAAATTGGCTGGAGCATATGACAGATCACTTCAGAAAAGGAGGCTCATTGGTAAACGCTGTCTTCAGCCTTGGAATGGTAAATGGTATGGAAATTACAGAAAGCATTAAGCTGTGATTATTTTCCTTTCTCCTCTAATAGAGGTCATTATCTTTGAAGAGAAGACATTCGGGAGGTGCTTTAGTATAGGCTTGGGGCAGATTTGTTTTAGATCAGCCCATTTCAGTGAAATGGAATGAAAGCACAGGAAATATTTTGGCATCTGAATAAGAAAAACAGATCATGTATTGTCTTTTGCAGACATGCCGAAGATGATCTTGTAATTGCAGAAATATACAGTTAATAACAGTACCAAGTCAAATAGATTAAACTAATAAGATTGTAGAGCAGATGACACAAATGGCAGAGTGGCTTTTCTCCTAGCTGTCTGGCCACATGCTGCATCTGGGTCTGATTGCAGGTCACTGTAAGGGCTTTGCGTTTTCATCTGGCCAACATGTAGCCACTTCTTCACAGACCCTTTCTACCTTCATGGCACACATTTTTCTAAAATCATCTTCTGTTTGTTTCATTGTAACCAGTGTGTTCATGTAAGTGATGGATAAATGTTGGTCTTACTTGAAGAACAGAAGGTTAAAAACCAGATTTTTGCATGTTGTGGAAGTGAGGGACTGAGTCTGACTTAATGTAGCAGCCAGTCTACACCACACTCACTGCTATCATGGGTTTGAAGATAAACTTGCTGTAAAAAGATATTGGTGCTTAGTAGGAATCTGAGAGACATAACCAAGGGGCCATGAGAATAAAACAAGAGAAGTACTTGAACATTAAAAAATGTTGAAGTTAAAGCCAAATTAATTTTACTGGAAAATTATATGACTTCTATACTTACTGTACTTAATGGTTAAAGTGCTTATGGCTGAATCTTTCATCTAATTTTGGTTTGTTTTGCATTCTTCAAAAGGAATGTGGTAACCCATGGATTTGGCACTGCTACTAAGATTAGTGGATTTGTGCCTCAAAATTACAAGGGGACTGCACTCGGAGCATCTTCTTTCCATTTTACTGTTGGTCAGAATTCCAGGACTTATGATAAAACAAACAGTAATATGAGTCAGTTCTGGTAAAAGTCCATCAGGAAGTTAACAAGCAATCCTAATTTTTCACTTTGCAAGCAAGTAGCAAAAAAGGAAGGTCTAAAGTTCAGCTGATGGAATGCTTTCACTCAGCTTCCTGGAAAGCCTTGTAATTGCTAGTTAAGTTGCTTAAAAACAAATGGTCATTTACTTTATGTGTATAAATTGCAACTCATAGAGACAAACCTAATTGGCTCTAACAGGCTCAATGTTTTCTTTAATAAAAACTGCTTATCAGTGCACTCTTAAAATGCTTTAAACACAGTGTTTTTCTATTAGTTAAACTTCTGAAGTTCATTTACAGAACAGAGGCCTGGGGGAAGTTCATGTACTTGGATACCAGTACTCCTCACACTGCCTGTAGACTAGATAAAGTAGGCTTGAATGATGACAATACAATTCCAATGCAAACAGGACAACAAATTGTGTAAAAGTGATCAGATATCAGAACAAGTTAGATTGGAGGTGAAGATGGAGAATTAATAAACATTATTGTAACTGTTTTAGAATTACAAGGAGAACAAGCTTAGAAGTGAAAAACTCAGAGTTAAGGTTTCTAAAAGTGTGTTAATTAGAACAGTTACATTAGAACACCATGAACATGCCCATGCTATTAGAAGAACATCTGCTAAGAACATCTCTAAGTTCCTGTCAGTTGCATTTCATAGAATCATAGAATGGTAAGGTTGGAAGGGACCTCAAGGATCATCTAGTTCCAACCCCCTGCCATAGGCAGGGACACCTCCCACTAGTACAGGTTACTCAAGGCCTCATCCAATCTGGCCTTGAACAGCTCAGCAAAACTCAGCAAAACCTCCCTGGGCAACCTGTGCCAGTGCCTCACCACCCTCCCTGTAAAGAACTTCCTCCTGACATCCAGTCTAAATCTCTCCTCTGCCAGTTTAAACCCATTGCCCCTTGTCCTGGCATTGCAAGACCTTGTCAATAGTCCCTCCCCAGCCTTCCTGTAGGCCCCCTTCAGATATTGGAAGGCACTCCAAGGTCTCCTTGAAGCCTTCTCTCCTCCAGGCTGCAGAGCCCCAACTCTCTCAGCCTGTCCTCATAGCAGAGCTGCTGCAGCCCTCTGAGCATCCTCGTGGCCTCCTCTGGACCTGCTCCAACACCTCCATGTCCTTCCTGTGCTGAGGGCTCCAGAACTGCACACAGTGCACACATAAGCATTTAAATCCTTATAATTTAGATCCTAAAATTTTCCTGTGCTGCAGAGAAACAGAAGAGCTTTTCCATTCATACAGCAAGGAGTACGAAACAACCCAGGTAGGGAGGAGGGAAGGGCAAGGGGGCTGAGGGCTTCTCAGCTCCTTAGGTTTTTCTAGTCTTTTATGGCAGCCTATCTGGCCCTTCATAGCTGGTCTCCTTATTCAGTAATTAATCCTCTTTCAAATTAAGGCATACTTTCTTTAATTGGTTATTTCACATTTCTTTGTTCTGAAAGCTGGTTTTCTCTTTGGCTTAAAGTACAAATTCATTATTTTGCTTATTAGACTTAAAAGCAGAGTTATTATCTTCTTCTTTCCCTCCTTGTCTTTTGAATATCGAATGCAATGAAGATTTCCAGATTGTCAGTAGTCATAAATCTGTTTCTTCCTTCTGCCAACAGTTTAATAATTAGTCTTTAAAAGAATTTTAAAGTTCACTGATAACAATTCTTTCTTTTTGCTTATTGTACCAGATAATTATAAACAGAAAGATGACAAAATTACAAATTGCAGTATGTAAACCATGCAGAGTTACCCCATGTATCAACAGTATTCAGATTTTGCTAGGATGTTAGAAGTAGCAGCTTGCTTGGTCTTTGAATGTTCTTATGTTGACAAATGACAGTTATTTTCAATTGGAGTTCAGTTACTTGCTGGTATTGTTTATCCAGCTCCTGTCATTGCCAGTTCTGCCTGTAGTCCCAGGTGTAAACTGACCCTGCCTAGTGACCTGAAGTGATCGTAGGACTTCATCCTTATGCTCTTCTAGTGAGAAGTGGAAACTGTAGCAGCAAGTCACAGATTAATACTATTGCAGGTGGAAAAGATGTCAACAAGTGGGAGTCTCCTTTCTTTTAACAGCAAGTCTTCAGTCAGGGTCAGAAGGAAGAGTCCAAGCTAAGGTTGTATCTTGATGCCTTAACAGAGTAATCACAAACCTGCTCATCTTTAGTTGCTTTGAACTGCAGATCTTTGGTATCCTTGTATCTGTTTTACCATTCTGTCTGTGAATTTCCTGCCTTTCAAACTTAGAAAAAGCCAGCCAGCCAACCAGAAAACATTGACTGTACTTAAAGACAAAGCAAATGAAACAAAATGTAAGTTCCTTGAAAGAAGACAGTAATCAGGTTTTTAGAAGGTCAGATTGTCTGTCTCTTAGGTTTGCACCATCTATGACAAAGATGAACCAGTGATGCATTTGGCCAATTATAGTCACCTTATCCACTGAAGTGGCTGGGATTTTTTATCATCCATATGGAATTATTTTCTTTGTGTGTACTGAAGATGAAACAATTCAGGAGGAGAGAGGAATATAAATACAAAGCAAAGGCCAACATTTGGGTCAGGCATCACATAAAGCCACAGATAGCTGGTTCTCCTCATCGAGAGCTACAGCAGCCTAAAGGTTTGTTTCCTAGATGAGGGAGATTTGCAGTTCAGAGACAAGGGGAAAATTGTTGCCCACTAGGAAAGCTCTCATAGTAAAGTAAGAAATCTTTTCCTGTACACTACTTGTAAATAAGAAGGAAGAACATCAATATAGCTTTTTCTCAGTCCAACTACATCAAATATTTACACAACCCAGTGAAAGTAGCTTTTTGTGCACAATGGGATACCTCAATAAAAAGTACAGTGGTAGTGAAACATTTTCAGAGGAAGGGCAGTGATTGTAACCTTTATGTTCTGAGCCTTTTCTTTAAGAAAGAGTGAAATTATGTCAGTTTAAGAGTAAAGACTGGGAAATTATACCACAACCAGCAAAGTCAGAATGATGTGTTTTATTGACATTCCTTACTGACCTATTGCAAGTGAACTCACAGTATCACCAGGGCTGGAAGAGACCTCAAAGATCATCAAGTCCAACCCATCACCACACACCTCAAGACCAGACCATGGCACCAAGTGCCACGTCCAAACCTGCCTTGAACACCTCCAGGGA
>VWZE01009423.1:0-52817 GCA_013396675.1 Eubucco bourcierii
TCAGGCCCCATGGACTTGTGCACATTCAGGTTTCTCTAAACCAAAATTTCACCTTTTCTAGAAATTCTTTTTTTTTTTTTTTAAAGTTAAGATTACAGAACTGTATGTGGTCTCATGTATATACTGTTTTATTCAAAAATCTTTTAACTGAATGCCAAAATGGCAATGAAAGATGGAAATACTTTCTTTCCTATTTCTTCAGTTTAGAATTCAGTTTCAGGATGGTTCCCTGGCATTCTTCCAGCTCATTTGATCTATTTTTTGAGATCCCACATGTCCCAAATTAGTATATGATGTTGCACAGCTGGAACTGAAAAGGCTTAATTTTTCTTTTAGATATCTTTTTACCGTTCTTATTCTAAATAAGTTACCATTTTATACTTTCTAAATTCTAGCCAAATCCAGCACTTGTGGCTCAGTCCTCCAGTGAATGAAAGAGTAAATTCTGTCTACTAACAAACTGATTAAATTTCTTATAAAGTGTGTTAGACCATTGTTTAAGTGATTATGTGATGCTTCTAGCCATAAGGTCCTCCAAGATGCCATACACTGATTTTTATCCTAAAGAACTTGTAAAATGAGCTATCAATTTTACTTAAATAATGTGGCTTTGAGGGGTTTAAATTCAGAAATAGACACAGAAGCAGGACCTGCAAGTTTTCACGTCAGTGGACAAGTGCTGCTGTATTCTAGATCTATCTTTAGAATCATAATCCTGTTCTGTCATTCTACCCTGTTCTAGTCTTGAATTTTTCTTAGTGGTATTACATGCCACTGTGTTTGGCTTAAAATATTGCAGTATTTTCTGGGAACTGCAGTAGTTCAAGACAATTAAATAAAAGTAATTCTGGCCTTCAGAGAAACAACGCAGTGTCTTACATGAATGTAGTGCTGCAATTAACAGCTACAAACTCTTCAGAAGAGACTGATGAGGAAGGAGAGATGGTGGGGTGGCCCAGTATGTTAGGTAGTGTTATAAGTGTCTAGAACTTAGTGACAATAGAACTGAGTATTAAAATTTGTGCCTTTATAGCTTCAGAGAAAGGATCAACAGCACCGAAGATGTCAGACCCAGAAATAGAGTAAAAGCTGACAGGTGTAAACTGCAGTAGGGAGATCAGCACTATTTGTTTGTATTGAGAGAGTACAGAATGCAGAACATAAATACTGAAACAACAGAGCCTGTACCTTCATAACAGTATGTCTATGTGGAATTTTACCAGCTGATTTTGTTTCTGTCTGTAAGTTGCAGGCTATTTGTTTACTTCCAGCACAGTGTCTTCAGCCAGTGAACAGAAACAGCAATCTTCACTGGGAATTTCGTGTCTAAACCAGATCTAGAACACTTGTTCAGTCATGGCTGAAGACATCTGCTGTTTTTCAACAGAAGAGGGGGAGAATTAGTTCTGCATTGAGTACTCTTTCCATGTCTTATTACCCTCATCTGTTTTTTAGAAAAATCATTATATGAAGTAATATTTTTCAGTGAATTCCTCCTTCAGTGCTGCCCTCCTCTCAGTCCTTGTAAACTTACTCTTGTTCAACAGCAAATTTCTACATGGGAAGCCTATGGGAGGGTTCCTGCAGAACTTAGTCAAGAGTCTGGGACTTGTTTGAGGCCGCTGAAACCCAAGTAATGGCTAAGATAGTGGGACTTAGAATGCTGAGAAAAATTGTTTAGGGAAAAGTAATGAAAATGTGAAATCTGTTGTGCATTAATGTATCGGAGTAGGAATAATACTTTTATTAAGGAATATCAAATGCACATATTAAGGAATATTGTATCAGTGAAACAAGTTTCCAGAGGGATGGAAGGATCCTACTATCCTGTATTGTGATTCAGAATATGGATACACTCCTGCTACATGAATTACAAATAATTTGACAGATCTTTGATATGTTAAACATACAAGTTAGTGATGAGATTGAAGGGCAGTCACCATAAAGCAGTCTGTATCCAATTTAGATGATTAAACCCCCCCATTAACCAATTAGAACTGTATTGCTTTGCAGCCACATTTTTAATACAAGCATATTCCTTAATCTCTGTGGGTAGTGACATGAGGTACTGCAGCTAGCATCCTGAGGTCATATGGACAAGCTTTGCCTCGCCACTCATCTATCTGGGTGCAGGTCACAAACGTGCGGGTCACACAATTCTGTTTCTTAGAGCTTTTTCAACTTGGCTTCAGCTGACATCAAAAAATGACAAGACAGCTACTTCATGTCAGAAAACCATAGGATTTCTTTTATTCTTGTTTTAAATGAAAAATTACTTACAATTACTTGGGAAATAAGATTATTCCTTCCAGACAGCATTCCATGTTTTTTAAGCAGTGATTCAGGACAGGAGCATGTACCTACTTGGCTTGTTCTTAATAATTTTCCATCTTACTTTATTCCATTTGCTGTGAGTTAGGCTGGAGGAAGCAAAGGTATCAAGAAGTACACATTTCTTACCTTAAATATGTTAGGAATAATCTGCAATATTCTAGAAATGTTCCTTAAAATTCTTGTCTCTTTCTGCTACTAAATATTTGATAGAAGAGCTCATTAAAGTGGAAGATAAATATCTTCTAATCAAAAATCATATGCTAACTCCTAGATGCTTTGGCAAGCATTAGTGCAAGTAGGGATGGATTGCACACTTACAGCTTTTAATAAACAGTGACTGGCTCTAATTTGTTCACAGCAGAATATAAACAATTACTTTGACAAATATTGTCCCCTTTCTGGTTTGTCACAGATAGAGTATTTACTCCTTTACAGTAAAGCACAGTAAAGAACCTATTTTCATGTTCCATGATTCAGATATGTGTATCACTGAGCAGACTGCTCATCTACTGAAAGAATTGTACTGCTTTCTTATAAACAACTAAGCACTTGAATAACACAATTGAAAAGAAAGAAATAGAGCAAAATGTTAAATATTTGTTTTGAATGAAAGTCTGGGAAGAGGCTGCTTACTTATAATTAATGTTACGTGCGTAAATCTGCATTTTGATTTGTATGAATTACAACCAAGTTAATAGTTACTACCTGTACAGAGTTAATGCCAATGCTTATCTTTTTGAAAACCACATTCTACACTCTTAAAAGATGAATGACAAGATTAGTACTCATGGATACTGCAAAGGAAAAGAACAGTGAAGGCAAGCGTATTGCAAGCTTTCTTGGAAGTTGTGCTAACAATGTTTTGTATCTTGGATCTTGAGTGACTTGGAAAGGTAGCTTTGTGTCTTTGTACTTCTAAAACTCATGTTCCTGAAACCCACAAGTAAGGAAGCAAATAAAAAAGAATGGTTTTTGGTTTTGGGGTGTGGGTTTTTGGTTTTTTGTTTGGTTGGGTTTTTTTAAATTTAGTTCAGTTCTGGAGTTTCGTTTGTGGTTTTTGTTTTGTTTCTGTTTCAGTGGGGATTTGTTTGTTTTTCAGTGAGAATTCTTGCCCACTGGATTCTAAACGGAGAAAAAAACTTGTTTTCTGTAGATCATTGAACAAACAGAACCCATCGACCTCTTGGTAAAAACTTGCACATCTCATGACTAATCCTCTTAGGTAAACTCAGGCAGCCTGTTAGCAGCCTGAAAACAGCTGGAAATTAGAGTAGGTGGGGGTGTTCAAGCAGCGTGTGGACCTGGCTCTTGGGGACATGGTTTGGTGTTGACCCTTCAGTGCTGGGTTGAATGTTGGACTGGATTGAAGGTCAGACTAGATGATCTTTGAGGTCTTTTCCAACCAGACATATGCTGTGACTCTAGTAATAGCTACAAAAGCATATGTGTTCTTACTACAGGTAAGAAAAACTACTATGGAAGTAGGACTGATTAAATTTTTCTATAAATATCCGCAAGTGAAATTAAATGTTGGTTATAATGGGCTTAATGCAAGACACAGCAGAAAGAACAGAATACCGTGTCTAGAGGTACTTAGGATGGCATAAGTATCTAGGATTTGGAACACAATCAAGTAGTACAGTGGAACCATGCATGTTTCTTGGAGAGCTCAAGTGTGTTAGCTAAAATGAGTAAGGGAATAGTAGTCTTCCATGGCAAACTGCCACCCATATCTGCCTTTCCTATATTATATAATTAAATTAAGTCTTACAATAAATATTTTCATTCTGGGTAGCTGCCCATGAATTGGAAACAGTCTTGTAAATGGAGCACTTTAATTAACCTTCTGTAAGTGAATCTGCTGTCTTACAACTCTTGAAGAATAAAATTTATGAGTATTAGAGTACCTAAAATAACTATTCTAATGATTCTTTCCTTCAAGTAATGTATTAAATATGTGGCAATTAAGCGGAAATTTTACATAGATAATTATATTAAAATTAATCTGAAGTTGTTACTAATATTTCACTACATGAACATAAGGGCACAAATTTTTTGTTTAGTTTGATGATAAGAATAGAATTCACTGCAAAGTTTTTCAAAGGTGTTTTAGATTGATTTGTGCCTGTGCTTATCTCAGTAACTAAAGGTGAATGACGTGGGATATAAATGTTCATGCCACACAGGGGACACAAAAGTACAGCTGCCATAGCAGTGGAAGTCTACCTAGTTTTCAAAGGAATAAAGTAAACAGAACCCTAAATACCTCCATTTAATTGAAATAGTACTATTCTCTCAAGTGGACTTGGGTAAGACCAGAAAAGGGGCCACACAGTGATTCTTGGTGCTGCAATGGAATAAGAATTTTTCCTACATTATGCATTCGTTTTATGAACTTTTAGCCTCACTGAGTAGAGAAATAGTTAAAGCATAATGCATAATGGTTAAACCACTAATCTAAGATGAAGTTTCACACTATAGAATTTGATGTCATATTAAAATCCACTAATGCCTTCTTAAAAGTGTGGTGGAATTTGTTTTCACAAAGATAAATAATTTATCACGGAATGGTAATGAAATAAACTATCAGAAAAGAATAACATAAGGTTGCAGTTACATTGGGAATGTTTCACCATCACAGTGTGCTACCTGGGAAGAGGCTATCTAGCTTCCTCATGTTGGTCGTGGAATCACAGAACGGTAAGGTTGGAAGGGACCTCAAAGATCATCTAGTTCCAACCCCTTGCTATAGGCAGGAACATCTCCCACTAGTACAGTTCACTCAAGGCCTTGTCCAACCTGGCTTTGAACCCCTTCAGGGAGGGAGCAGCCACAACCTCCCTTGGCAACCTGTTCCGTTGTCTCACCACCCTCATTCTAAAGAACTTCCTCCTAACATCCAGATTAAATCTATCCTCTTTCAGTTTAAACCAATTGCCCCTTGTCCTGTCATTGCAAGACCTTGTAAATAGTCCCTCCCCAGCTTTCCTGTACGCCCCCTTCAGATGCTGGAAGGCTACTCTAAGGTCTCCTGGAAGCCTCTTCTGCAGGCTGCAGAGCCCCAACTCTCTCAGTCTGTCCTCATACGAGAGCTACTCCAGCCCTCTGATCATCTTCGTGGTCCACTCATTCCATTTCAGGAGCTTTCATTGTGTGCACTATTCACTATGTATTTCTCCATAGTGTTTTAAGTGAGTCTGAGTAGTATAGCTGCAGAACTTAAAGCTGTTGTATGGCAGTGTTTCAGGCAGAGTTACTTAATTATCCGTTGTGATAACATGCAAGCTATGTAGCTCTTCTAATGAAAGACAGGTGTGCAAGAAACCCACATATGAACATGTTTATTAAATAATCAGTAAGAAAATGGAACAAGAAATTATTTTAAATGAGTGCTTGAAACACTCTCTAAGGATAATAGCACCTATTTTACATTTTTCATTTACTTCTGGAGAAACTCTACCCTCATCCACTTACAGATAAGAACCAGAAAGAGAGATTGAAGGATTCAACTTCCTGTGTTGAAGTTACTGTGTGTATGCTTACTGTGTCTGTGCTAAAGTCCTGCATGGCAGCAGTTTGAGTCTTAGTAAAGACAGAAGCCGTAGGGCAACTACTGAGTAAGACCTACTATATCTACAACTCTCTTCTGAAAGCTAGTGGTGTTACCACAATGAAATCCTACTGTATCTCCCTGGTACCTTAGGATCTAGAAACATCCACACCAAAGGGCTGTGCCTAATGTAGAAAATCTTAACATGACAGGTTTGATTTTATTTCCCATTAACTATTTTTTTCTGCATTTGCCATTCACTCTCTTTTCTGTTGTCTTTCACTGTAAAAGAGTGTGCTTTTTAGATCTGTTAGTAATTTAATACCTTTACTCAGCGAAAACATTATTGCTGTATTTGCAGGATATATTCTGCAAGAAGATATGTTACCCTAGCATTTATTACCCTAAGGGGTTAGCACAAATAGAGTGTATATAGTAGATTATTTTGAAAGACCATGAAAAAAAAAATTATTATTCCATTTAAAAGACTCGTGAAGTGAAACTCTGCTTCTTCCTTTGGGAGACTTACATTGTAAGAGATCTGAACAATTAGTATCACAAAGTTAAAGCCTGTTGCTCTAGCATCCCCTCACTTATGACAGGTAGAAAAGTCCAGTGCAGAAAGAGTCACACTCAATTTAAAACTGAGAAACATTCCAGCATGAATCCTTCTTTTTTGACTATATATTTTTTTTCTATTTCCCTTAACCTACCTTCTTAGAAGTCAGTAGACAAATGGCTGCTGGTACCATCTGAAGGATAATCAGACTTAACCACTAAGAACAAAACTTACTGTTTCTCTAAACCTTAGGGATCTAGGGAACGTATTTGTGTTCTCTGTATGGAAGGTTATGATGTGCAGCCTCACAAACAAGGCCTGGCCATTTACATAAACAAGATGGAAAACAGGTAAATGAGTTCTCATTTTGTGGTACATTTATCTCAGAATCTTCTAGCAAGTATTTGCTAATTTAACTCTCGATGGGGAAATTAAGGTAGCAATCTTAGTTGTTTGCTTGCCTTGGCACAAAGACTCAAAGAAAAAAAAGACAGTTTAGAGGAGGAAATTCTCTTAAATTTGTGCTCGAGCATGTTTCTTTGAGTATTTAAGTTACCAGTCAATTTATGCAGCTTGTTGTGTGTTGTCTGGCTGAGTCTGACCATCCTGCTGCTTATAAAATCATGTCAGGACAGCTAGCTTCTTCTATGGCTGGGTTTTTCTTCGGATTTTCTCTCCTGCTTTTGGTTAAATAAAGGTTTATTGCTGCTGAAGAACAGCATTCCTCTATTTGAATTAATCACAGTGATAGCTAAGAATCAAACAAATATTGTGCTTTACAACACCTCTCTGAAACAATGAGTTGCTATTTTTTGCATTACAGACAAGTACTTAAGCAGAAACAGAAAACTGCCACTTTTTGCTTGTGCTTTCACAGCTTGTGAAAATCTAGAGCACCTTCTCCTCCTCTTTCCATAGTTGTAAGTGTTCAGAAGATCCTTTGTGTTCTTTACTAATCAATCTTTTACAGAAAGATTGGGGCAAAACATAGCTTTTTGGTTAGTGTATTTGTCACAAGACCATCCTTTCTTAACATGTAAGACTGAAAAGAATCTCAGGTGATCAACACGTCCTTCTAAAGTAGGTTACCTCATTATGTAATCTGGGTCATAAAATGCTTGGCTTCCATCTTTGAACTGGTCAGTTATGTCTTCCCATTCCCTGTTCCTTTCCTATTTCCATAAAGGACCTTAGATGACAGGTATGTGCTGTGTTAGACCTCTCCTCCCTGCTGGTTAGCACCTTACTGATTTCTGGTTTAAGTGTTAACTAATACCCACCTGGATTTTATCTTGCACACCCTATCCTAAAAGTTTCCTCTATTCATGACTTAACCAGAACTAAAGTTGTACAAGACTCCTGCCCCACTCCATATCTCCTAAATAGAAGGGCTGCTGTGACTGGTCTATCATTACAAATTAAGTCAGGGGATTTTCCTCAGAAATGTAAACAGAACCTTAAACATTGGAAAAGATGACAGAAGGCAAACAAACAAATCTTTCAAGCAAGTACTAAGGAGTAGTAAGAATGTGTGTGAATAAAAAAAGGAAGGGCAGAAATCCTCATTGTTCGTTATCCTTGGGAATATATGGTACCATTGCTCCTGATTCGCTAGACACTTAAGCACATTGTCAAAACCTTCTCTGAAATAACTATATTCTACATCAAACCCTGGTGTAAACTTAGTCAAAACTGAGAACAAGTTTTACTGTTTTATTAGTGCCACTTTTGAAGACAGGAATCTTTTTGTCCTAGCCAGGACACGATTTCTGAAATGATAGATGGAGTTTCATTGTGTGACCGCCAAAATCCCATTAGGATGTAGCAGTGCTTTAAGTTCTTCCAAATGTGTTTTCAATAACAATTCTGAAAGATCAATGATGATAAGCATCAGTGTCATCCTATTAAAGATAGACTTAACTAACGCATGAAGGAGTTATAGTTCTCTTTTCTGCAGAACAAGATAGAAGCAGACAGAATAATGTTTTTAGTCATCAATGCCATTGGCAGTAACACAGTAGTGTGTAATTTTCCTTTGTAATACAACTGATACACTGAAAACACTGAAAATAGCAAACTTCTGCCTTTCAATGCTATCTTTTATCGTGTATATAATTCCTACATTGTGATGCTCACTTGTACCTTAAACTGTTAGAAACAGTTAGGCAGAAAAATAAAAGTAGAACCACCCCGTTTTAGAATACATATGCATTCTGTAAAAGTGAGTTATGTTAAAAAAAATTATATTCTGGGACAATATAAAGGTGTGGGTTTTGCTTTCTCAGCACTGCTGTACAAATTGCCAGGTCAGGATCATGATGTCTTACGTGGTGTTTGTTCTGTCTTACAGTGCCACACAAATGCTGTTTATGTGCAAAGTGTCAGGATTACATAATGTAACAAATTAATCGTGGCAGTATTCAGCAATGTTGTGTTTAACCTTTGATCAAGCACCATGTGCTTGATTGTAGATAACTCACCAAATCTATCTCTTGCTCGAGTTTCCCCAGTTGCTTTTGTTTACAAGAAGGAAGTTATTTACTGTATACCAACTGTTAAAGGTGCTATGTATTTATTGGAGTGGACATGGGAGTTTAGAAAGTCATAGCCCAATGATTACTACTCTTAGCTCCATCAGAAACTGTATATGCTCTTCATCACACAATACAAGGGAAAAAGGTCTGCGTCCCTTCTTTGTCAATATCCTGGACATGTCAGCTCCTTTCCAATGGAACTCTTTAATGAGAACAGAGAAAGCACATGAAAAAAATCAATGACAGAATAATGGAAGGCACAGAAATGTTTCTTTTGGTGATGTCAGAGAGAAAAGTCTATACTAATTCTTCTGTCATACTCTATTTCTTCTTAAAAACACCAATCTGGAGCTTTCCAACCAGATCTCCACTCAAAGAGACTTGGTTTTACAGTATGAAATGCTACAGTTTCTGTGTAAGTCATTAAGCACAGGGAAAGTGTGACTCTGAAAGGATCTATGGATTCAAAAGGAACAATTGAGCAATCTCATGTCCTCTAGTTGCAAAAATCCTAGTAGAACACAGAGGTAGAGAAAAGGTAAGAAGTAATCTTACTTCTGTATATAGCATTGTTCTTGTTTCCAAATTTTAATATGAATAAAAAAATAATGTAGTGAATACAGAAATAAATGTGACATGAAAAGGCAACAGATTAATGCCTGGCTACAGGACTGGTGCTAATGGCAGGATTTGGGGTCCTTTGATGACGGGCTACTCAACAAGACCCTAGACCTGCTGACTATAGACAAAAAATGCTTGCCTCAAAGAGGAAAAAGAATCCTGGGCCAAGAAGTAGCAGGGTTGGTTGATAGGTCTTTAAACTAAATTTGAAGGGGGAAGAGAGCTCACTGAAGACAAACCGGGGACATTTGTGAGGCTGGGCACCAACTCCGCTGCTATCCCTGAGGCTGTAGGGGATGATGGATTATGTGACACCCACAATGTTAATAGATGCTTCCTGGCTAAGTCTCTGAAGTGCTTGCATGCCAAGGCAAGATGCACGGGAAACAAGCAAGATGAACTGGAGATCTGGGTGCAGTTGCAGGGCTATGACCTCATTGCTATTACAGAGCCATAGTGGGACAGCTGGCACGACTGGAACATGGTAATGAATGACTATGGAGTTTTCAGGAAGGGCAGACTGACAAGGTGAGGAGGTGGAGTTGCTCTCTATGTGAGGAAGCAACTAGAATGCATTGCACTTAACCTGGGGGGAGATGATGAAAGTGTTGAAAGCTTATGGGTAAGAGTCAAGGGACATGCAAATATGAACGATACAGTGGTGGGCATGCACTACAGACCACCAAACCAGGAAGCAGCTCTTGGTGAGGCCTTCTACAGGCAACTGGAAGTAGCCTCAAGATCAAATGCCCTGCACGATGCAATATTTTAATGGAAGTTATTTCCTCACCTTCAATATTGCCAAATTGAAATCCCTTAGTAAAGGGAAAAGTTGAAAAGGAGTTACTTCAAACTAGATAGGCCACTGGGACCGTTTTTGTTATGGCTGCCAAATGGGTAAGTAATCCTGTTTACTTTGGCTGCTTATAAAAAAAAGTTTTTTAATGAGGGATAGAGAAAAAAGAAGTGATGTAATTAAGGGTCTTTGACTATGGGAGAGGGATTTTTTGCCTTTTGGCTAACAGAATATAAAAAAAAATGAAATCTGCAAGAATAAGTTTTTAATTTATAATATATGCTGAAATAAAATATTTCCTACTCAGGAAAACTGTGAAAGCATCTGGAAAGGCAGGAACTTTCATTAATCACCAAAGGTTTCCTTCACTGCAACAAATGTGCTGGCATTTTTTATGTTTGTGGTGATTCTGCTTTGTAATGAATGGTGGACTTGGTAGTATTAGGTTAACATTTGGACTCGATCTTAGAGGTCTTTTCCAACCTACCAATTCTGTAAATAAGACTGGGTTTTCTTATAAGTTTAGTGTATTTTCTCCTTCCAGCTGTTTTCCTCTGTTTCAAATAATTGATGAAACAGCTTTTGCAATTGTTCTTGCACATGTTACTTGGTGTCTAATTAGAAAATGTATTTTGAGTGAGTGTAACTGAAATGTTATGGATGCTATTGAGATACAGCGGCAGAAATTTGAAATCTTCTGGCTTTTATATGTGTGAATGTGATAGGGAGAAAACTCTTTGATTATGTGTTCTGTTTTTAATTAAGTTAATGCTCCTTTACAATGTAAAATAAATCAGGATATACTTTCAGCTCAGCATTCGAATTCTGTAATTTAAAAATTTTCAGCAAGAGATGTGCAACAGTGTTTAGTACACTATGCATAACTACTCTACAAGTAACTGCTATCACTATTTAAATGCATCTGTAGTTCATTTGCAGTAAAGAATGATCTCAGACTTCTTACTGTTTGACTGAGACATGTGTTTCAAGTATATCTTGTTTATAAATACACTGTGATAATATGCCATCTACTTGCAAATGGGGATTACTGCTTACACTTGGAGCTATGATAGTTACTGCAGTCTGAAGAGAATATTGCTTGACATACTGTTGCAAAAGCAAATTCTGATATTCATGGACAGGAGGAAAGAGAGCTGGATAGAATTGCAAAAGGTTTATTTCATAATCATGAGATGTCCCTTAACACCATTGTAAGGGATAGGAAAGTATCCTTGAGGATTTTCTGGAAGTTTATGTACCATTTGAGATAAAATACTATGCATAATTGCCCAATAGTACAAAGACACATTTTTGTCCTCTCCTATTGTTAGCACATGATTTTCTGAGGTCCAGATGTTCTCCTTCGTTTGCCAAACATGAGTAATTGATTATTCTTCTTGTACTTAGGGCACCCTACTTACATCCCCGCTCAGGTTTATTACTTGTCAGTTAGACTCAGGAGTCAACCCTTTTGTCTCATACGTTATCTGAAAATATTCACAGGGTTTCATATAAATAGTTTTAAAATGGACTTTTAGAGGTCTGCAAACTAATTCTGAGGGGTCACAAGACATACTTAAGAACAATAAACCTGTATACAACATACAGTACTGTACAGCGTATGTGGGAAATTTCTAAAAAAATAGTTCACGCTTTTTTTTTTGTATGCATGAAAATATTCACGACAACAAAAAAGAGGGAAATTGACTTCTTGAGGGCGTTACTCGCTAGAAAAACGATATGACTTACACAAAGACCTCACAGAGCAGAAGACACTTAATAGTACTTTGGCCCAGCCGTGTGACATAGTGTTCACAACCTCTAAATGTCTTATGTGCCCAGAGATGTCACTCAGTATTGGTCAGCACAGTGAATCTCAGATGCTCAGATCACTTTATCTTGTTGAGAATTTAACAAACTAGTTTGAATCTTGTTAAGTAAGCTTCGTTATTACAGAAACAAACTAATGGCATTGGCATGGCGTTAGAAGATAAAGGAGGAGATTTCAGGATTGCAATTTGAATTGTTCATCCCATCTCAACATTTTATATTACTTGAAAGTTTCTGTTGCTCCTGTGATGGAACTTATTCAAATAGATTTGGAAGTACAGATTTGTTGACATTATTTCAAAGTGTGAAATACTAAACTAATCCCCTAATATTGCTTTATATGAAAACCATGCAACAAGTATGTTAGCATTTTATTAGAATAGGTGGCTGAATAGTGGGAGCCAGTAGGTGCATTCAAGGTAGGAAGAACTACAGTGTGAGTATTTAACCTGGACTCTATTGCAAAGACACTACATGGGAAAATATATTTTTTTAATTCCCTACTACAAGAAAGCTCAGCTGGATCTCACACCTTTCTAAGCAGCAGAGAGTTCAGCTGTGAAAGAGAAATATATCGCCGCACTGCATTTCTAGATTCAGGTGCTCAGGTAACTACTTCCCCTTAAATATAACCATACATTTTTTATATATTCTCATTCTTCTCATTCTGTTTAGTTTGGATAAAGTACTGTGAAATGGGAAGCACCTTCATTATTTCAAAGACAAGTGAGAAAGTTAAATACTCGGAGTGAGTTTGGCCAGCATTTGCAATGCAGTCATAAATAGTGTGAGAGATGCATAGTTTTAACAAGAATTGGTCATAATATAGCACAGGACTTTCACAGAAGTTTTCATGGGAAAATGGAACCCAAACCCAGTAACATTTGGAGTAAGATGAAGATTTTTCCTAATAAGCCAGTGATTTTGTGTGTTGTCCATCAATACAGAATATAATAGTTTTATTTTACTATAGTTATCATAGAATCATAGAATGGTAAGGTTGGAAGGGACCTCAAGGATCATCCAATTCCAACCCCTGACCACAGGCAGGGACACCTCCCACTAGTACAGGTTACTCAAGGCCTTGTCCAACCTGACCTTGAATACCTCCAGGGAGGGAGCAGCCACAACCTCCCTGGGCAACCTCTTCCAGTGCTTCACCACCCTCACTGTAAAGAAGTTTCTCCTAACATCCAGTCTAAATCTTCCCTCTGCCAGTTTAAACTCATTGCCCCTTGTCCTGTCATTGCAAGACCTTGTAAATAGTCCCTCTCCAGCCTTCTTGTAGGCCCCCTTCAGATACTGGAAGGCTACTCTAAGGTCTCCTCGAAGCCTTCTCTTCTCCAGGCTGCAGAGCCACAACTCTCTCAGTCTATCCTCATAGGAGAGGTGCTTCAGCCCTCTGATCATCTTCGTGGCCCTCCTCTGGACCCGCTCCAACACTTCCATGTCCTTCCTGTGCTGAGGGAACTGTACTTTTATCTTTCAATCCCCTCAGACCTGTGATGCTTTATTCTAGAATCTCTGACATATTCTGTCCTTTTATTTGTGGTATCACAAATGATAGCAAATAATACATTCTGATCTCTCAACATTTTGGAGTACTTTTAATCAGCATACTTATCTTTTCTCCTTGAAAATAGTTGAAGTACTTTGTTACCTCATAACAGTTGTAATAACACATTATGTTGTGTGCCGTCATGAGCAGTGGTCTCCAAATTCTTTGAATTCTTTGCCTAAAAAGGGTGAGACTTCCATTACAAAAATTCAAAGCATGGGTTTGAGCCTGTTGCCCTACAGAAAATATCAGAACACATATAACAGTTTGACCCTTGTAGAAGGTGAATGATGGATGGCTCAAAACCTTTAAAAGCCACAAAGATTTGGGCTTTTTTGGATTCTTTTGTGAATCCAGCTTTAAGTTTTGGCGGATACCAAACTTTGTTGTTGGCAAATAGATTTCACTGTTTGGTACATAACAAACTGTTTTGTGCCTCATCATATTTTGGTTTTACTTTCTGATGTAATTTTTTGAGATTAGCTTGATTTATTTAACTACTCTTTTAAAAAAAAAAATCTTAGTATAAATCTACTACTGATAAAAACATGGCTCACAAACTTTACCTTTTATATCTGTCATAAATTTTACGCTTTTTCAATGGTTTATTTAGCTTCTTGTGACTAGAAGATGCTGACTTTGTTGTATAAAACTACTATGCTTTCAATAGCTTTTTGGTTTGCTTTAGAATTAAAAGCTGCATGATCACAGAATCATGGAATATTAGGAACTGTTAGAGACCTTGAAAGGTCATCCAGTCCAACCCTCCTTCCAGGGCAGGGTCGCCTATACCAGATCGCACAGGAACACATCCTGGCGGATTTGAATATATTCAGAGGGACTCCACGACCTCCCTGGACAGCCTGTTCCATTGTTCTGTCACCCTCACAGTGCAAAAAGTTTTCCTCACGTTTATATGGACCTTCCTATACCTCAACTTCCACCCATAGCCCCTTGTCCTGTCATTGGGCATCACCAAGAAGAGCCTGGCTCCATCCTCCTGACACCCATTACTTATTTATAAACATTGATAAGGTCACCCCTCAGTCTCCTCCAAACTAGAGATCCAGCTCCCTCAGTGAATAGTAATTTATTTGAAGAGTCTGATGCATGTACATCTGCTAATATCAATTTTGCTCTGGAATAGTGATTATGTCAAATACATAGTATGGATTTTAGCTGTGTGTGCGTGTGCTTGTGAGAGGGAGATACACTCATATTAGAGTTTCACCTCTATGTGTTTCAAGCATATTCCTTCATCTCATAGTTCTCTGAATCAGACAGGTTTCCTTCAACAATATTTTCTTCGTTCACTAAATAAATATGCCTACAAATAACCACATACCTAGAACAGAGTAGAGAGACAAATAGGCATCTTCTTCCAGCTGCAGAACTTTTCAGCTTGAATGTACTTGCTATTCAAGCCCTATGGGGGCCCTTCGTGCAAAACCAACCCAGTGCTGAGAACACTGCTACTCCTCTGCTGTTGTGCAAGCAAACCCAGAAAACTATGTATTGTACAGAATCTAGAAAATATATATTGTGGGTTTTTTTAATCAGTATTGGATGAAGTAGTACTGCCTTGTAGCAGCCTTCCAGTATCTGAAGGGGGCCTACAAGAGGGCTAGGTAGGGTCTTGCAATGACAGGATGAGGGGCAGTGGGTTTAAACTGGCAGAGAGGAGATTTAAACTAGATGTTAGAAAAAAGTTCTTTACAGTGAGAGTGGTGAAATGGTGGAACAGGTTACCCAGGGAGGTTGTGGCTGCTTCCTCCCTGGAGGTGTTCAAGGCCAGGTTGGATGAGGCCTTGCGAGACCTGTTCTAGTGGGAAGGTTCCCTGCCTATGGTGGGGAGTTGGAACTAGATGATCCTTGAGGTCCCTTCCAACCTAAACCATTCTACGATTCTACAAGTGTAGTTCAGCGTTTGAAGCATGTGGCACACTGAAACCCTATTTTCTTAGTATCATATTCATAGACATGCTAGTCCCTTCTTATATCATGACCTTGGGCAATATTAATTTTTTCACTACAAATATGTGAACAGCACTTTTATTTGTTACTTAGCATTTCCAGCTGTAAATACTAGGTTTGGAAGAGCATAAAACAAGGGCAGGGAGAACTGTGGAGCACTGTGGATAGACTTAACTGCAGTAATTTCTGTTTTCCAGACTTGTTTCTCTTTAGAATTTGGTATCCATTTCATTAACTGTTGTTTCTTCTCTTCCCTGCCTTTGCTCCCTAACTAATTTTCCCCTTACCACATTTTAATCAGCTTTTTTTGGTACTAATTTCAGATTTCTTCTTAGAGTTTTATTCTTAGAGACCGTGTTTGTGGCAAAGAGAGTCCCCGCAAAATAGCTTACTTTCCTTCTCAGTAAATAGACAGAGAGAGTGGAGATTTCAACCCACTTTCTGACTGCCACCATGCTACGGTACTAACAAATCTAAAAGCTGCAGTTGGTAGTACAGTTAGCGACCTGCTGGACATGGAAATATATGTGTACTATGATGCAGTGATCTCTATTATGACCTCTAAGAGAATGTCTCTGGTGGAACTCAAGGGTGGGTTGCACTAAACATGTTTTCTAGCCATAAGAGCTGTAAGGACTACTGTGTGGAAAGGCATGTGAATATTTCTGTGTAATGAGGTGAAGCTGGCATTTTTCCACTCTGATCAGTTTGAATCTAGTACTTGGATATGGGGAGGACTTAAGATAAAGATGCCCTACTCTGCCAGAAGAAACAGAGGCTGTTCATGGAATTTTCCTTTTCTGAGAACAGCAAGGTTCTGTGCTAGATTTCATATTTGTGGATCACGCTATGCAGACTGTGAACTTGGTGATTTTGTGGATATCTGTAAGACTGGGACTCCAGCCAGCTGCACAGAGGTTGTGGCAGATCACTGCTTTGCCCTGCGGCCTCCTCCAGCAGAGGAGTAACACAACGCTGACAGATGAAATCTAGCTTGTTGATAGCCCTACTTAGACTCTTGTTTTGTTCTAACCTTTCCCTTTATTGTTTCTAGTTTACTGTATCTTGCTGTCTTTGAAATATATATGTTGCCAGGTGATACATTATAAAGTTGTTATTGTTACTTTATCAGCATCTAAACAACAAACTTCCTTGTCTAAGACCTCTTAGTCTGCTTTTGCTCTTATGATAAATTCTCTTCTGGCGTGAATAGATCCTAAATTTGCAGTAAGATCTGAAGGATGGATCTGTTCCAGGTTTCATAAATAGATACCTCTAATAAACTTTGTCTGTTGCTTTGCTAAGAGCCTTAATATCATCTAAGTAACCATGCTGATGAGGCCAATATTCCAACACCCACTGCCTACCATTATTTCTTTTGTTTGTTGTGATTCATTCTGCACATTTGCAGATTGCTTGCACAGTCAGGTGAAGCCTCTGTTGTTGATGGTAGTTGTCTGGTTTAAAGAAATCTATTTCAATTAGCATGCACATGTCAGGAACATTTCATTTATGATTGAGAAAATACCTCATCCTCTGAAAGGATAAAAAGGTTCATTAGAAGCACTGTGCTTTGAAGTAATAACACTCAAAGATACAATCTATTACAAACTGTAACACTGAAGAAAACATAGTTGAAGATGCAATTTTTCTTGTGAAAATTTACAGCTCCCAAACCCTACCTATGCATTTCTTGACTTGATTTTTGGGTGGCCTTGACATGTATGATCAGAACTTCTCTTCAGCAACACATCTCGCAATCAAGGAGCACAATCAATGAAAGAGGCTGAATACTTCGCTATGATTACTTTTTTTTCTAATCAGCAAATAAAGGAGAATTAAGACTGGTAAGGAAGGCGTACAAGCAGTAATTGTCCATCTCTGCTGCTTAGCTAGTCAACTTTCAGTCTGAATGAGACTAAAAATTGATTTGCAGATGCCTGTCATGCAAGTTTGATTATAAACCCTTTGCTGGTCAGCTTGTGATTTTCAGTAATACTTGGGGTGTTAAATGAGATTTTACACTTTATTGCTTATGGGTTATTCTCTTCCAACACCACCTTAATTTTTAACCAATCACTGACAAATTTTAATTTGTAATTCTATATCAACAGAATTTGAAGGTGCTTAGCATGATTTACCATGCCGCTCTTGATAGTCAATGAATTGAGGAAACATTAAGTACTATATTTTCTTCTGTTTGGTTTCAATTGTTGCCAAATACAGAACCATGACTTGCAGTGAATTGTTAAAGGCAGCTTCTTATTCCTGTGGATAACCTTACTAACATTGTCAGACAACATCAGGTGAAAACTCAGTTCAGGCATGTGAAATATCTGTAGTGTCAGAACAACAAATTGCAACTCAAGAATTTATTTGTTAAACTAATTGTTTGCATGAGAGAGTGAGAAGAGATAATGGCAACAAAAATAGTCATGTCTAACCTATTCTTCCTGTTTAATGGTTTTCTGTACCGTCTCCTAAACAAAGGAAATATTCTGTAAACTCTGAATTCCATTTCTGTTGAGATGCTGACCACATTTATTCCCCTTGGACAGGAACAAAAGGGAGAGCTAGGTTGCTTTACCTTGAGAAAAGGTCATGTGCTTCTGGTGTGAATATTTTCAGAATGGAGTCAAAAGCACTACTACTCACCCCAGAAGAAAGAGAAACAGGGAAGAATGTGTCCAGAATATACAGCTTCTATATTTATTTGACAGACAACCTACCTGTGCCTCTGAAAGCATCTTATTAAACTACTCTATGAGCTTCCTTCTGTGGGAATGTCAGAGTAAGAAGAGTCATGGTAATGGAATAGTATTTCTTCTCCCAAGTTATGCTTTATGTCAGTTTCTCTTCCTAACTGTATATAATAGCATGTTGTTTTTCACGGAACAGGTAGTGATTTCCTAATACAAAAAAAAAAAGAAAACAAAAAGATGGATAGTATGATGTACAAACCCAGTCCTTTTCCTGTGCACTTCTGTCATAGAAACTCCCTCCCGCTCATGCTACATTCATGGGTGGAATGGGATTCACAGTCCTTTTCACTTATTTTCTTTTCACCTTTATAGCAAGTAGTCTTTGGATAAATTCTGTGAGGGTATATAGTACATGCTTTTTTAATGTCTGTCACTCCATACTAAAAATCTTCAGGCAAAAGCTACTCTTGTTAATTTCAGTGAGTGTGAGTAAACACCTTTTAACAGTCATCTTCATAGCAACACAATAGTTTGTCACTCCTGTTCCTCTGGTTATATTATTTTATCCTAAATATTCCACATAATCTCTAGACACATCACTAGAAGTCAACATAAGAATGATAAGGGAAGAACATAGAATCATAGAATCATAGAATGGTAAGGTTGGAAGGGACCTCAAGGATCATCTAGTTTCAACACCCTGCCATAGGCAGGGACACCTCCCACTAGTACAGCTCACTCAAGACCTCGTCCAACCTGGCCTTGAACACCTCCAGGGAGGGAGCAACCACAACCTCCCTGGGCAACCTGTTCCAGTGCCTCACCACCTTCACTGGAAAGAACTTCCTCCTAACACCTAGTCTAAGTCTCCCCTCTGCGAGTTTAAACCCATTGCCCCTTGTCCTGTCGTTGCAAGACCTTGTAAATAGTCCCTTCCCAGCCTTCCTGTAGGCCCCCTTCAGATACTGGAAGGCTACTCTAAGGTCTCCTCGAAGCCTTCTCTTCTCCAGGCTGCAGAGCCACAACTCTCTCAGCCTGTCCTTGTAGGAGAGCTGCTAATAAGCAAAGGGATACCCCTTGCCAATGGTGCATGAAACTGACAGCCTGTACTTATTCTCTTTAAGCTCCAATTGTTCAGAATAGGTCATTTCTCAATCCTGTTCTAAACAATGGGGTTTTGCATTTCACATAATATACTGTGATAATAAAAGGAATTTATTTCTGTTATAGTACTTCCAGTATCACTTTTGTTAGAGAATAGAAACTCCCAAAGTACAACAAATAAAAATATATGACATCATGCTTATTTCTGTATGCAGCTGTACCAAAGGGAAAAAAAAGAAAAGAAAAAAGTAGGGCATGATGGAAAATTAATGTTAGTGATTGACAATACAAAGGATACAGGAATCAGCAGGGTCTGAGTCTTGTCAGTTTTCCCTTCCTTATGATTCACTGAACCAGAGAATGCTTTGTGTTGGAAGGGACCTTTAAAAGTCGTCTGGTCCAACCCCCCTGCAGTTAGCAGGGACATCTTTAACTAGATCAGGTTGCTCAGAGCCCTGTCCAACCTGACCTTGAATGTTTCCAGGGATGGAGTATCTACCACTTCTCTGGGCGACCTGTTTCTGTGTTTCACTACTGTCACTGGAAAGAATGTCATCCTTATATATAGTCTGAATCTAACCTCTTTTAGTTTAAAACCATTACACCTTGTCCTGTCACAACAGGTCCCTCTAAAAAGACTGTCCCCATCTTGCTTATAGGTCCCTGTTAGGCACTGAAATGCCTCAACAAGAACTTTCCAGACTCTTGTCTTCTCAGGCTGAACAACCTCAATTCTCTCAGCCTTCCTTTATAATTTTTGTCACCCTTCCCTGGACCTAGTCAAAGACACATCCATGTCTTCCTCATGCTGAGAACTCCAGAAGTGGAAACATTACTCCAGTGGAGGGTCTCAGCAGAGTGGAGTAAAAGGGTATAATCCCCTCCCTTGACCTTTACGATTCCTTATCCATACTTTTTTTGATGCAACCCAGAATAAGGTGACCTTCTGGGCTGTGAGCACATCATGTCTAACTTTTCATCCACCTGTACTTTCTCTGCAAAGGCTGCTCTCAATCCCTTCATCTTCCAGCATACATTGATGCTGGAGGTTGCCCCATTCCAGGTGCAGGACTTTCCACTAGGCCTTGTTGAACCTCATGAAGTTTACATGGGCCCATTTTTCAAGTTTGTCCAGGTACCTCTAGATGACCTCCTGTTCCCTGGGTATGTCAACCACACCACTCAGTTTGATGTCATTTGAAAATTTGCTGAGGGTACACTTGATCTCACTGTCTGTGTCACTGATGAAGTAGTAGTACTCCCAGTGTGGACTTTTGAGGGGACACCATTTGTAGCTAATCTTCTTCTGGAGATTGAGCCAATGACAGCTACCCTGTGGACATGACCATTCAAACAATTTCTTATCCACTGAACAGTTCATTCATCTAATCCATGTATCTCAAATTTGGAGGGAATATTGTGGGGAACTGTATCAAAAGCCTTACCATCATTAGGTGCACCCAGGTCCTCCATGAATTCCTTCGTTGTTCAGGACTATTTTGGATCAAGGCTGTAAGCTAATCAGTTTTATTCTTTCATAACTCTTCCATATATTTCTTCTTCTGATAGAGTAGAGCTCTACTGAACTTTGGAACTGACAGAATCTAGTCAGCATACTAGCTTTTAGAAATCATTGAAATACCAATAGTGTGCTGCTGCAGGTATGAGCATCAAGAGAAGAACTTGTGCAATATATTTCTTCTAGTTCTGTAGAATGACAGACCTGATTAATCAGTTAATTTTGTTTCCTGAATTCATGTGTGTCCTGGTCCTGCTTTTTGGGCAGAGAACATGAAATAATGATTAATTTTCCCTTAGATGTTGCATTAAGTCATGCCATTACAGTTGGACTCAAAAGTCTCTTACAAGCTCCATGATTCTCTGATTTATAGAAGACTGAAACAATCCCAAATCCATGTGATTCCTCCAAGCTGGGAAAACAAAACAAAAACAAACTTGTGAAATGAGCTACCTCTGTGAAGTACTTCCCTAAAGAGGATATAACAGATTCAGGTGTCACTGTGTGTTAACAGTAGTAGCTTTTATCAGCTTTTACTGAGCTTCACTGATGCATCACTGAGACGTGGTGGGATTCATTTCATGATTGGAACATAGGGATAGATGGCTATAGACTCTTCAGGAAGGACAGGCAGGGGAGAAGGGGAGGGGGTGTTGCCCTCTACATCAAAGATAGACTAAAGTCCATGGAGCTCCACCTGGGGATGTCCAACCCAAAAACAGAGAGTTTGTGAGTGAAGGTTAAAGGGAAGGCAGGGGAAGGTGATTTCATAGTAGGAGTCTGCTACAGACCTCCTGATCAGGAAGGCTAAGTGGATGAGGCCCCCTACAGACAAATAGGAGAAGCTTCATGTTGACAGGCCCTGGCCCTCATGGGGGACTTCAGCCATCCATTGATGACAACTTCCACCTGCAAGTGGTAGAGGAACCCACAAGAAAAGGTGCTATGCTGGACCTAGGCCTCACCAACAAGGAAGGGTTGGTGAGTGAAGTAAACCTGAAGGGGTGTCTTGACTGCAATGATCATGAATTGGTAGTGTTTAAGATCCTCAGGGCATCAAGGAGGGTGCATAGCAAAACTACAGCTCTGGACTTCAGAAGAGTGGACTTCAGCCTCTTCAGGGATCTTCTTGGCAGGGTACCATGGGAAATAACCCTGGAAGGACGGGGGCCCAGGAAAGCTGGTCATTGTTGACGGGTCACCTCCTCCAGGCTCAGTAAGAATGCATTTCAGAAAAGAGGAAGACAGGTAAGAATGCCAGAAGGCCTGCATGGATGAATAGAGAGCTCCTGGATACACTTAGATGCAAGAAGAGAACTTGTAGAGAGTGGAAGCGAGGATAGGTAACCTGGGATGACTACAAAGATTTTGTTCGTGCAGCCAGAGGTCAGGTCAGGAAAGGTAAGGCACAGCTAGAATTGAATCTGGCCAGGGACATTAAAGGGAGCAAGAAGAATTTCTTCAAGTATATTAGTGAGAGGAGGACTAGGAAGAATGTGGGACCCTTACAGAAGAAAAATGGAGAGCTGCTGACACGAGTTAGAGATAAGGCTGAGGTGCTCAATGACTTCTTTGCCTCAGTCTTCAACAGCAAGGGCTCCAACCACAATGTCCAAGTTCCAGAGGGTAAAAGTATGGACTGGGAGCAGGCAGATCTACCTACTATAGTAATTAAATCTATGTGTGGCATACCTGTTCTGAACAGACAGGGTGATGACTTCAATAACCTTTTATAGCTCTCCAGGAGAGCTGCTGGCCTGGCGGAATAGTTTAACAATGAAAGATAATTTCTGCAGATGTGGGAACGTACTTTTTTCTTATTTTAAAATGACTGCAACAGCACCACAGAAAGGCTAATGGTAGACGTTGCAGTGGAGCACTCACCTCTGCACACCTCCCTTTGTGAATTGGAGAGACTGCCTCCCTTCCTCCTCCTCCCCTCTACCCTCACCAAAAGGGTGCAAAAGTGTGGAGGAATACCTTGCATTAAATGTACATAGGAGCAATCCAACTGTTGTTAAGGATTGTTGTAACTGGTAGTTGTGAACCAAAAGCTTCACAGCCTGCATGAAGGCTCATCTGAAGGGCAAGGACACCAGCTGCGAGAAACTTGGCAGCAGAAAAATCAACAGGATGTTAAAGCAGAAACTGAGATTCACATGCAGAGCACTTGAACAGACTAACCGATTGCTTAATGCCACAGAGCTTGTGCCTTAATGATTTGGACCAGTTGCTTAACAGTGAACTAACTTGCATAGGCTGTTTAGAAAGTATATAAGTGAATGCTCGTATTCACTAAATTGGCATTGCTTAGTTCATATTGGTTTACATACGGTTTTGACCATGATCTCCCACACGAAACGACCACAACTTCCAGAATCCACGTTACATTTACCACAGAAGACCCCACTGGAATGTACACCACCCACTAAGAATTTGGACTTTGCCCCTCATGGGAACCAAGGGTAGTGATATCTTTCTTTTCCTCTTCTTAACTCTTTCTCTCTCTTTTTCTTTTTAACTCTCATTTTTCTTCCCATTTTCCTTCAGCTCCAATCCATTCCCAAAAATTTTCCTTGGCTCCAATAAACCTGTCTCAAACTATTTCAAGTCAGTTTCATTTAATTTACTTTAAGGGAAATTGCCCAGGGTTGGCTCAGGATACTAGGTTGTGACACTTTCTGTTGGAGATGTGGGTACTTCAGCTTTATATGGACCTGTGCCTCTTCCTAAAATCCTCTAACATGCACACTTATGGAACAGTACTCTGCAGATGCATGCATGCATGCATACCTGAAGTGTGGGTCTTCACTTAACTTGCACTCTATATTATCTGTCCATTATCTGAGCACAGGCTGCTCCCAGCATGCAAGGGGAATGAAGTCAGACCTACACGGAGAATGCAGTGTAGGTGCAATGACTTCTGACAAACCCCAAAGTTTCACTACTGCTTTTTTTGCTAATTTCTTTCAAGTGTTTCTTCTCACTGTTACACTGTCCCGCTGTTTACACTCACACTCTTACCTTTCCAGCCATTGTTATTTAGGCCATGTTGCTAAGAATATGAAGAGGGAATTGTATAGATTCACCCTCAACTTGCTTTGAAATGCATAATGAGGAACAAGTGTGTTGGCAGTTGTAGTGACAGAAGAACTACCTACTTCATTACTGTCCAGTTGTAGGACATTACGTATTTAGTTGAGAATAAGGCAATACACTTTTTTGTCCCTGCTGTTTTAACAACTCCAGATGCAGAATTGAGTCCATTCCCACTGCCTTATTCATGTTTGCTTTTGGGCTTACTGGCCTCCTTTGTTTCATACTTCCTATTGCTAGTTGCATTGGAAAGTATTTTTGTTCTTGCAAAACCAGGAAGCAGATCATTGTACTGCACAGAGGTGTCATCTCTAGTGGTGCAATTTATTTAGCACCATGATGAGTTGTTTGTTAATCCTTAATCCTGCTGCTTCCGTGTAGTCAGTGGTAATAGCATCACATAACGAATCATCAGCATAACATATTGGAATTTTTCATCCATGTTTCAGCATGACTTGTCAGTCACAGGTGTTTTAAAAGTAGATGAACATTTTCCAGTTCAGTTATTTTCTCAGCATTCTTATCAGCTATGAATTGTTTTTCAAAGGGATACTCTGTGTTTGTGTTTATCTTGTTAGTAACATGTGTATAAAAGCATCAGGTCAATTTCTACCCTTTTGTGCTGCCTACATATTTATGTTTTATATCCTTTTTTCACGAAGTATGTGTGGTATAAAATGTCAGGGTGCAGCTCAAAACCCTCCAGCTCCTTTCAGTCTTCTGGATAATTTCAAATATTTCCTCTGTGCTCTTCACAGGCAGTGTCTACATTTTTTGTCCTGTCTTATTTAAGGAAGTTTTACATTTATTGATGTTTATTTTAGGGGACATTTTTTCCTGGTTTTCTTCTTTTATTTCTTATTTTTCTTCTGTACTTTCTCTTGAGCTTATAAGTTCTGATTTGTGCTTCTCGATCATCATGAACCACAGCAATCTATGTATACATGATGAAATTCAATGTATGGTGTGCTGGTTTGAGGCTAATTGGAATATTTTAATTGAGAAAATGATATTATAGGCTGTGAAAAGAAATGGTGATGTCTACTTCACTCATAGGCTTCCTGAGATGTTTAAGAATAACATAAACATAGATAACACAGTATCTCTTTGTCTCTCTAGCTTCTTGCCTCCTTCTCTCTGCCGAGTAACCTAACTAACCACTTTCCTTCTAACTCCCCTGGCCAATCCTCCATACTCAACTTGCACATAAGGCAAACTGTGGGGTAAGGTATAGGGGTGGGGAGAAGGTGGAAGGGTGGTTGGGAACCCCTCCTGGGGTCTCTGATTTCTGGGAGGGCTGTTGTGTTTCTGTATTACCTTTGACTAGTATATTTCTGTAAATATTCCTGTATATAGTGTATATCTCTGTTTGTACATTGTGCTAAGCTGTAAATAGAGTTTCAGTCCTTAACTTCTAGCCAGCTGAGTCTAGTCTGGGTGCTTTTACAAAGTGTGGGAGGGAGGGTAACTCCCAAACCATCGCACATGGTCTAGGATAGACATACATTCTGCTCTCTTCTGTCCGAGGACAAAAGGAATGTTGTCTCATACTTCTTTGTTGGATGAGTTTCAGGGTGCAGCCTGACCTTTCCTCCAAATTATTTGTGGAGTTGGAACTCAAGCTCAGTGCTCCACCCATATTAACTATATGAACTACATATTTACTTGACCACATATGAACCAGCCCATTCACTCTGAAAGATCTTTTTTTGTGTAATTTTGATCTACTGAAACATCTGTGTCAGGATGAACTTCTTTCTTTTACAGTTGACCATGAACAGAGAGAAAAGTCTGAAATTCTGTAGCTCTACTTAGAAAGAGGTGAGAATTGAAACATTGTTAGAAACTGCCCTCCCTTCGTCGTGTATTTGCTGAAGACCATGAATAACATGAACCTCACATACAATTTCATAAACTCCAGGCATTCCTGGATATATCCTAACTGATGAGTCTGGTGATATAGGAGGTCACTGAAGGCAAATTTATTTGGAAATTCAAAGGAGACATTTCGTTCATTGACGTTATAATACATGCCGCTAGGAAGAAACTTGTGATTGTTTCTGTAGAAATAAAGAGTACGACCAAATAATCCAGATGCCTTATTTCATTAGAGGCAATGGAGACTGGGAATCTAGGCCTCCTGCTTAGAAATCTCAGTCATTGATAGAAGTGCAAGCTAGAACCAATTTATGGGAAGGAATATCAATAGATACATAGGTAGGTAGACATACGCAAACATTTTTTCCATGCATTTTTATCAACCGAAGTTCTTCAAAACCATTAATTAAGAAATAACCCAGGTTTTTAAAGCAAAGATACTATGTGGCTTTCTGGATTGTTTTTGTTTTCCTTTATATATGTATTTTTAAAATTGTTATGAAGTAGAATCCTTAATTGAATGCTTTCAAGTAGGGAGCTGATGGATGTTCAGTTGTGGCAGTATTTACTGAGAGGGGAACAGTTTCAGGCTATTCTTAGGCTTCTCAGTAAGATTGTTCCTGAAATAAAACTGTCTCCACTCTTTTATATCTGTAGGTAAAACCTGCCAGACACCATAATATTTGTCTAGTAGACCAGAGCAGTGAATGTGCAGAAAATTTGTACTGCTACAAGGACATACACACTTTAGAGGAGTGATAGACTTCTATCCCTATAAACTCCATATGAATCACCACCAACTCAATTAAAGTCCAGGAGAATGGTTGAAAACCTGTAGAAGACAGGACAAATTTGGACTCCAGAAATCCCTCTTTCTGCATATTTGTATTTGGAAAATATTTCTTCACAAGTATTTACATTTGGTCAAATTTTCTATGGGTTTATGTGGAATAAATCACATAGCGGAATAACATTTATTACAGGGAATAACATTTTGAGTGAATGCTTTGAAGTGAAAAAACCTCTAGTTTTCCCTCTTTTCTTCCACTATTGAAGAACTTGGTAAAATTGTTGTTCTAAAGGAAATTTTAGTAGCAGATGGCTGATGTTTCATGCTTAAACTTAGTGAAGACGCTAAGCTACTAATGGAAGAAAACATTCATGCATGTAGGACTATGATTAATCTAATGCATGGCATTCTAAATTTATTTCAGCTGTTTAGATAGAATAATGACAGAAAGAAAAAAAACACTTCAGTTATTAGTCTAGCACTGTAATGAATTTTGCGCATGGAGGAGTGCTAAACATTGGAAAGTTTTAAACTTGAGAGGAACTATATGGACATTAATAGAGAAATCTGCCTGTAAACAATTATTTAACATTAATAGAACCAAAACCAGGCTGGCAGGCTGAGTAAACAAACACAAGCAGAATGCACATTATTCTATGGTTCATTCATTATACCAGACAGTTCAATTACAATCTGAAAGACACACCAGTTAACGCACTTTTTGTCCACTGACTTTGTGAATATATGCAAAATGCCTCTTTTGTTGATAAATGTCTGTGGCACAATCTTGGCTGTGGCAAGAAGCATTTTCATAGAATCACAGAATGGTAAGGTTGGAAAGGACCTCAAGGATCATCCAGTTCCAACCCCTGACCATAGGCAGGGACACCTCCCACTATTACAGGTTACTCAAGGCCTTGTCCAACCTGGCCTTGAATACCTCCAGGGAGGGAGCAGCCACAACCTCCCTGGGCAACCTCTTCCAGTGCTTCACCACCCTCACTGTAAAGAAGTTTCTCCTAACATCCGGTCTAAATCTTCCCTCTGCCAGTTTAAACTCATTGCCCCTTGTCCTGTCATTGCAAGACCTTGTAAATAGTTCCTCTCCAGCCTTCTTGTAGGCCCCCTTCAGATACTGGCAGGCTACTAACAGGTCTCCTGGAAGGCTTCTCTTCTCCAGGCTGCAGAGCCCCAACTCTCTCAGTCTATCCTCATAGGAGAGCTGCTCCAGCCCTCTGATCATCTTTGTGGCCCTCCTCTGGACCCGCTCCAACACTTCCATGTCCTTCCTGTGATGAGGGCTCCAGAACTGCACACAGTATTTTCGGTCAAAGTAGTTTTATTAACTCTAAAAGGGTGACACCATGCATATGTCTGGCCTTTTGTTTGGTTCTTTCAGTTACTGTACTTTAAGATCTCTTAGCTATTAGATTTCCCTTCTCCAAGATGATGAATGCTTTTATGCTATGTAAATACAATTTTTAAGGACTGTGAAAATGGCAAATGTATTCTTTATTTTCAAACATTCTCCTACTCCACCCTTAGTCCCTGTTCTCCTAAATAAACTGTAGTTTGACTGGTAAAGAATAGATCTGTCAGTATTGTTTGGTGAAAATGCACATGTAATGGCATGAAATTCCCTCTGATACTTTTCATACATTTCTGGTGTGGTGTTGTCAACCTCTCCCATTGGCAGGGCAGGCTTCTGTACCTGTTGTCTAGGAACGTTGCTGCTTGTTACAGCTTACTGGCTCAGTTAGATCTTACTCAAGTTGGAGTTTGCGCTTCTTGAGGAGAATTGCATTTTCAAAGAAACAATGTTAAACTTTTGCTATTTCATCTTTGAGCTGTGATCCTATTCCAGTAGTTTGTTCCCCAGAAATGCCCTAACTCCCTGATCAGAAATGAACTCTTTCTCCCTGCTGCCTTCTTTCTCCACCCATGACCACATGATCCTTATGCACTGAATGAAAAGTATTTCAGTGTTCTGTAAATAATTCCAAACAATGAAATTCCTCCTTCTCTTCACTAAGAAAGGCAGATTGCATCTCAACTATCATTCAGTTGCAAAATGTATTTTCTCTGGGCATTGTGGAACAGCTCTGAATTTTGGCAGTTCGTAAAAGAGGTACCCAAACTTTATTTTCATTAAGTTCTCCAGCATAAGTGACAAATGTATCTTATCAGTAAAGTAACTACAAAATTTAGTAGCAAATATTTGTATTAGTGCTATAAATGTTCGTTTTAATAATATTGTTGTAACAATTTGTGGGAACCCAAGGATTAGCTAACAGAATGATTGTGTGAGAACCCCGGAGGTTGATAAGCAATGGGACATTTTTGTGAGAAGGATGGGAGTAAAAAATAACAAAGTGCTGCATCCTTGAAGCAGATGGGAAAGGCAATTGGGGAGAAAAGCACCCGTTAACATAAAGATAAAGCAGGGGTAGGCTGTGGGAACATGAATTGTACCATGCACAAACTCCTCAACAAATTGACTCCACAGATCGTGGCCATTTGGCCCACTCTGCAGCTCTACTCACCTCCTCACATTCTGGTGTATCAGTTTGCACTTTCAGCTCTCTGTGACAGAACTGGCTGGCTCAGGATCAGCATATCGCCTGAAATGCTTGGGAAAATCCACAACTGTTCTTTTGGAATATAAGTAGGAAAGGATTGCATGTGTGTATTGCTAAAAATAATACTTGTCATTTGACCAGCTCATGCTTTTAAAACAAACAGGTAACCTTCAGGATAAACAATCTCATTCTTAGTTTACATGATATTTAGTGTTATTAACATCAGTGAAAAGTAATTAGCAATTTTTCTTGATTTGAACAGCACACGGGGAGATGATGATAGATTAAAAAATGTCAAAAGCTGGTGACACCAACCCGTCATCGCATTTCATTGCATTTGTATGATTTCTCTTGTGATTCAGTGACACTGAATAAGTCACTGAAGTCATGCATAAGATAGCCAAGCTTTGTTTCTAGTAATAGTACCTCTGTCATCTGTGTTTGCTGTCTTAAGTGTTTGGTGAAATAGCTACATGTGAAACTCATTTCTATTGCACTTGTCTTAATCATGCTTCCAACATTGTGGGTGTAGATACCAGCCTGGTAAGACAGGGTGTTGCTCTGTTTGAAGTAGTGCCATTTTTAATTATTCACAGTTTTTTAAAATAGAACAAAATAATGCATGTAAGCCTTTCTGTCTCTAAAGCAACTTAAATTTCATCCTGAACACCAGAGAATATACCTAGAGTGGAAAATTGTGACATTTTAACTTCCAGCATTTCCATCATCGACAGTTGCTATGACACTTGCTATAAAGGTATTTGAACGAGTTAATAAACTCAGAAATACTGATTTCATTTTTAAGGTTTCTCTAGACATTAATATTTACCTGAGTTTTACATTTTCCTGGTTTATATATGGACAAAATAAAATAGAAAAAAAGAAGGTTTCTTGGAATTAGGAGTTTGATTTTGTATTTTTTTAATATAGACTAATTTTTTCTCGTGGTAGGGCAGTAATCCTATTTTGGATAAGATACAAAGTTCTGATATAGAGTGACTAAAGCCCAAGTGAAGCCTTTAACCTCAAACAATTTAAGAGACATCTGATAAGGAATCAAACATTTCTGTGATTTAGCAAAAAAAAAAAAAAAGAAAACAGTTCTCAAAGTGAATAAATCTTTAGAATGATGAAATAAATGAAATTATCTTCTCATATAACCATACTATTTTTACAACAGTCTTAATTCCTTATTCACCAGTAACCATTCCATAATTAAATACTCACCTAACATACAAGAATGTATTAGCCTTTGGAATTAATCTTGGATGAATTTAACGCTGAAGAGATGTACTGTGTGTTATAATACATGTATTGAGCATCTTGTTGGTATCTTGTTGGTAGTGATCAGTTTTCAGTCTATGAGATAGTTTTCATTTATCTATTTCTCTTTGGGAAGACCTTATAGTTACAAAGATACACAGTTCACAAGATACTTGAATGCCTGAAAAAGGAATTTGAAAAACATGTTACAAATCTGTCTGTTTCTGGCTATGAAGATGCTTAGTGAATTGCAATAAAATGGTTTCTTTTTCTTACTTTTTTGGTTTGTTTTTTTTTTTTTTTAATCAAGTGTTCATTGTTTTTCTAATGGAGTTTGTGAAAACAAGGTTATTTAAATAAATGTTTGAATGTAATAGTTTAATTTTTGGCACTATTTGAACTCTGTTTTCAAATGGACTCAGAGCTGACTTGCTAAAGGGGTTCTGGAACTTAGAAATGCCAACAGGCACCTTACAGATTTAACATAATAGCAGCTCAAGTCACCCACCTGCCATTCCACAGCTTCATGATTTTCTAAATCCATTACAGATAATTGACAGTTTTATCTATGCAGTTAGAAACCTTGCTTTCTTTGGATAATTTTTGTTAGATGTTCAAAGACCATGAGGGGCTGACTGAAATTCTCAACAAACTTGCATAATCATTTTATTATGTTTGAAATAATGGGTAGCTACTATGATTACTAGTTTGATATCAAAGAAAAATCTCCTCCCTCGAGGCAGCTAGACAATTTCATTTTATCTCAGCAGGAACCTTCAACTTTTCTATCAAAGTGTTATGCTAATTCTGGTAGGTAAAAAAAGTATCTGCAAAGCAGTTCTTGCCCTAGTGGATATTAGTTTCTAGAGATAATCTTTTAAAAATGAGAGACAATCTATTAAAACTTAAAAAAAAATCTGCACAAATCCTCCAGCTCTGTGTCTCTGTTTAGAGTATAAGAAAACAAAACAAATTTTTTTTAACCTACTTTAATTTATGGTAGCTACTATTTGCTCATCTCATAACATATGGCTTGTCTTAAACTGCTTTCATGACAGGTGTTTATTTTGCACAGTTCTTTGTTTCAGCAAAATGCAAGAAGTAGACATTAACTTAAATCCAAGAAAGGGAGAAATTCATACAAATTGAAATAGAGAAAAACAAGTAACTCTTTCTGGCTTTGCTCTAGTTTAGAATTCTAATTCTGTCCTAATTTTAAATTTGAAATAGTAAGTGTGAGAATGTGTTCTGCTTTCTTAACACCGTTGTGGGCAAGTAAATGTTAATAAGCATATAAAAGAGTTATCTGTGATTGCATGCAACAGTAATGTTTTATGGGATACTCAGAAAAGTACTTGTTCCATGAGGTATAGATGATCCTTGTAATACAACTTTTAAGCCTGGGGAGATTTGTAGCAGGAGTAGTAGTCCAACCTGAAGTCAAGCATTACCCTGGGCAAGAGGATTATGATCTGGAATACTTTTTCAGTATGTTGGTTGATTTTTTTTTTTTTTTTTAAATTTTAGGGTTTTTTTGTTTGTTTGTTTTTTGTTTTATTTGTTTGTGGTTTCTTAACCACCAGAGGTATACTGTGGATATAATATTTTAAAAGTCCTTAACTCCAATCAGTAGAGATTTTTCATACACAAAATTACAGCAGTGATTATTTCTTTTTCTCTTTTAGTATCTTGGTTGTGTTTCTGTTCAGGTTCTGGGCAGAACTCTCATAAATTTGGGTGAGAAACCTGGATATGATCCAATTCATAAGACTGAAATGGAAATGTTTTGCCTCCAGGGAAGCTTAAGATAGCTTGTTTTGCTTGTGTCAGTGTATTTTGAACTTGAATATGCAACTTTTGGTCATATGTAGGAACAAATACTTACTTTTGCAAAGTTAACCATGTTGACTTACCGTGCTTGGCTGGAAGGGATAGGAACTACTAGTGCTATGAATGGTAGGCAGGATTTTACAGTCCATGTCTTTAAAAATGAGACCCTTCAGAAAGAGTCAGGTTATTTATTTGCTTGTTTGCTCAAATGTGCAGTGCCAAGCTATACAGCTAACTGTAAACTGCAGATTTTGATGAACTCCTTTACAATATTCTTGTTTGCTGTTAACATTTTCACAGTTGTATTGCCAGTGATCCCAGGCATTACTGTTAATTTGGTCAAATAATTGGCCAGATAAAGTTAAAATAGAAAAATAAGAGCATTTCAGTTGTTGCATTTTACAGTCAAATGCAAAAGTTACTCTCATGTTTTCTCTTTGACTGACCTGTTGGTTGTAAATATTTTTATAAGCTTTCTGAAGTTTCTTTTGTTGTGAAAACTATCATTTCCCCCTCTTTCTGACTATAATTATTTCCATGTGAGGTTTGCATTTTCATGCATATCTCCTGACTTTCTGTCAAAGTTCATTCAGCTTGATGAACACTGGTGTTCTTGCAGCTCCAAATAAAACACTGGAATAGATGCTGTAAGATTAACTTCACTTCATAGACTTCTACAAAAATCTGAGGGAAAATTCCTTGGCTTGAAGACAAGGGCATGCTTAAGAATGGAGTTGTCTGGCTTGATTCACCAAAGTCATCAGTGTAAATTAATAGTGGTGTACTCATTTTGAATGTGGGCATAAACTTTATTCATTTTCTCAGTAAAGTTGAACTAACCAGGCAATTAAATTAAAAATCAATATAAATAAAAGTAGAAGACATAACTGCATTTTTGCCATCCTCTACTCATAAACTTATCCTATTTATGGAAGGATAATTCAGTATTTCTATCTATATATACTTTTTAACCCTTTCCATTTTGTTAGTAGTTAGATTAGGATTATGATAGAATATCAAATGGGAGATAAGCAATTATATCCACAGAGCAAAAGAATTTCTAATCAACTAATTTATTGATTGAACTTTTAGGCTATATACTGAGTGTATTGAATTTTGCACAGGTAGGCTACACAACTTGGAAAACAATATTGTGCTAGATTTCCATGGTTTATGGGCAACAAAGTTCAAGCCAAAGTGAATCTTAAGGTAGACAGAATCCAATTTTTTTTTTTTTTTAAATCACAGTAGTATTCAGAAATTAATTTGAGTCTCCATTAAACTAACATGGGACATGTATATATAAAAATTCCCTGGTAGAATTTCTTAGTGTCTAAATAAATCATGCAAACTAAAAGTGAGTCCATTATATTATTTCATTCTAAAAGTGGGGAGACTTTAGTGTGCAAATCCAGATTGATCTGCTTGTTCAGCTCCAGAAGTAGCTTTTTTCTCTTACCTGTGGCACGGAGGAATCTTGGCATTTTACTAGCAATATTAGTGCATCACATTCTGTGGCTTGGGGCTTTTACAATTGTGTATTTCATTAAAAAATGAAGAAAGTATTTTTCCTGGGACTCATGGCCCTTTGGAGAGCTAGAAGCAAATTCAATTTTCTTCTTGCACCTAAAGCTATAAAGAGCTTCTAGTAAAATACTGCCTTTTGATTACACGGCTGATAGGGTGCTTACTATACATTTTATTCTAGTACAGTGAGGTAGAAGACTTAAATTTTCCTTGGGCTTAATCCAGGAATTACTGCAAAGGTTTTCAGGATTATGATAACAGTGGAAAACTTCTTACTTTTGCTATGATTCAAAATAGAGATTATATTTTGTTTGCCTTTCATCCAACATAATTCAGAAACTCGATTTACCTGAGAAAACAGTATGAACTACAGGGATTGTTGCTCTTTTTGTTCTCTATTATAGAAAAGCACTCTACATATTACATTTCTGATTTATCTGAGGGACTATTTAACTAAGACATGTTAAAATAAACCCCCATTATCCTCATAAAGATATATCAGTCCATTGTAGCCCTCTAATTGAGCTCTCTGCTGTTCTCAAATAAGTAATTCTTTGTTTCTGCTCCAGTTTATCAGCCTTAGGGAGAACATTTAGTTTCTTTAGGAAATGATCCAAACTCAGACTGTCACTCTGGAACAACAGGTGATTTTTAGCTCCATTCGTTGTAGTGGTGAATATATATCCTGTCTTTAACACACTATACATGCTAGGATCAAATTATTTTCTTCAGTATAGAAGAAATTGTTGCAGATGCTTATCTGTAAGATCATTTCTGAAAGCAAGCAAAAATCAAAGAATCTGAGTTCATAGGATTCTTTTTCTAAGACTTACAACCTGTCTTTCTTTCCCTTCCTTCCTTCCTTCCTTCCTTTCATTCTTTCCCTCCTTCCGTCCTTTCCCTTCCGTCCTTTCCCTTCCGTCCTTTCCCTTCCGTCCTTTCCCTTCCGTCCTTTCCCTTCCGTCCTTTCCCTTCCGTCCTTTCCCTTCCGTCCTTTCCCTTCCGTCCTTTCCCTTCCGTGCTTTCCCTTGTCCTCTGAACCTCTCCTCTCCCCTGTACTAGTGGGAGGTGTCCCTGCATATGGCAGGGAGTTGGAACTAGATGATCCTTGAAGTCCCTTCCAACCTTACCATTCTATGATTCTATAATGGTGTCAGTAGCTGGGTAGATGAGAGATGTTGTCAACCTTGGCTTCAGGAAAGTTTTTGATACTGTCTCCCACGATGTCCTAATAGGTAAGCTTAGGAAGTGTGGGCAAGGGTCCTGCACATGGTGGGAATAATCCCATGCACCAGTTGTGGCGTTTTAAAACTAACTCTCTAGCCTGGTTCTAAATTACAAACAAGAAATAGGAACTTCCTGGACATATTTGAAAAAAAAGTAAATAAAATAGGGGATTAGATATGAAAGAAAAAAATAAGAAGTCTGTATCATTCTTTCCACTTGCAGGATTAGGATAAAGAGTGCTGCACAAACTATTCTTTTCTTTGCTCTTGCTGGTGCCTATGCATGGCTTTGCTGACCTTGGCTAAGACTTTCGTTATAGCTGAGTAGATAGCAGCAGTGGGGCCTTTCTGATTTTTCTCTCCCTTATTGAGATGGAGTGTGGGAGAGCAATTTATTTTTTCTCTCGTCCAGGGGAGGACCTTGTTATTGTCTCTGAATTGTAAATAATTGTAGACTTATATGTAAATATATTTTGTACGTATATATTGTATTTTATGCTTCTACATTTTAGTTTTGCTTCATTTTGCACACTGCAGGCTCATGTTGAGCTCTTCATCAACCCAGACTCCAAGGTCCTTTTCCTCAGGGCTGTTCTCCAGCCATTCACCACCCAGCCTGGATTTGTGCTTGGCATTGTGCCTACCCAGGTGCAGGACCTTACACTTGACCTTATTGAATTTCATGAGGTTGGCCTGGGCCCACCTCTCCAGCCTGTCCAGGTCCCTCTGGATGGCATCCCTGCCCTCTAGCAAGTCGACTGTGCCACACAGCTTGGTGTCATCTGCAAACTTGCTGAGGGTGCACTCCATTCCTGTGTCCATGTCACTGACAAAGATGTTAAACAGCACTGGTCCCAACACTGACCCCTGAGGGACACCACTTGTCACTGGTCTCCAGGCGGACACTGTGCCATTGATCACTCTCTGTGTGCAACCATCCAGCCAATTCCTTACCCAGCAGTGCTCCACCCATTAAGTCCATGTTTTTCCAGTTTGGTGACCAGGATGTCATGTGGGACAGAGTCAAATGCCNCCTGCTCCATGATCTTGCTAGGCACAGAGGTGAGGCTGACTGGTCTGTAGTTTCCAGGGTCATTCTTTTTTCCCTTCTTGAAGATGGGTGTTATGTTTGCCCTCCTCCAGTCAGCAGGAACTTCACCAGTCTGCCATGACTTTTCAAATATGATGGACAGTGGTTTGGCAACTTCATCTGCCAGTTCCCTCAGGACCCGTGGGTGAATCTCATCAGGCCCCAAGGACTTGTGCACTTTCAGATTTCTTAGGAGCTCAAGAATGTGATCTTCTACTATAGTAAGCAGATCTATCTGCTCCCAGTCCTCACTTTTACCCTCTGGAACTTGGACATTGTGGTTGGAGCCCTTGTTGTTGAAGACTGAGGCAAAGAAGTCGTTGAGCACCTCAGCCTTGTCCATATCTTTTGTCAGCAGCTCTCCATTTTTCTTCTGTAAGGGTCCCACATTCTCTCTAGTACTCCTTTTCTCACTAATATACCTGAAGAAATTCTTTTTGTTCCCTTCAATGTCCCTGGCCAGATTCAATTCTAGCTGTGCCTTAGCTTTCCTAACCTGATCTCTGGCTGTACGAACAGTATCTTTGTACTCATCCCATGTCCCCTGTCCTTCCTAATGATTAGTGAACTGGAGCACCACTTTTACAAGGAAAGGGTGAGATACTTGGAGCTGTTTAGCTTGGTGAAAAGAAAGCTAAGAGAGGATCTTTTCAATGCTTGTAAAAATCTAAAGGGTGACTGTCCAGAGGATGGGACCGGAGTCTTTTCACTGATGTCCAGCAAGAGGAGAAGAGACAATAGGTACAAACTGCAACACAGAAGTTCCGTCTGAACGTGAGGAAAAACATTTTTACTTTGAGGATGACAGAGCACTGGAACAGTCTGCCTAGAGAGCTTGTGGAGTCTCTTACGCTGAAGGTTTTCAAAACCTTCCTGGATGCATTTCTGTGCAACCTGCTATAGGTGACCCTGCTTCAGCAGGAGGGTAGGACTAGGTGACATCTAGAGGTCCCTTGCAACCTCTATCATTCTGTAATTCTGTGATTTCTAATCTGACTTAATGCATTTCTTTACAACAAAACATTAAAAAATCATCTACATGTATAGGTCTTATTTAAATTAACAACTGCAGAAACAATCTAATACAATTAAATTCTCCAGCAGAATTTGCAGAATGCATCTCTCATGGAAAATGAATGATTTTTTGTGGTAGCATTGAAAAATTACCCCCAGAATAAAATCACTAGTCCTAGCTCAGGTTTAGAAGCAAAATGAATCTATATTTACAGCAAAACTGAAATCTAGACATATAATATACAATGTATATGTACAAAGTACATTTGCATATATTTACCATTCAGAAATAACACAAGAACCTCTTCAAATTGTTCCCCCACCACTCTGGACAAGGGAACAAGGGAATAACTCTTCCTTTCCCTTCCCCTTCCCTTCTCGGTACCTCACAGATGCAATATGCCAGCAGAAGGTCAAGAAAGAGATAAGAGAGCAATGCAAAGCAGAATTGCAGATTAGAAGCAAAGAGGAGGCAGAACAGTCTGTGCAACATGATTTATCCTGAACCAGCAAATGACTGGGATGATGTAGACTTTCTGGAATTTTCCTATTTCTTGTTTATGATTCAGAAGCAGGATAGAGGGTTAGTTTTAAAGCACTGCATTTTCCCATTTTATTTTGATAGAAAATGAACTGCATCTCATTAGGATTTTCAGTTAATCAGTCACAAAACCAACAAGTAGCAAGGAATGCAGTCTAAAGGTACTCATCTGACAGTAGTAGCTGGCATGGTATTCTTGAATATGTACCTAGGAGAGACCATAGTATGTGATATTTATAAATGAGATACTGTAGGGGAAAAAGCACAGGTTACTTGATACTTACTGTCAGGATATTTTTTTCTTAGAAGGTTTTTCTGCAGTTCTGCTGTAGCTATATGTGGATTGTACAGACTGTGGCAGGAAGCCAAATATAATCTGGGCCTACTTAAACATGAGAGGCACTAACCCATGTGTGCAAAGTGTTTTGTCATTGTCTTTGCCAGTTCATAAATATATGCGTTTTTTTGCTTGCAGGTTAGAGAGTAAATCTTTAACATGTAATTTTATTTGTGCTTCCATGTGTGTCAAATAGGGAGGGAAAGCACAGAAACAATTATAGTATGGATATATTGAGGTTGCTTATTAGCACATCTGCCCTTGGTAGATAACCTGAAAAAGCATGTGTCCTTATTCTCATCTTTTTTCAAGCAACTGACAATCTGCTAATGGAGTGTGAGTATAGCCCACTACTTGAAGAGAACATATACTGTACTTCCAGAAAAGAGAGCACAGAAATTACTTCTGTCCATTTTATGACCCTCTGAAGCCACCTCTTTGAAGAAATAGAGGCATAGATGGACACTGGAGCGCCTAAATTAGATGTCTGATTCTATCAGTGTGCTTCCCAGTACTTTGTCTAACATTTAGGGAATATCCTAATATTTAGACAACAGGCACTTGAACCTTCACCACGAACCTGTAGCCTTGCTCTTGCATGTGCCCAGCTGGACTACCCTTCTGGCTGAATCACTCCACAGGAAACTCCTGTGCAATTCTGCTATTAGTCTCCTAGAGAACTGCATGTTTCAATCTTAATCTTGTTTTAATGACAGATTTCAGACATGTAATTTCCAGGCAAAACAAACAAACATGCAAAACTGAACATTTCAACAGCTACAATCACCACAGTTGATGAATCAAACAGGTCAGGTTCAGACTGAGAACTGTAAGGCAGCAGCATCAGCACTGGCAAGTTCCATGGCCATGCCGTGGTCTTTAGAGGAGAACAAGGGGGTTCCTGGAGATAGGGAGCCCGAGAGAGAGGAGATCCAACATGACTCAGTGTCTCTTGCACGTGTGCCTGAGAAGGTGACGTGGCTGGAGACCTTGCCCAGAATCCGTGGGAGATTTAAACCCGGCAAAACTGGAAGTGGCACTCAGACCGCGCATGACAATGCAGCTGTTTTCTCACTCACTGGAACCCAGCGAGCAGGATGCGTGAGGGAAGGAGCATGGTCAGACAGCTGGAATGCGTGTTTTGTTTTTTTCCAGAGTGGAACATCCCCTCCTCCTTCTCTGAGCCAGCACCTCTTGCAAGAGAAGCAGACAAAGCATGGGCATAGCTACCACTGTAGTGGGTGATTTAAACACCTGCAAATGGAACCATAGCCATCTGTGTCTCAGCCTCTGGGACTCATCTGTCACCACAGCAGAAAGACTGGTGCAACAAATTCTTCCCAAGTGTGGCAGGCATGGTACCCCAAGAACCACTGAACCCACCCAGGTACCCCTGAAGAATACGTTTGCTGCTCTTGGTGAACCTGTTTTCACTGGAAGCAATGTTTTGCAAGGGAGACCAACCAACAGCAGCTATGAGAGCTTGTCTAATTTACGTCATTCAGAGAGGCTAGGAGGAAGCAAGCCTACTACCAAATCATGTGCAGTTAAGAAGAAAAGGTGGGTACTTGTCATCAGGGACTTTCTTGTAAAGGGTGTTGAGAGTCCTATATGCAGGCTGACCCACTCCTTAGGGAAGCATGTTGCTTCTCTGGGGACAGGGTTAAGGATATTCTGAGAAAACTTCCTACTCTGGCCCATCCAACTGAGTACTACCCATGGATGGTGTTCCAAGTAAGCAATGATGAAATCTCAACAAGAAGTTTGAGAGCAATGAAGAAGGACTTCAGAGCACTGGGACAAATGGTGAAGGGGTCAGGAGCATAAGTAGTGTATGCTTCTGTCCCACCATTAGGTATGTCTGATGAGGGCATGAACAAGAAAAGGCAGCAGATTAATGCCTGGCTACAAGACTGGTGCCAGTGGCAGGATTTGGGGTTCTTTGATGATGGGCTACTCAACAAGACCCTAGACCTGGTGACTATAGACAAAAAATGCTTGCCTCAAAGAGGAAAAAAGAATCCTGGGGCAAGAACCAGCAGGGCTGGTTGATAAGTCTCTAAACTAATTTGGAAGGGGGAAGAGAGCTCACTGAAGACAAGCCGGGGACATTTGTGAGGCTGGGCACCAGCTCCGCTGCTATCCCTGAGGCTGTAGGGGATGATAGATTGTGACACCCACAACAGACTCATATAAGAAAGGAGGTTTGCAATATGTGGAAAAAGGTCTGGTCAATTGGGAGGACTAAAGAGATACTGCCTGAGAATGTAAAGATGCAACAAAAATGGACAAGGCCCTCTTGGAACTGTGTCTTGCCAGGGAGGTGAAAAAGAACAAGAAGCATTTTCAGATACATCAGCGACAAAAGGAAGCTCAAGGAAAAGGTGGGCCCTCTACTGAATTATATGGGAGATACAGTAACAGAGGATGCAGAGATAGCAGAGCTGCTGAGTGCCTTCTTTGCCTCAGTCTTTACTCCTAAGACTAGCCCTCAATAACCCCATTCTCTGGAAGCAAGGGAACAGGTCGGGGGCTGCCCTGCTGGAGAGTAGCTCCATGGAGAAAGACCTTGGAGTCCTGGTGGGCAGCAATTTCTGCATGGGACAGCAATGTGACCTCGTGGCCAAGAGAGACAATGGTATCCTGGTGGGTATCAGGAAAAGTGTGCCCAGCAGGTCTAGGGAGTGTCATATTTTAGGATGCCCAGGTCAAGAGACAGCGATCTGCTAGGGAGCCCAGCAGAGAGCCATAAGGATGATTAGGGGACTTGAGCATCTCCCCTATGAAGACAGACTGAGACACCTGAGGCTGCTTAGTCTTGAGAAGATTGAGAGGGGATCTGATTAATGTCTATAAATATCTGAGGGGTGGGTGTCAAGTGGGTGGGGCCAACCTCTTTTCTGTGGTGCACAGTAATAAGAAACAGTGGAAACAAACTTAAACATGGAAGGTTTCACCTCAACATGAGGAGAAACTTCTTTGCAGTGTGGGTGATGGAGTACTGGAACAGGCTACCATGGGGAGTTATGGAGTCTGCTTCTCTGGAGGCTTTCAAAACCTGTCTGGATGCATTCCTGTGCAAACTACCCTGGGTGATCCTGCTTTAGGCAGGGGGGTTGGACTTGATCTCTGGAGGTCCCATCCAACCTCTAACATTCTGTGATTCTGTGACATGTTTCACAATGATCAGTTTGGAGTTTGGTTTGATAGGTTTATTGAAAGATTCCAACCCCAGTATATGGAATACAATTTTTATCTTTTGGACTTCTCATGCCCTTCCCAGGCTTTCTGTCCAATAATCATCTTCACAGTATCACCAAGGCAGTATCTTACTAGCATGGCAAATATTTTTTAGATAGAATATATCCAGGCCCATCTTTAGTGTTCAATGTGGGCATCAGACTTAAGAGTGTAATCAGCTTGAACTCAGCTTGAACTGTTTAATCAGTAGGGAAACAGAGACACACATCCAGAGAATAATTAAAATAGTACTTGCTGTTACATTCCAAGCACACCGTTCTTTCATCATTTGCTGACTCACCTTTCTTTATATTGCCTAAAGTCATGAAGAGAATTCATTGTTAAATAAAAACAAAAGAAAAAGCACTGAAACCCCAAAGCAATCCCAACAAACATATTTTTTTTCCTCTGCCAGTTCAGGAACCTGGCTTAAAGTGAACAGTCACCACAAGAGAAACCCTTCAGTGTTCTTATATGCTTGATTCTAAAACCAATTGTGTTATAACAACAAAGCTTCTAAGTATAGGCAGAAAGTCTGTGGAAAATGGTAGGCTAGTCTAGAAGCTGAATAACATTCCACACTTATCTTGAATTAGTGAAAGACAGTAAAACTAATTAAGGCGAGCTAAAAACAATGGCAGCAAGATTTTAATCCTTACGTTATAAGATGTGGTCAAGACAGCATCCACTCTTTGGTAGGCAAGTTTTCCATTATGACACACACAGAAAAATCTTCAGCTTAATAAAACACTGAAAATGAAGTCTTATATAAATGCATTGAAAACTGTATGTAAAATCACCTCAGCATATATATCGAGCATTATGTAAATCTGGTTGCCTAATTGCACAATTTTTTATGTGACTGAAAACTTGCAGGAGACCTAATCTAAATAGGCACATCAATTTTTATTACCTTTTTAAGTGACAAAAGCTATGCAAAAACATAGAAGGCGATAAATGCACTGCTGTATTACATTTCCCAGTATGTACACATATGCATTATCCAGAGATAGGACCATGGCACGCCCTTCGTGATTTTACTTGTAGCTGCTATCATAAATATTCGTACTGTGTGCTAAAAGCAGAGATGCACATGATTCATTGCATCTTCTCAGTCTTAGAGGAATTTTCAAATTGCAGCAGATCCAATTAGTATCTTAAAATCTCTGATGTATTTACTGCAGATACTGTAATCTCTGCATAGCGTGGAATACCAGCTGTTAGCAATGAATCCTGTTGCCTGAAGACTCCAAATGTACAATAACATTTTGGGACGTAGTAGAAGGTTGCAACTGCTTTCTGAAACCACCTATTTGTGTGTAGGTCCAAGATGGGACAATAACCAATATTCCATTGCTGTTCTAATCATGGAGGAAAATGATTTGGTTTCTTTTCAATGCTTTGTAAGAAGGAATCTTCTTGTAAAGTACCGTGTCTCTTTAAACAGAAAATGGCAGAATGAAATCCTACAAGTCTGCGCTCCTTGGGCATTTCCTGTCCAAAGGACCTACCATAATAACCTGACTGACTTTGGCATTTAGGACCTCTACTATTAGACAAATTAAAAGGAAATAGCTTTTATAAATCTATATGAAGAATTTTGGCATAGCATAGTTTAAAACATCTGTGTGGTTTAGAGAGAAGTCTTACTATGCGTAGTTTATGCCTTCATTGCACAGTTCACAGCCCTGACATGTTGTGAAAGCTTTAGTACTTATGTTTTTCTAAGCGGCATGTGAGGTTACTTATCAAATTCAGAGCTGATATAAGGCCACTGAATTCAGTGCAATTATACCTAGTATACATATGGATCACTTGTTTCATCCACTAATAATATAGACGCCCTATAAAAACCTTATTCTATTTTACACTTTGTTTGTAAGTCAGAGATCTGAGATGTCTAAATTTCTGTATACATTGCTCAAGATACAGAATCACAGAAGAATTTTCCTTAAGTCTTCAGAGACATTGAAATCTGTAACTCCAGTGGGCTTTCAGTCCATGAGAGTCTTAAGCTGGAGGTTCCATAACAGTGGGGTTGAATATCTTGTTACTATTTGTGGAAGTTTGGATCCTATCTTTCAGGTTTTCAGTCGTGTTGCATATTTGTTGCAAGGGGATAGACACACAGTGTAAGCAATATAAGGAATAAGGGATGCAATTTGGATCAAGCAAACTATAAAATAATAGAAGTTTTGCTCAGGGGAAGTACTAACTACTTTCATGTTAAGTGTAGTCTCACTCAGTGTCACAGACTAAACTGACACAGCATGCACCAGGGAAAAAGCTCTTCAGATCACTTAGGAGATATTTATTTGCCTATAGCTGTAATTTCATCAGAATGCTAAAAGCTCCAAATGAAAGCAGTGAAGTTACTCTATTACGGCAATTTGCTCTGAAGACAGAAAAAGCCCCTAAAAATAATAGTTTATGCTTACTTAGTAGACTACCCTGTTCTACCTCTTGAGAAAGCCTTTGCTTTAGCCTTTTAGTTAGAACAAATGAGAGAATGGAAATTACAACACATGAGTGTGATGGTTTGGAAGTTCCCCCTCCCCCCCCACCTTCTTTGTAAAATCACGCAGACTAGACTCCATTGGCTGGAAGTTAAAAGACTGAAGCTCTATTTACAGCTCAGCACAATGTACAAGCAGATATATACACTATATACAGGAGCAGTTACAGAAATACACAAGTAAAGGTAATACAGAAACACAACAACCCCTCCCAGAAATCAGAGACCCCAGGAGGGGCTTCTAACCACCCTTCCACCTTCTCCCCACCCCTATATCTTACCCCAAGGTTTGGCTTACGTGCAAGGTGAATTTGGAGGATCGACCAGGGGGATTAAAAGGAAAGTGGTTAGTGAGATTACTCGGCAGAGAGGGGAAAAGCCAGAAGCTGCTAGACAACCCAAGACGCTGTGCCCCAGTGGCTTAACTTTGTTTTGTATTCTTTTCTTAAACATCTCAGCAAGCCTATGAGTGAAGTAGACATCACCATTGTTTTCCTTTCACAGCCTATAATATGATTTTCTCTATTAAAATATTCCAATTAGCCTCAAACCAGCACAATGAGTGAAACAGAGTAAAGCAATCAATGGTTCTTTCATAGTTGTATCAGTTGGAGGATCTGTTAACCTAGAACTCTTATTAGATGACCTTAGAGGAACCCACAGAAGATCCACTCCAAGGGAGTTGTATTTCTCACCAGAAACCTCCTGGTATCATCAAAGCAAACAACTAAATGGCTTAGCTGGTTTTTTTTTCTCTTTTCATTTGAATATGAGAAGGTATGTTGTTTTCACTTCAGTGGTCATCAGGATTGTTCAGGAAATTCTGCTGATTGCTGGTTTCTTTCAGTGTCTGCACAAAACTAGGGACACTAAAATGGGAAGTATCTATATGAAAGGTAACAACTTTCAGTTTAGGGTATAAAAAATCCACATCCCAGTTAGAAAAATAACTATCAGTGTTTCTGTAAGCTGGAAACTTTTTAACTGTGTGGGAAAATAATGGAAGATTGTCAAGGGGGATTACAAACATGTTCAAGTGACTTGGAGCTGTGGTTCCAAAGCCCACATATATCACACTAATTATTGTTCAGTCTTATGTTTGACAAGTAGACCACCTGTGTTTAGATAACAGGCTTTTGACAGAGACAGAGTTTAAAGCACCCTGTTGAGAATCCAGCACTAAACTACTCCAATCTATAACCAGAAAGCTACAAGAAAGCAGTCTACTCCTTTGTTATTAACTCAATAAAGAGTTTTTTTTTCAAGAGAAGAGAAATTTTTTTCAATAAAAAAAAGAGACAGTTAAATCAAATGCCACAAGGTATTTATTTATACGATAATTGTGGATGATATCTTTTTCATGTTCATGGATGTAAATAAGCAGGAAACCACATGAAGCTTGGTTAAGTACATTGCTTGGAAAAAAATCATGATGAGAAAAATTGCTGTGTATGCTGTTAAGGAGTTTGATAGATATCTCCCATTCCTCAAAGATCCTCTCAAACCCAGTAAATTCCTCTGTGAGAGAAAGTGATTTCACTGACTTTGGTGTGATGTTTATTGGAACAACAGAATAAAGATAAACCCATGAGATTTCTTTAAAAAAGAAAAAAAAAAAACCAAACATTAACATCTGTCATAGAAGTAGGAAACAAGTTATCAGAATTCTTTCTCGTAAAGTTGCTGGGTCTTCCCTTAAGAACAAACTTCAGACAGATATGTTGTGGTTTGGATTTTCACCTCAACAAACTGGAAATTTACACCAGAGTAAATTTACCACACTTCCTCAGAATTTTGAAAGTTAAATGAAAGTATATTTACAGAAGTAGACTAAGCATAAAAGTGTAAAAAAGTAATAAACATATATAAGGCAAATTTACGTATAGTTACAGTTCTATGAGCAACACAGTACTCCCTTGTACAATATTTCATCTTTCTCCCCCCATCCTCTGTACACAAAGTCTAGAGAGAGGCTGTACACAACCAGCCCCTCCCTCTCTCTCTCTCTCAGTACAGCAAAATGTAAGGTATTCAGCAGACCAATGGAATTAGAGAAACATATATTATTATTATTTCTCTTTTAAACTGCAATTCTCTGGAAAAAAAAACAAACAAACTTATTCTAGGCTAGGGTTTTAACCCTAAACTATAATAAGACAACATCTTGGGTGTCTCCTACGAAGCAGAAGAATATTGATAAATGTTTCTTTCTCTGTAATTTGCCCCTTAAGTCCCTGATTCAACCTAGATCAGTCTGGTTATTGTGTTGGTTTGAGGCTAGCTGGAATATTGAGAGAAATCAGATCATTGGTTGTGAAAAGAAAATAATGATAGATGTCTATATCATTCATTGGTTTGTTGAGAGGGATAAAAAGTCGAAACCTAATGTTCAGGCACTTTCTCCTAGGATTTTGTCCTGTTTACTTCTCTGCCTGGTCTCTGATCTAACCACTTTTAACCCCAACCTGTTTTGGCACCTCACCTCTACTTTCAGCAATTAACACGTAAGCTTCCCCTTTGTTCATGTGTGAGTTTCTGAGATAGAGGAAGGAGGAAACAGTAAGGGGGTAGCTTTGAGGCCTTCTGGGCAGTTTGCTTGTCCGAGAGGGAATTGCGATTTCTGTAGTATAAAGTATATATAAACTTGTAAATAATTGTGAATACTTGCATAGATTGTGTATATATGCTTGTAAATTTTGCAGTGCTGTAAATATGGCTTCATTTTAATTCCAAACTGTCTGAGTCAGTCTGGATAATTTCAAGTAGTGTGGGGGGAAGGTTCCTAACCAATTAATAGTTATAGTCAGCCATAAATACCAGATTGATTGCTGTCAGAACTGACCCTCCAATGGAGCATCTGACATTGATGCACGTTGCCTCTGAACTGAGCTACTAGGCTTTTCCATTCTCGCTGTAGTGCAATTCTTAATATGTGACAAAGTGCCAGAATCTATTTCTCACTGTCATCCATATTGTTTTATATAATTTGCTAGGAAGTTTTGTACCTCAAACTGGGTGTCCTAGGGAGACTGGCATCCTGAAACACAAAGCCATGTCCTAATGATCAGAGACTGTAAGCCTCTGCAAGGGTGCTGTGTACAAGTACTGACAGTGCAGATACATGAGCAAGCAGCTGCAGCAAGGGTGAATATTGTCTTTGTATCTGTCATGTTCTGTCAGTCTAGAAATAACTGTAAATGTGCCTACAGAGCATAGAAAATTTCATTGAATATCTGAATGTAACACTTGATACTTTACTTACTCTTAATGGCTAAAAAAAAGTCATTATATCTGATAATCTAGCAACTGAGGTTGATGTAAGAAAGCATGACACTTTGTGGGTGTTAAAGTCTGTTCCCACAGAAATTTGCTAAAATGTGAAACCACTATTTTTCTTAGGGCTACCTCTGGTTGACCACTGTAGAACTGAAAAAAGCAACCTCATTCTCTAATTCTACAACTCAGACCCAATACTTTCCTGCAGGCAGGCTTGTTTTTCAGTTGATCTTATTTTTTTTATGTAAACAGATAACCTCTGCTACTGTGTGCAGCGAATATTGAAATTTTCCAAGCACGAGTATAGGCTGGATGAGAGCGGCTCAAGGGCAGTCTTGAGGAGAACTTGGGGATCTCCATTGGTGAAAAACTCAACATGAGTTGGCAGTGTGCACTTGCAGGCCAGAAGGCCAACCGTATCCCAGGCTCCTTCAAAAGAATCGTGAAGGACACGATTCTTCCCCTTTACTCTGTTCTTATTAGACCCCACCTGGAGTACTGCATCCAGTTCTGGTACCCTCAGCAGAAGAAAGACATCAAATTGCTAGAGTGGGTCCTGAGGTGGACCACAAAGATAATCAGAAAGCTGGAGCACCTCCGCTGTGGGGACAGGATTCAAGAGTTGGGACTGTTCAGCCTGGGGAAAAGAAGCCTTTGGGAAGACCTCCTAGTGGCCTTCCAGTACCTGATGGGGGGGTAAAGGAAACCGGGAAGGGACTTTTTACAAGGGCTTGTTGTGATATGGCAAAAAGGAATGGATTGAAGCTTGAGGAGGGTAGATTTAGGCTAGATAATAGAAAGAATTTTTTTACAGTAAGAGTGGTGAGACATTGGAACAGGTGGTCCAGGGAGGTCGTGGATGCTCCCTCTCTGGAGATGTTCAAGGCCAGGTTGGATGAGGCCTTGAGCAACCTGGTGTAGTGTGAGCTGTCCCATCTGTGGCAGGAGCTTTGGAACTAGATGATCTTTAAAGTCCCTTCCAACCTAAACCATTATATGAATCTACACATCTCTTCATTAGCATGTAAAAAAATAAGTTGCAAAGTCTCAAAGAGATCTCAAAATATCACTGCTAATAACCATTCTGTGATTCTGTGATTTTCTTCCATACGTGCACAGTGATGTTATGGGGCAGTCTGGTGCTAGTATTTGGAACTCAAAACAGGTCAAATGCTCTGGATATTCTGAGTCCTGGCTGTTATGAACACCAGCAAAGTTGGTCCAACATCAGGATATCTATTGTGCAAGAACATGCTGCCAAACACACATTTGTTTTTAAAAACAAAAGATTGATACTGCAGAAACTTTGGGTACAAGTGACAGGGAGTACACAGGAATTCCTCTGCAGCTTCACTGGTACTGTTCCAATCTCATTCATTCCGCAGCAAGTGGATAGGAAATGCTGTACCAAATATGGTAAAGGGTGCACAGTGACTTATTAGTCAAATATAGAAGTTAAGAAAGTTGGTATACTGTAGAGCTAGAGCTTTTGTCTGTGTTCATAACTCTTCTTTATTAGGCCTGAAAACTGTCAGACTAAATGTCAAGTAGAGAATATTTGGGGCTCATTTATATGTTATGTTTGCCTTCCCTCATTTTCCTTTTGCTCCTGTGTCCTTTATACCACTGCATTCTGCATAATCTCTTTTTCTCTTAAAGACAGCTGCTGTTAATTTGAGCTGAACTTGCAGAGAGTTCAGAGGTACAAGAAAAAGTGTGGTTTTCTATATTGCAACTTCAATGTTAGAATAAGCCTCTAGTTTGTATAAAATTGTTTTTTAAAATGAGATTTTTTTTCCTGGAATTACTGTAGAATACAGTAGAATTTTCTTGACAAATATAAATAAAATATTTTAAAATATTAAAGTTAACAACTATTGAACTTTAATGCAGAAAATGCTTCAGATCTGTTTCATTGTTTCTTGAATATTATTTAAACAGAGAATCATAAACTTTATTTATGACTGAGGTGGAGTCAACCTAATGAGCCAACCTAATGAGGTTCAACAAGACCAAGTGCAAGGTCCCATATCTGGATCAGGGCAATCCCAAGTATCAATATAGGCTGGACAGTTACTAGATTGAGAGCAGCCCTGAATAAAATGACTTGGGGGTACAGGCAGATGATATGTTCAACATGAGCTATCAGTGCACCTGCACCCCAGAAAGCCAATCATATCCTGGGCTGCGTCAAGAGAATTGTGGCTGGAAAAAGTTCTTCACCATGAGGGTGGTGAGACACTGGAGCAGGTTTCCCAGGCAGGTTGTGTAGGCCTCATCTCTGGAAGGTTTTAAGGCCAGGCTGGTAGGCTCTGAGCAACCTGATTTAGTGTGAGCTGTCTGTGCTGGTTTGAGGTTAAATGGAAAGTTTTAATTAGAGAAATTAGATCATTGGGTGTGAAAGAGGAAATAATAGTGATGTCTGTATTACCTATTGGATTGTTGAGAAATATAAACCCACAAAACAATAACAAAGTGTCTAATTCTGTGGCTTGCTGCTCACTGTTAACTGTCTCTTCCTGAACTTGTGTAATCCAATCTAATTGTTCTCCTTCTAACCTCATCCGCTTTTGGCCTCTCATCTCTGCTTTCTCTGCAAAGATTAATCATGCAAGCTTTCTGAGATAAGGGAGGGCTGGGAAGGAGTTAGTTGGGAGCCCTCCTGAGCAGTCCAGCTGAGTGGGAGAGGGTTTGATTTTCTGTATTACTTCTAACTTCTATATAATTGTAACTGTCTGTATATATACACCTGTATATGTATGTGCAGCTCTGTAAATATAGCTTCATATTAACTTCCAGATGTCTTGAGTTAGCCTGGTGATTCCAAGTGGGAGGAGGGAAACTCATGAGCCACATCAGGTGTCCCTGCCCATGGCAGAGGGCTTGGAGCTGGATGATCTTTAAAGTCCCTTCCAGCCATGACTATTCTCTGATTCTGTGCTGTTCTAAGCTACTTAACAATATTTTAACTATTTATGTAAGTCGTCATCCAGTCAAGGGAAAGATTCAATTAAGCAGCTGGTAAGGTATGCCTGTCTGATAAGACTTAAGCTCAGAGCAAGAAAGTGAAAGAAAAGCTTCTGTTTAACTGCATATTGTCAGAAACATAGGGCCTGCCTTTGTTTTTGGCACACTTGAGCACACCTATTTTAATGTGGGCTGGCTTAGCTTTTACTGAAATGTGACCTGTATTGTAGAGCATGACGTTATAGTAACAGTTATGGTGGCTCTGCATCATGGTACTACTATCTTGGATTAGGTGAGCAGCAGAGTGTGGGCTAAAGCGGCTTTAATTTCCTATAAACAGGTGCTTTTAAAGTAATATAATTTAGTCTTAAAAAACCTACAGATTGGTGTGTTTTGCTAACTAAAACACCCAGGAATAGACAAATTATAATCCGAACTTATACAGAGCATTATCCTCTCTGCTCATGCAATGTGTCTTGGGAGACAAGTGCCCTGTAAAGAAGTGGTAGTGTTGCTAATGTAAATGGATCAAATCTTGATTTATGTGGGAGGTTAGACTAATATCCAGAGTTTTATGTTCACAGAAAAATCATTCTTGTGATAACACTAACCATTTTGTTAAAAATACATAAATGGCCGCTTTAAAATGTCTACTGTAATATTAGAGGAAATAGGGAGGATTTCTTCAAAGTGTGATTCCAGGGAAGGAAAAAAGAAAATGAAATTACATGTCACTTTTAGTAACATCATATTGCTGTGAATACACTTCACCAGTGTAACAGTCAGAGTGGTAAGAGTTGGAAACAGCTTTCTGCTATGAATTATGCAAAATTAATAATCTGTATTAATTTTGATATCCAGGTGAAGATTGTTAATAACTACGAAAATTTTTTGTTAATCTTGCCAGAAAAATTATTTACAATGTTTGGATATGGTCAGATACTTATAAACACAAGGAACAGGCAAAACTAGAACACTAAGCAATAACTAGAAAATTAAACATTAAAACTGGAAAGAGGTTCTTAGTTTCAATTACACCTCTAGCCCACCAGGGGACTTGAGAGGCTCCTTTCTGCTACTAAGGCAGAAAGGCACAATGGAATCTAGTTACAGAATTTCTTAGAGAGAGGCTTTGAAATATTTACTCACAAAACAGTATCAGACAGTACCCAAAGCCTGAAGGTAATTCTGGCAATGTCTTGAAAGTCATTGTGGGCAAAGGAGAGCAAAATGTGGCAAGGCAGAGCAGGCAAAACAAAAGTAAAAGCAAAAGCATACATGTGGCAGGGCCTGTTTATTGTAATGGCTCCATATTAGGTGAAGTCAGGAGCTTGCTTTTGCTTATTTGGGAAGAACAGGTCTGGGCAAGTCTTGGACCCTCAAAGCAGGTGTCTTCAAGCCTTTTCTCCCTGCACTCTGCTTTCTCTCTCCAGCGGAGAGAAGAGACCATGGGATCATGCCTGGGCAAGCCAGGACAGACATCTTCCATGACACTTCCCAATAATAGTGATGGAGAACCCTTACTTTAAAGTGGTATCTCATTGTGCCATGGAAAACATTGCATGACGTTATTGCATGTGAAAGCATGCTCTGTGAACTTGGCAGTTCTCTCTAGTTTCAAGGCCACTTTTTCTTTTAGCATGTAATTACTGCTTTGAGGTGGATGCAAAGTTTTAGCAAAGGTACCTGTTGTATTAAGTTGAAAGTTTGCCAAAAAGAGTAACATTCTTTAGAATTTTACCTGCTCTGAGCAGCCCTCCCTAGAGCAAATTGCTATACTCTGTGCTATGAGTTGAATTTAAATTTGCTGCTGTTATTCAAAACTGCTGCTGTCATGGCAGTTTCAAAATGAAAGTGCTGGCTGGAGCAAAGTACTATGGCATTAGAACTTCAGACTGTAACATTAGAGGCTTCCTGTTCTGATTGCTGCTTTTGGGTTACTGAGTTTTGGGTGTTGACTCTCTTCTGCTGTGATGGCAGGTGGATGGGGAGGGATGGGGTGGTAGCTTCTTGGCTTGTTTTTTTAGCTCTGCTTCTGGTTAGTGCTGCTGTCTGCTGCACTTTTTCTGCAAATAGGCTAAGGTAATTCTGTGTTATGTAATCACCTTTATATTAAACTGTTTTAATCTCAACCCAGAGGCTTTTTCTTTTGGGGAGTTGTATTACTTTCCCTCACTTCTTTCTTGGGGGGAAACAGGCAGGTTGACCTATTTGCAACACTTTAATCTGTTACAGTATCATAGAATCATAGAATAGTAAGGTTGGAAGGGACCTCAAGCATCATCTAGTTCCAACCCCCTGCCATAGGCAGGGACACCTCCCACTACTACAGCTCACTCAAGGCCTCATCCAATCTGGCCTTGAACACCTCCAGGGAGGGAGCAGCCACAACCTCCCTGGGCAACCTGTTCCAGTGCCTCACCATCCTCACTGTAAAGAACTTCTTTCTAACACCTAGTTTAAATATCCTCTCTTCCAGTTTAAACCCATTATCCCTCATCTTGTCATTACAAGACCTTGTATATAGTCCATTGGCTGGATGGTCGCACACAGACAGTGGTGATCAA
>VWZE01009424.1:0-20955 GCA_013396675.1 Eubucco bourcierii
GGGACCCTCAAAGGTCATCTTGTCCAACACCCCTGCATTGAGCAGGGATGCCTCTAAGTAGATCAGGCTGTCTAACCTTGGATGTCTCCAGGGATGGAGCTTCAACCATATCCCTGGGCAGGCTGTTCCAGTATTTCACCACTCTCACTGTGAAGAACTTCCTCTTGATATCCTACCTAAACCTCTCCTGCTCCAGTTTCAAACCATTCTGTCATCACAGGCCCTTCTAAACAATCCTTCCCCACCCTTGAGATATTAAATACATTATCCAATATCAGATATTATCACCCCATCTCCATCACCTGGGCTGGTACCACCTTGAGCCTGCCTTCCTCTCATACAGCGACTGAATCAGCTTGCCTTTGTCTCCAAGCACTTTTCTCTTCCTCCCTCTTAAAAGGCTTTGAGAGGCATATACAACCCTCCCTTAAAAAGGCTTATCATGGATGTATCACCTGAGGATCTATTTCTAACTGAGGTTGGCACTGAGCAAGCCTCATCCCTGATAGAATTTTCCATGCATGAGGCGGGGAGCAAACATTGATCAATGGGAGTTAAAATAACACTGAGCTACATAAACAGAGTGCTTTATTTTGTAATTATTTGTGATGCTTGACTATAAGCTTGAAAATAGCATTTCTTATCTCATCAAGCATGACCTTCTCCGTGTGCTGGGGCTGTTTAGCCTGGAGAGCAGCAGGCTGAGAGGGGATCAGCTGAGAGGCTGAAGGCTTCAGCTTGCCCTGTGAGCAAGCAGCCCAGCCAGTCTTGGGAGAGGGGCATGGTTTGGGTGCTAGAGAAGAGCCACCACTTCCAGCTGCAATGATTTGACATGATTCATCACCCTTGGAAAGATATAGGGGCACAAACTACATTTAAAATGGGTTAACACCCAGATTGCCAAATGGCAGTGAACAAACTGAGCTCATTCTCAGCTTTGGTAAAGGGCACAGGGCAAGGCAGGGTGGGATGTGAGCAAAGACTGCTGTAGACTATAGCTCCCTGCAGCGTGCTCAGCCGTCCCAGCAGTGAATGGAACGGGAATGCTGTGATGCTTCCCAGCATTGGGACAAGCTGAGGCAGCCTCAGCAGCAGGCAGCTGTCAGGAAAGCCTCTTCACATCTCTTTCCTGAAGCCCTCCGATGACAGCTCTGTGGTGGCTGAGGCTGGGACCACAGCTGGTTTGCCGTCAACGAGGCTGACTCCGTATAATTTTAAATCTATTATCCAAAATACACAGCACCCTGTCTTTTACACCATAATTGAGACTTCTTTTTCCCCTCTGTGGATTTATTCTTTTCAGGACTTGACTCATGGCAAGCAGATAGATCTCTTCATCTACCCAGGGACACTTCCAGTTCATTAGAACCCTCCTTTATTTTTATTTTCTTGTGGTTCTTTTTCTTTCTCTCTCTCTCTTCTTTTTTCTTTTTTTTTTTTTTTTCCTTCTGAAAAGTGCTGGGAAAGGATTTTTAAGTGCTGGGAAANTGAGTCACAGAATATTTTCTGTCTGGAATCCTGCTATTTGTAGACAGTAGCCCAACGTGTTTGGTTAGCAGCCAGATGCTAAGCATATGCAGCAGAGGAGAGAGATGAAAGGCTGTAGGTAAACAGGGACGACACACACACGCTGATTGCGGGACCCACCGACCTGCCCCCCGCCGAGCTGCTGCTCCTGCTAAAAGAGACGCCAGGCTGCAAAGTAAAAGAAAGCCAAATCCTAATGGAACCCAGAAGTAATTTGGAGAATAAAATTGTAATTAAACAACAACAAAATCCACCACACAACAGTGTGGGATAGCAAGTTTGGAAAGCTTGCTCCTAAAAGCTTAAAGCTCTGTTTCTCTGCCTTCTGTCTTTAGCTTCTTCTTTTGGTTTGGTTTGTTTGGGTTTTTTTTGTTTGTTTGTTTTGTTTGGGTTTTTTTTGGTGGGGTTTTTTTTGTTGTTGTTGTTGTTTTGTTTATTGATGTGGAAGGAGGAAAGAGCTTTTTCTGGGCATGTTGTAGGAAAGCACAATTCCTGCTATAAGCATCTTTCTCATTTCCATCAAATACTATTGCTCTGCCTCTTGAAAGGCTGCAAAAAGACCCCCACCCAACTCCAAGTCCAGAAGAAAGGTGCTATCTCCTTGCCAAATTTGATATTTCAGGCAGAGAGCACATAGGTCCAGAGCTGTAATACCTTCTAATTATTTTGCAAGGGTAATTTAAATTAGTTCAACTCTTATTTAGAAGGGTGACATTTATTTCTTTGTATTGCAGCCACTCTTAAATGCCTTAACATGGGATCAATATCTCTTTGCACAAAACCAGACCTGCACGACGTGCTTGCTCCCCAGAAAGCATTTGTTTTGCCAGCCAGGGCTTTTTACTTGACCAACCTGGCAGTGAAGAAGAAGGTTCTGCAAGGTGGTATTTGCTTTCTGGCTGCTTGCCTGTGTATAGTTCCTGGTGTCCAGCCAGGAATTTGGGTGGCAATGCCACCCATCCACCACAGCACTCGTGGCATTTAGCCTGGATAGAGATAAATGGGAGAGGGGGAGGTGATGTAAGCATTGCCCTTTCCTCCTTGTCCTGTCACTGGGCACAACTGAACAAAGCCTGTTCCCATCCTCCTGACACCCACCCTTTAAGTATCTATAAGCATTTACAAGATCCCCCTCAGTCTGTTCTTTTCCAGACTAAACTGGTTTGATGCTTGGTGTCAAAATGAAGGTGGAGGTCTAATCCTAAGTCTAAAGAATTTAATTTGCTTCATTTTCTGTTATTTTCCTTTTCCACATGTCCCAAGCTCCACCAGTTCAGTAAAGCTGAGTGCATGGAGAAAACAGGGAGCTGGAAATCCTGCTGTACAGCAACTCAAACAATCCCACCCCTACAAATTCACAGCCTGTGTCTAGATGACAGCTAATGTGTTCCAAGCCTTTTCTTTGCCTTTATCTGGCTGCTCTGATAATCCAGCCTGGCAGATCAAATCAAGCCAGGCAACACTCACATGGTGCTCTCCAGGTTTTCCCTCACAGCAGGTGAATGTGCCCCTCTGCAAACCACATCTGCCCGTGGCTGGAGAAGTTTAAGCTTTTGATTTGCTTCGTGTAGCCACAAAATAGATGAGTTCAGTAAAACAAATTGCTTCTATGCCAGCATGTGATACAGATGCAGCAGCCAGAGGAAACGTGTAAGTGATGGTCATGGTAGCAGGATAGTCTGAAATCTCATCTTCCCTAAGGTGAGTGGTGTGGGAGGCTGGAAGCTGTTAGGTGTGAGCAAGAGATCAACCCTGAGAAGTCTTTTTAGAGGTATTTCTGAGATGACAGATCCCTCTGCAGGGTGTGGCAGTTGGAAATGTAGGAGATGTGATGCAGCACTAATGTGGTTAGCTGATACTTTTAATCGCTGATATCTGTACTGGCAGAGCTAACTAACTTCAATGAAGAAGGGCTGGGGCTCCATCGACTCATCACTCCTTTTCAGAGGATGCAAAGTTAGGTGAATACAGACATCACTATTTCCCTTTTTTTTACTGAGTCACAGAATCACAGCATGATAGAGGTTGAAAGAGATCTCTAGAGATCATCCAGAGTAGATTGACCTAAACCAGATTGCACAGGATGTCATTCAGGAGGGTTTTGAGTGACTCCAGAGATGGAGGCTCCACCATCTCTCCAGGCAGCCTATTCCAGTGCTCCACTATCCTCAAGATAAAGAAGATCTTACTCATATTTAGAGTCATTTGGCTCTGATTTATTCATGGTGAGATATCCTTGTGCACATGAAATGCTTTGGTCCCTGCTCATGCTAAGGGAACCTCATAAGCTTTGGGCTGCATGGGTCAGGAGTGGTGGAGATGGTTTTCAGTGGTGCCAGGGCAGGGGGTGATGGGCAGAAACTGGAACATAAGAAGTTCCATCTAAATATGAGGAGAAACTTCCTTAATGTAATGGTGACAGAGCACTGGAGCAGGCTGCCCAGAGAGGTGAGGGAGTCTCCAGAGACTTTCAGAACCTGCCAGGACATGTCCCTGTGTGACCTTCTCTAGGTGAACCTGCCTTGGCAAGAGGGTTGGACTTGGTGATCTCCAGAGGTCCTTCCAACCACTGTGATTCTGTGATCTTGTAGCAGACACTCGCTTCAAGGCCTTTGCTGTCGGTGTCAACATACTCAATACAGAACAGAATATGCTCAGCCTACCTGGGTGGAGGTGACAGGGACAAGTGGTGAAGCATCTGGCAGCTCCAGCACGGGGAACACAGTACTGCTGACACCAGCTTCACTTCTGAAATCAGCAGATGAGGTCTTGAATGCCAGGCTGGATCTGGCAGTAGACACAAAAGGAGGAGCAAGGCAATTACCACCTGTTTAAAAAAAGGATGGAATAAGAAATAAAAAAAGTTGTCACAAGTTCTCACATATCTACAGATGACAACTTTTAAAACAGAGAATCTTTACAGACTCAGAAACCATCATTACCCACTCTGATCTCCACTCCCAGTGCTAATTCCAGTTATACTGATGGAATGTGCTCTGCAGTTGCACACCTCTGTCTGCCTGCAGGAATGCAGCTGATTCTTCTGAAGCTTTGGGGTAGATAACTCACATGAAGGAGGCAAAAGTCATGTTTGAGTTTGATCTGACTTTGCAGGAAAAAAAAAAATCCAGCCAAGTTGGGAGCAACACACTGAAACCAGATTAGCAAGTCCCAAAAGTATCCCCAGCTCCCTCAGGCTCTCTTCGTAACAGAGCTGTTCCATTCCCTTATCATCTTTGTGGCTCTGTGCAGGACTCTTTCAAGCAGTTCCCTGAGGTCCTTCTCGAACTGAGGGGCCCAGAACTGGACACAGTAGTCCAGATGTGGCCTCACTAGGGCACAGTAGAAAGGAAGGAGAACATCTCTCACCCTACTAACCACAGCCCTTCTAATCCACCCCAGAATGAATTGCCCCTCCTGCCCACCAGAGCACACTGCTGGCTCACAGTGAACCTCTTGTCCACCAGCACTCCCAGGTCCTCTCTCTGTGGAGCTACTTCTCAGCAGTACAGGTGCAGGAGGTTATTCCTTCCCAGCTGCAAGACTCCACACTTACCCTTGTTGAACTTGATGAGGTTCCTCTCCATCCAACTCTCCTTCCACATATCATTCCACCCACTAGGACCCTCAGGTCCCTTTTCACCTTCTTTGCTCTCCAACAGGTCAGTCCCCATCCCATCCCAAGTCCTGTGGCACAGAGCAAAGGCTGCAGATGAACCAAACCTACCCCAGCTGCTTTAGTAACTATGACCTTTGTTTCCAAATCCCATGTGAAATTAATGATTTGCCCATTACAAGTAACATCTACAGAAGCAAAGGAGCTCTGGTGAGGGTTTGCTCTTTGTCTTGTGAATCCAGATGGCTCCACAGCTCCGGGTAAGGTGCAAAGAACAGGCACAAAGAGAAAAAAATGTGGTTCTGTGACTTGTCCCTGCAAGAGCCTGAAGGGGAGGGATGAGTGGATGGGGGGAAGTTGTTGGTCCCATTAACTAATCTGTCAAAACCACCTCTATGTACATGTATTTTTTTTAACCCTCTTTACCTACTTGACACACAAAGCTTGCATCTCACCAGCCTCTCTTGACAGTAGACAACCTTGACATCCCATAAAAGTAACTTTAAAAACCTTTTAGAGTCAAGACTGGGGAGTTTTATTTATTGTTCATTTAACCATTTAAAAGGATACAACTGCATTCACTGTGTTCTCCAGGAAAGCAAGCCATCCATTTCCAGTTCTGACAACTCCAGCTGTAGCCTGATGATATTTTTAATAAGAAATGGACCTTTCAAAGCCTGAGATATGAGTTGTTGTTTGAGCTAAAGCCCAGCAGCTATTGCTACCAAGGAGGAATTAAATCCACCACCTTCAGAGGGAATAGGTATCCCCAGCCCTACATCATAATATTTGTATGTCCACTTGCTGCCTGTGATGTGTTTGGAGACTGAAGCCAGGTAGGGGATGATCTGGGGACTTGAGCATCTCCCCTATGGAGAGAGACTGAGAGACCTGGGGCTGTTTAGTCTGGAGGAGAGAAAACTGAGAGGAGATCTGAGCAATGTCTCAATGTGTGTCAAGTGACTGAGGCCAATCTCTTTTCTGTGGCCTGCAGCAATAAGCCAAGGAGCAACAGCTACAAACTGGAAAAGAGAAGGTTTCACCTCAACATGAGGAGAAATTTCTTTACAGTGAGGGTGACAGAGCCCTGGAGCAGGCTGCTCAGAGCGGTTGCGGAGCTTCCTACTCTGAAGACTTTCCAAACCCACCTGGATGCATTCCTGTGGGCACTGCCCTGGGTGATCCTGCTTGGCAGGGAGGTTGGACTCAATGATCTCTGGAGGTCCCTTTCAACCTCTAAGGTTCTGTGATCTCTTCCAAGTATCAGTGGTAGAAGAAGAGGAAATTACTTCAGGTTGTACTGGGAAGGTTTAGGGTGGACATTGGGAACAATTTCTTCCCACAAAAGGCTGCCAAACCCTGGAGGAGGCTGCCCAGGACAGTGGTGTGGTCTCCATTCCTGGTGGATGTGGTGCTGAGGGACATGGTTTAGTGGTGACCTGGCAGTGCTCAGTTAATGGTTGAACTTGATGATCTTAAAGGTCTCTTCCGAGATCAAAAATTCTATGATTTTATTAGTTCTCTTCTCTTAGAGGAGCATCTAAAGATGGATGATAAGAAAGAGAAAGCACACACAAAGCCTAAAAGTTTCTTTGGGTTGTGCTGATACAGTGACACCCACTGCTCCCTTCAGACTGAGAGGCAAGTTTGGCTGAGAGCTGTAATGGATTCATAGATTCATAGAATGGTTTGGCTTGGAAGGAACTTTAAACCTCACCTAATACATCTTCTCCTAGACAAACATCAATGCAGGCAAACCAGAAAACCAGAGACAAACAAATTCCAATCAGAAAGCGCAGTGTGCACACTGTGCATTCCCCTTTCTAGCAAACCTACAAAGGCAAAAGGATGCACAAACATTTTGTTGTTTTATTCCAACGTGGCCCTTTTCTTACTTTTTACAAGGAGTCTCCTAAGCCTATTTACCGCTGGATGCTTCAGGCTGCTACTCACTGCTAGCAGAGCTGAGCTGTCTGGGACTTGCACTTTAAAGCATTAATGTTGTTCTCTGATATGCTGATGGGGTTGCAAAGAAAGTCTTCTGGTGAAGGCCAGCTGCTGTCTGATCAGAATTTAAACGTGGGCAGCAAATGCACAGTGGGATGCAGCAGTCAGGAGAACTGTCAAGAAATCTTCCAGGTCTTCCCTTAGACATACTGGGAACATTTTGCTGCTCAGCCTTGAAAGAGTCAGGATTGTTCCAAGTCACAGAATCACAGAACGTCAGGGGCTGGAAGAGGACCTCCAAAGCTCACCCAGTCCAACTCCCCTGCCAGAACAGGATCACCTATCCCAGATCACACAGGAACACATCCAGGCAGGTTTTGAATATCCCCAGAGAGGGAGGCTCCACAACCCACCCTGGGCAGCCTGTGCCAGGACTCTATCACAGGGGAAAAAAAAAAAAATCCTTATGTTTAACTGAACTTTCCTATGCCTCAACTGCCATCCCTTGCCCCTTGTCCTGTCATTGGGCATCACCCAGCAGAGCCTGGCTCCAGCCTCCTGACACTCACCTTTAGATATTTACAACCATTGATGAGGTCACCTCTCAGTCTCCACTTCTCCAAGCTCCCAGCCCCAGCTCCCTCAGGCTCTCATCCTAACAGAGATGTTCCATTCCCTTCAGCATCTTTGTGGCTCAACACTGGACTCTCTCAAGCAGTTCTATGTCCCTCGTGAACTGGGGGGCCCAGAACTAAACACAGCACTCCAGATGTGGCCTCGGCAGGGCAGAGTAGAGGGGCAGGAGAACCTCTCTTGACCTACGATCCACAGCCTATCTAATCCACCCCAGAATGGCACTGGCCCTCCTGGCCAGCAGAGCACATTGCACAACTCATCCAAGTAAAGCTAAGTTGTTGATCAGCATCTGGAGCAGACATGCCTGGTTGAGGCTGTGGAAGAAAAATGGCTTTATTAGGGCCTGTCATAGCATAAACCTGCTCCCATGCTGAAGACACTGCTTCAGTGTCTGTGCTAAAGGACTTCTGTGCAGTGACAGGTTCAGCCCCAGCAGTGAGATAAATGGGTGCCTGAGCCTGTCTGGGTGCTCACCGCTGTCGGGGTTGGTTTGCACTGGATGCGTCCTCCTTGGGGAGCCACTGCAGAGACACAGCAGCTTCAGCTCTCAAAGCAGCAGCTCAGCTGGGGCTTTCACTTCTGCAGCATGGCTTTTCCCTGTCTATACCAACACCATATCTTACCTGACTTGCTTGCACAAAGCATCTCCAGGTCACTTCAGCTTTTAGGAGAGGTGCAACCGCTGAGCTGTCCTCACCTGGGTGATGTGGACACTGATCCATGGAGATCACAGTAAGCATCTGCAGGATTCAGCCACAAAGCTCTCAGGTGTATGGCCAGCATTATGTCACATATATGACAATAGAGGAGTCTCTGCCAGGAACTTCCTTGCTTCAGAGGGCAAATGTACACAAAGCCCCTGGAAACATGACTGTTCCATGAGCAAGGGATACTTCCCAGGTCTGCTTCTTTTTCTCCCCCTAAATTCCTCTTTTCTACAATTAAATGAAGCATTTTGGGGATGGGCAAATGCTGTCCTACAAACACATCAACTTCTGCCCTTCTGACTCATCAAGGAGGGGCAATTAGAAGAGCATAAATTTAGACTTGAGAGAAATGCAGTGGTCTTGTCTTGCTTCTTAACCTGGGCAGGCTGGAGAGTTGGATGGAGAGGAACCTCATCAAGTTCAACAAGGGCAAGTGTGGAGTCTTGCAGCTGGGAAGGAATAACCTCTTGCACCTGTACTGGTGAGGGCTGCCCTGTTGAGAAGTAGCTCCACAGAGAGAGGACCTGGGAGTGCTGGTGGACAAGCAAGTTCACTGTGAGCCAGCAACATGCTTTTGTGGCCAAGGCGGCAAATGGACTCCTGGGGTGCAGCAGGTCAAGGGAGATTCTCTTCCTCTACTTTGCCCTAGTGAGGCCACATTTAAAGCACTGGGACCATTTCTGGACTCCCAGGATCAAGAGAGACAGGGAACTGCTTGGGAAAGTCCACTAGAGGGGCCTGGAGCAGTTCTGTGAGGAATAAAGGCTGAGAGCCTGGAGAAGAGTAGCCTGAGAAGGGATCTTCTGAATGCTCAGCAAAAGCTAAAGGGGCAAGAGGATGGGGCCAGGCTATTTACAGTGGTGCCCAGTGCCAGGATAAGGGGCAACAGGCACAAACTGGAACCCAGAAGGTTCCACCTGAACAGGAAAAAATAATTCTTTGCTCTGAGGGTGCTGGAGCCCTGGAGCAGGCTGCTCAAAGAGCTTATAAAGTCTCCTTCTCTGGAGATATTCCAAACCTGCCTGGACATTGTGATCCTGTGCAACATGCTGTGGGTGACTCTGCTTTAGCAGGAGGGTTGGACAGGATGATCTTCAGAGGTCCCTTCCAACCCTCACCATGCTGGAATTCTGTGTGATTCTACTGGCCACCAAAACCTGGGTAAGGTGAGCTGAGAGCAGTAACAACCACCTCATGCTTGTTTCTATCTACTGGGGTGTTTTGTTGCTATCCAGACTGAGGACATCAGATCTGGAAGCTTCTTATTGGAGTAGAGATACAGTTCAGACCAGCTTCAGTCCAAAATTCAGAGACAGGAATGTCCTGACAGTGTCCAACTAACCAACTGCACGATGTGCATCTGTCAAACCCAAACTAGAGTTTCAAAATCTGGTCACTGGAAGGGAATGCTGCCTGCACTCCAGGACCCAAAGTGGTGTCAAGGATACTGTCATGCTTAGAGTGTATCAGCACAGACAGACCCAGATAGCTGTTATCATCATCTCCTCGCCAAGGCAGACACTTCAGAGATAGCTCTAGCCCAGCTAATCCTAACAGTCATGTTAGCATGGCACAGAGCCTGAGGTAATATGCCAACCCCCTCAGCTTATTCCTACATTGTTTGTGTGTGTTTATAATCTTTAAATCACAGCTCTCTCCCATCCTAAAAGATCCCAAACAGACGCAACAACAAAATGAAATTCGAGACAAACAGATTGTGAGGCAGAGAGAGCAGAAAACAGCACTGGTGAATCATGAGTACTGAGACCAAATAAATGAATCAGTCCTAAACAGTCTAATTAATAAAGGTTAATTTATTTATCATCCCAGCTAACCTGATATCTCTGAACTCGTCTGAATTAATGCAGAATGAACAGAAAGGGCAGCAGTAATTGGAAAGCCTCAGTAGATGTATTTTCCAGAAGCTTCTTTTTCTGCAGCTTGAAAAACACCACAGGTTCATCACCACATCAGCACGGGCAGGGTGCACAGATCTGCTCACTCACAGCCTGGTTCACAGCAGCCTAAATAAAAGAATGTTAATGGACTCATTCTTCCTGAGTCAGAGACAAATCTTATTTCCTTTTATCATGAAAGGCACTGGAGATGGTCACCAAGATTTGCCCCATCCACACATAAAGTGTGGAACCCTCCTGAGCTCCAGTGTGTTCCCACTGACCCTTGTCCTGTCACTGAGCACCAGCACAAAGAGTCTGGCCCTATCCTTTCGCCCCCCACCCCTTAGCTCCTGTTGAGCATTGATCAGATCCCCTCTCAGGCTGCTCTTCTCTGGGCTCAACAGCCCCAGGGCTCTCAGCCTTTGCTCCTCACAGAGCTGCTCCAGGCCCCTCAGTACCTTTGTAGCCTTCACTGGACTCTCTCCAGTGGTTCCCTGTCTATCTTGAACTGGATCCAATACTTGAGATGTGGCCTCAGCAGGGTGGAGCGGAGTAGGAGGAGAACCTCCTGCTGGTCACACTCAATGTACCCAAATCTGAGATTACACAGCAGAGTGTAGGTCATAAAGTTACTAATTTCCTTCTCTTTCTCTTTTTGTAAGAGCCTTTTGAGATTTCTGTACCCTGTACACTGTGGGTGGCTGTTTCACTTCTAAAGGCAAAAGTGGCTGTCACTTAAGAAGCAGTTACTTGTGAGCCATGGCAGGAGAGCACGTCAGAGCCTTCACTTTCAGATGGACATGTGTACTCTTCATTACTTTCCTTGACAATCCTGCAGGTGTTAAGGAATCTTTTTGCCTCTTTCTGAAGTGAAAAAGAGCAGACATTTAGGACTGTATTTTGCTGGGGCTTAAGAGCTAAGTGCACTTTTCTGAAGTGCTGCTAACTTCCCACTCTCTCTGAGCAGACCTGGGAGCTCTGATGTGTCACTGGAGAGAACAGCAGAGCAATTCTGGGAGGTTTGAAAGGTCGTGGCTTAAACTGAACTGTAATTGACTTTCACACATTGATCTGTTATGATTAGTGTTTGTTTAGAAATCAAAGCTTGTTTGATTCGAAGCTGTTTTACTGCTCCCAGAGGCTACACAACCTCAGGCTCCGCTGAATTTGATTATTCCACCAAAACAAACATCTTGTGAGGAGTTTTAATTCCAGCAAGGCTCTCATTTTCCCTTCACTCCAGATTTAACTTTTCCACACCCAGCTGCCTGTGGAGAATTTGTTTAGCTCTAGAGAACCTTCTGCTTGGCTTTGGCTTCTCTATTATCATCAGTACTACCCTTTAGTATCTTTCAGCTTCCACATGCAGAAGACAGCCCTAGCTGTAAGTTCTGGATATGGTCAGCAAGATTACACAGACTCACAGAATTAACCAGGTTGGAAAAGACCTTTGAGATCATCAAGTCCAATCTATCACCTAACACCTTCTAATGAACTAATCCATGGCACAAATTGCCTCATGCAGCCTCCTCTTAAACACTTCCAGGGATAGGGACTTCACCACTTCCCTGGGCAGCCCATTCCAATGCCAATCACTCTTGCTGGGAAGAACTTCTTCCTAACGTTCAGCCTAAACCTGCCCTGGCACATCTTGAGGTTGTGTCCTCTTGTTCTGCCCCTGGGTGCCTGGGAGCAGAGCCCAACCCCACCTGGCCACAACCTCCCCTCAGGTAGCTGCAAAGAGCAACAAGGTCTGCCCTGAGCCTCCTCATCTGCAGGCTACACACTCCCAGCTCCCTCAGCCTCTCCTGGATTCCTCAGAACATCTTCTTCCTAGGTGGTTAGCAGAGGTGAAACAACTCCTTGGTGCTTTCTGTGTTTTTACACTGACCCATGAGAGGCAATCATGGGTTGTAGCCACCAGAAGGTCCCAGGCTTCCACCAGAAGAGTAGAAAATCTTCCACAGGCTCTGATGACTTTACTGTTGCCATCAGGGCAGGGCAGACGCACCACAACCACCGCAGCCTGAGTGCCCAAGTGGGTTAGTGAGAAATCATTTCCAATTGCTTACTCATTGAGTGCTAAGGGGAAGAGAGCTGCAGATACTTCATCTGATGAACATGATCTCATCCTTTTCTTCAACGACCATGTAAATAGGAACACACTTTACAATTTGTGCCTGACTCTTTCATGGGTTACCAGACCTCCTCAGAACAGAAATGTGATTATCAGTCCCAATCCTCATCTCAGCCCCAGGTCGACAAAGTCAATGTCTTCTTAACCTTCATCTTAGCAGATCAGTTTGCTGGACCCAGTGAGGTTTGAACCTTTAGGAAGTTAAGTTTTCATAGCAAAAATTACAGTGATACAAACTTCAATTTCTCGATTCAAAAGCAGTGATTTTCATATACGTTCATGACTGCACTTGGGGCTTAAAATGCTGAAGTGCTACAGAGGAAAAGCTGAGCCACAGTGGCTAGAGAAAGCATCTGAAGCTCCTGGAACATGACTTTAAAATTACAGCCAGGTACTGAGCATAATTGGTGCTAACATGTACTAATCCCCAGCACAGGGCCTGGTGTTGTTCAGTTCTGCACAGCAGCTAGCAGAAGAAGGTCCTGGGCCTGAGGCACAACAGTAGTATAAATAATATAAATAATTTGGGCAGTGACCATATGGGACCAAACCCGAAGCTAGAGCAAGATGAGTTGATCTCCTGTGGAGGATGGAACCATGCCAGCCTATGGTGAGGCAATGGCCCAAGCTCATCATGTTCATGGGAAACAGATGGTGGCTAATGATTTTTTATTTATTTTTTTGATTTAAAGTTCCTCAGACTGACAAGGGGGAAAAGAGGAGAGGAGCTGTGTGTTGGAGCAGGTTGGTGGGTGATGTAGAGGGGAAGAGAGGAAACAGCAACATTCCTCTAGCTTTGTGGAGTATGATGTGGGGTGAACCAGTACTTGATACTCTTGGATGTGAATACACATTCCTGTTACTCACAGAATCACAGAATGCATCAGGTTGGAAGGGAGCCTCAAAGGTTATCTTGCCCCACAGTGAGCAGAGAGCAGAGCCATGAAGATCATCAGAGGGCTGCAACAGCTCTGCTATGAGGACAGGTTGAGAGAGTTGGGGCTCTGCAGCCTGGAGAAGAGAAGGCTTCCAGGAGACCTTGGAGTAGCCTTCCAGTATCTGAAGGGGGCTACAGGAAGTCTGGGGAGGGACTATTGACAAGGTCTTGCAATGACAGGACAAGGGGAATGGGTTTGAAGTGGCAGAGGGGAGATTGAAACTGGATGTTAGGAGGAAGTTCTTTACAGTAAGGGTGGTGAGACACTGGCACAGGTTGCCCAGGGAGGTTGTGGCTGCTCCTTCCTTGAAGGTGTTCAAGGCCAGGTTGGAGGAGGCCTTGAGTGACCTGTGCTAGTGGGAGGTGTCCCTGCCTATGGCAGGGGTTTGGAACTGGATGATCTTTGAGGTCCCTACCAACCTTCCCATTCTATGATTCTGTGACTCTATCTCCAAAGGGACCAAGTTTCTCAGGTTGCTGAAAGCTCATTGGATAGAAGCTTTTCCATCTTCTGTTCCTCTGATGCCAATATGGGACCTGGCTGCTTTGCTCCAGCTGTGGATTAAATCTAAGTCTCCTGCATGTTTATCTTCTGTCCCTCCACATTGGAGGCTACAAGCAGACTGCTAACAAATATGAGCCCTTCCAGTTCTCCTGCAGGTTTCTCCACTCAAACCTCTACCCACACTCTATCCAGGACTGAGTGAACTACCACACTACTTTATTCCTATCCTCCTTCTTTAAAAGGAGTTTTACTTAATCTGAAATGCTGAAGAGCAACAACTCCACAAAGAGCAACACGGAGGCCAAGAAGCTATTTAAGACCTTCCCAGTACCTTCACCTTTTGGAGCAAATTAATAAGTTGCTAAGCAGGAGTAGCACAGAGAGAGTTTTCAGAAGAGAAGGGCTCAGCAGCAGCTGTGCCTCGCTCTGCCAGGCAGAAGCTCCCCTGGAGAGCCTGGCTGCCAGATGAATGGCAGGAGCCTTGCTAGAGCGGCTGTCAGGTCACTGACAGTCCCAGCATGAGTTCTCATTTGGACTTCTGCCTTTCTGTCTCCATCTGTGGGTGTGCAGCTATAGGTGTGTGCCACACACAGACACAGCTACAGACCCTCAGTCAGGTTTGTGGAATGTGGGTCCTCAAACATCAGAGTAAACAGTTGTGCAGTGGCTCAGAAGGGACAGCGAAGCCCAGCTAAGGGTTTTCAAGTGGTCGTCACTTAAGTGGGTGCCATGGATGCACAGGGGTCCCTGTGCAGCTCCTGTTATTCCTGGCCAATCTTCAACTGGAAAGAGCAGCTATGGTGGGCAGAGCAGTCAGAAGTTCTACCAAGACATCCCACAGTCAACCCATCAAAACACAGTGGTAGTGACCCTTGCTGAGAAGAACCAGCTGGTCCTCCACATCACCAGGTGGTCACTACTGGGCTGAGGGTATCTTGTGCCACCTCCCTTCCTCTGCAGGCTGCAGGGACCAGATCCCATTTCCACATTAGCATCCCCCAGTGCCTCCTTCCCACTGCAGAGAGATTTGGCAAGTGGCAAAAGCACAGTGGGAGCTGCTTATTCAAAGGCAGGGAATGGCATCAACAACTTCAGACCAAGCCTATCTGCTCCCAGGGAATGCTGCAGAGACAGTGATGAAACCTCTGATGCTGCTTCTAATTGCAGCAGTTACCCCTGGGAGCCCTGGTCTTTATTAATGCAATTAGGATGCAGCCAAAGGCAGAGAGTGCTTCTGCTGACCTTGGGAGGGGAACAGAGGCCTTTAGTCACCAGGGGAAATAGCTTCTTCCTCTGGCAAATGGCACACAACCCAGTATGATCCCTTTCCTGCAGATGCACCAGCTTGTCATCTGACCAAGGTAGGCAAACTGCTGTTTGGTGCCACCTCCCTCACTCTTGCAAGTCAGCCAAAGGTTTTTAGGTCTTTTGGTAAGAGAAAATCAACAACAAGTAAAACTTAAAATGGTATTAGAAGTGCACTCTCATTTCTTGAATTAAAAAATAAAAAAATCAAGTAGCAATAACAACCCTTAAAGAGTACTAATTACAACCATTCGGAGCTCTGATTTAATTGTAATGTGATGCTTCACTTCAATTAGCCTGAAGGCATCCAGCATGGAGACCTGCTCTCAACACAAATGTTTCCAAAGATTGAGATTCTCTATGGTGGCAAGAAGCTGCCATCAAAAGTAAACAACAGGGAGACTGGGGGAACATTCCTTTATCATTTAAACATGAGATCTGTGGCCACATGTTACAGAATCACAGAATCACCAAGGCTGGAAAAGACCTCTGAGATCATCAAGTGTAGCCTACAGCCTAGCACCACAACATCAGCTCAGCCATGCCACTAAGTGCCACATTCAAGCTTTTCTTAAACACCTCCAGGGATGGTGACTCCAGCACCTCCCTGGGCAGGCCATTCCAGTGCCTTAGGTTACAGACTTGTAACCAAAGCAGGTTATAACCTGAGGTGCTTGAGTGTGTCCAGAGAAGGGCAACGAGGCTGGGGAGAGGCCTGGAGCACAGCCCNTTGCCTGAGAGAGTCATTGACTGCTGGAATGGGCTGCCCAGGGAGGTGGTGGAGTCAGCGTCCCTGGAGGTGTTCAAGGCAGGTTTGGACGTGGCACTTGGTGCCATGGTCTGGTCTTGAGGGCTGTGGGAATGGCTTGGACTTGATGAGCTTTGAGGTCTCTTCCAACCTTGGTGATACTGTGAGACTGTGATAACCTCGGGGCATCATCTACTCTTACTCAAAAGTGCATCTCTGAAGGTTTCCTGTGTGCTTTCTAAATACAAATCTGAAAGAGGATTACCAGTTGTGCTTGGACTGTAAAAGACGAAAGAACCTCTTCTCCAGACATTAGCCCCAGATCTGCATCTCTGGAAGCTCTAAGAGTGCACTCACTCCCAACCACCACACTTTGAGTTTCCCTGGGTAATAAATCAACCACAGAAAGAACTAAAGAACATGCCAGCAGTGGACATCTCAAGTTGACTACCCAAGGCAGACAAGGAGTGGAAAAGTAAGAACTGTTACTTTAAATAAAGGGATATTGAGACCTGCAGGAGTTGAATGGATTGCTCAAGGTCATTTGAGAAACTGTCAGCACAATTATGGAATGTCACAGAATCACAGAATATCAGGGGTTGGAAGGGACCTCAAGAGATCATCCAATCCAACTCCCCTTGCCAGAGCAGGGTCACCTATACCAGATCACACAGGAATGCATCCAGGTAAGGTTTGAAAATCTCCAGGGAGGGAGACTCCCCAACTCCTGCCCTGGGCAGCCTGTTCCAGTGCCATTGTCCCTACCTTTTCCAGTGCTGGCTGTGGTGTGCTGGTGGTAGCCCCAGCCTGTGTGCCAGTCACAAGGTCTTTGGTTGAACTTCACTGCAGAAGAAAGTAAAGTTGGTTCCCTCAGCACTTTCCACCCATGAAGACCTTGTTGGGGGTTATTTGGGTTTTGTAAGCCAAGCAGACCTGCAAGATCTTTTTTATTTTTCCAAGTACCAGCAAAAAGGACAAGACCTACAGAGTCATTTTCTAAAGGAGAGGATTGAGAAGAACACTGAATTAAGACAGTCAGAGGCTTGAAGGGCAGGTTGGACAGGTTGTCTGCACCCTCCCTGAGGCCACTTTGGTGCAACTGGTAGATACTGGTGATGAGGCTCTAGAGAACTGTAAAAGCTCAGAGAACTAAACACCTTCACATACTGTGAAGGAATGAGACATGGACAGATGCTTTCAGTCAGATGATTCATCTTCAAGAAGCCTAAGGGCCAGAGTCTTTAAAGACATTATAATACATTAGTCAATCTTCAAGTAAAGGTTTCTGTGGACCTCAATATCTTAAAATAATTATGCCTTAGAGTCTTGGCCAAGGTTGCACAGAAACCCTGACAGCTCCTTGCAGCCCTGGACCACCCTGCTGCTCTTCCTCAGAGCACTCACAAACACCCATCAAGGAGCAAAAGGGGATTTGCATGACTTTTACTGGGCTGCTCACAGCTCATGAGAGCTTTCCCTTCTGCACCATGCTGTACTTGAGTCTCCTACTGTTAAGCATGACAAACTGCCATAAAGCAACAGCTGCTGCTAGCAGTATCTGCTCAGTCCCTAACACCACCCAGCATGTACTGGTGTTGAATATTGATGAAACTCAGATCTCATTACCATGTAGCACAATATGTTCCTTGCCTATAGATTCCATTTACGCAGTTTTTCCTCCCCCCCGCACCTCTGAGATGAAAAATGAGGATCCAGGTCAGGACCAGGTTCAAAACCCCCACTTAACTCAAGGGTTTTGACCTCATGGGTCTTGCTTGGCTCTAGGAAAGAGTGATTCCCACTGCAGAAGTCTAAGCCAGCTGCTGAGTGAACACAGACTTGGGCTATGTCAACTACAGGAATCCTGTGTGCAGTTCTGGAGCCCCCAGCACAGGAAGGACATGGAAGTGTTGGAGTGGGTCCAGAGGAGGCCACCAAGATGCTGAGAGGGCTGGAGCAGTTCTGCTATGAGGACAGGCTGAGAGAGTTGGAGCTCTGCAGCCTGCAGAACAGAAACCATCCAGGAGACCTTAGAGTAGCCTTCCAGGATCTGAAGGGGGCTCCAGGAAGGCTGGGGAGGGACTATTGACAAGGGCTTGCAATGCCAGGACAAGGGGAATGGGTTTGAACTGGTAGAGTAGAGATTTAGACTGGATGTTAGGAGGAAGTTGTTTGCAGTGAGGGTGGTGAGACACTGGCACAGGCTGCCCAGGGAGGTTGTGGCTGCTCCCTCCCTGGAGGTGTTCAAGGCCAGGTTGGAGGAGGCCTTGAGTAACCTGTGCTAGTGGGAGGTGTCCCTGCCTATGGCAGGGGGTTGGAACTGGATGATCCTTGAGGTCCCTTCCAACCTTCCCATTCTGTGATTCTATATGTTCTAGTCCACCTCTACTAAAGAACACACTTGGATGTGATCTGATGCAGTGTCGTGAAGACAGAGGCCAAGCAACCACTTCAGCAAGAATTTGCACATGCAGTAAATTTTGTTCTCTCTGTAGAATCCAAAAGGAAAATGCCTCTTTGCCAGATTCACTTTTTAATGTTGACACTGCCTTCAAGTTCAGAACTGGAAACGAAAGGGAAAATAAAAATGCTGTGAGTTGTGTTGGTCCAGAAATAGACTCCCAAGTGTAAGTTACAAAACAATTCCAGAGCCAGACACATTTTGGAGTTGTTTTCCTGTTTGGAATTCCATATCCACATCCAGATACATTTTGGAGGAGTTATCCTGCTGGGAGTCCCAGATTAAGATCCATTTTGGAGGAGTTTTCCTGCTGGGAGTCCCAGATCCAGATCCATTTTGGAGGAGTTTTCCTGCTGGGAACTCAGTGAACTCCAAAGATCATTGATTCACCCTTTGGTAGTGGTCCAAACTACTCAAGACCCACATTATTAGCTTGTGCAGTTGGTAAGACACACTACGAATTCCCACATCCACTCCCTCAACCAAAAAGGAGCCTGGAGAAAGAGCAAAAGCAATGTTTGATACTCAGGTGGTCTGCAGGCCAGGGGAAGATACTCTACAAAACAAGAAGAGAGGAAAGTCAGCAGCAGGGGAACCTGCAGGTTACTGCCTGCAGTGGCTGTGCACAGTGTTGGTTCCTGCCTGGTGCTGGGATCACAGGCAGCAGCCAAACGACCCTGTCCTGCCTCACCAACCAGAAACAAGGAGGGAAAGCATCCCAGCAGGCCAGCCCTGTTCTCTGGGGAAGGAGCATAGCATCTCAGACTGGTTTGGGTTGGAAGGAACCTTTAAAGGTCATCCAGTCCAACCCCACTGCAGTCAGCAGAGACATCTGCAGTTACAGCAGGCTGCTCAGAGTCCCAAACAACCTGACCTGGAACGGTTCCAGAGATAGGGCTTCTATCACCTCTCTGGACAACCTGGGCTAGGGTCTCAGCACCCTCACTGTAAAAAAATTGCTCCCATCTCTTTAGCCTGAATCTCCCTCTTCTAGTTCAAACCATGACCCCTTGCCCTGGCACTACAGTCGCTGATCAAAAGTCTGTCCCCAGCTTTCTTCTCAGTCCCTTTAAGCACTGAAAGACCACTAGAAGGGCTCCCTGGGGCCTTCTCTTCTCCAGGCTGAACAACCCCAACTCTCCCAGCCTTTCTTCACAGGAGAAGAGGAGATCACCTTTACACAATACAGGTCTTTGTTTCCTTTTCTTCCATCAGGTTTGCACTGAAGCTATCAAATTATCCTGAGGCAAGCAATGTCAGTACTCAATTATCCCTCCTCTTGGAAAGTTGCACTCCATGGTCTGAACAGACCAACCCTAAAAGCACAACTTCTTCTCCCATGAATAGTGGCCACCGAGAGCATTTTGTTCCTCATCTCTTTGTTCAGAATGGTTTACAATCCCAATCCTTCTCTGACATATCAGCAGCTGAGACCTTCTATTTAACCTCCTCTGTGAATTTAATATGAACAATCTCAGTCTCATCCTCGGGGTTATCAATTACAATACTGCTTGACAGCAAACCCAGGATAAACCTTTGCAGGACTCCACTTTGCAAAGTCTTCTGCTTTGATAAGGAACAACTTCCCAGCATGGTTTTCCAAAGAGTTTTGCAGTCACTAAGAAAGAATTTTCTTCTAATGAGGTTTCTCTGCCTTGGCTATGAAAATATAATTGGAGACAACTGAAAGGTTTGTTAATGTCAAGTTATGTGATACCCACTGCTTTGCTTTTGGCCATAAAACTGATTACACTGTCACAGGAGAGGGGGGAAAAAAAAAATCTGAATGTTTTGAAAGCCATTTGTTCTAGACAAAGCCCATGGGATGCCCCTGACCTCCTCATTATGTGCTAACAGTTTCATTATTTGTTCCAGTGTTTTCCTGGCAGATTAAATCAAGCTGCTGGTCTGTACATGGAGCTCCCTTAACCCTATTTGAAAGAGAATTATTTTTTGTTATCTTTGCCAGGAAATGTCATCCACTCTTCATAAGGTCTCAAAACCTGTGGTGTGCAGCTTTGAGTTTGCTCCAGGCTTTTCTCTACATAAATTCATTGAATGGTTTGGGCTGAAAGGGACCTTAAAGGTCATCTAGTTCCATCCTCCCTGCCATGGGCAGGGACACCTTCCACTAGACCAGGTTGATCAAAGTCTTGTCCAAAGTGGAGGTGGAATCCACAACCTCCCTGGGCAACCTGTTCCAGTGTCTCACCACCCTCACTGCAAACAACTTCCTCCTTACATCCAATCTAAATCTGCCCTCCCCAAGATTCAATCCACTCCCTCTTGTCCTATCACTATGAGCCCTTGTCAAAAGTCCCTCCCCAGTTCCCCTGTAGCTCTCATCAGGTATTGGAAGGCTACTCTAAGGTCTCCTGGAAGCCTTCTCTTCTCCAGGCTGCAGAGCCCCAACTCTCTCAGCCTGTCCTCACAGCAGAGCTTCTGCAGCCCTCTCAGCATCTTGGTGGCCTCCTCTGGACCTGTTCAAACACTTCCATGTCCTTCCTGTGCTGGGGGCTCCAGAACTGCAC
>VWZE01009424.1:41978-75498 GCA_013396675.1 Eubucco bourcierii
TGCGGGCCAAGGGGCGCTGCCGCGGGGCCGAGACGGCGAGCGCCGGGGCTCGGCGGCCGGCACCGGCACCGGCACCGGGACCTGTGCCCGGGTCGGTGCCCGGGGCCAGCCTGACCGACAGCAGCTCGGAGGTGTCGGACTGCAGCGCCTCGGAGGAGGCGAAGCTGCTCTCGCTGGAGCTGGGGCTCAGCGGCAGCGATGGCGAGTCCCCGGGCATCGCCCCGCCGCCGCCGCCCTCGGCCGGAGAGGCTTCGCCGCTGCCCGAGGAGCCCTCGGCCGCCTCCATGGCCAGCAGCCGCCTGCAGCTCAGCACCTCGCTCGCCTTTTCCGACCTCACCGAGGAGCTGCTGGACGCCGGCACCGACGGGCTGCTCCGGGAGCTGGAAGATCTGCGCTCCGAGAACGACTATCTCAAGGTGGGTAAGGCGGGCAGTGGGGCACGGGCTGGCATCCCGGCGTGGCACCTCAGGGCACGGCGTGGCACAGCATCCCTGGGCGATAGGATGGCACGACACGGCATCTCAGGGCAGGGCATCCTGGAGCACTAGTGTGGAACCCCAGGGCACAGCACAGCATGGCACAGCATCCCTGGGCTGTGGTGTGGCACCGCATGGCATCGTAGAGCAGTAGAGTAGCACGGCGTGGCATCCCAGGGCACGGCACAGCGTGATACGGCATCCCCGGCTTGTAGCGTGGTTCAAGATGTTTTGGCCATAGCGTGACATGGAATGACTTGTTTCAGCATGGCACAGCTTTGCTGGCTGTAGTGTGGCATGGTGTGACATTCCAGGGAAAGGATCTGCATGGCGTGGCATTCTAGGGCATGGCACAGAGTGATACAGCATCCCTGGGCTGTAGTGTGGCATGGCATGCCATCCCTGGGCATGGGTCAGCGAGGCTCAGCATCCCTGGTCATAGCACAGTTCAGGATCTCTTGTCCATAGCATGGCATGGCGTGACATGTTTAAGCATGGCACAGCAACGCTGGCTGTAGCATGATTCAAGATTCTTGGGTATGGCACGGCAGGGCATCTGAGGTCATGGCTCTGCATGGCACAGAATCCCTGGTTGTAGCATGACATGGTGTGGCATCCCAGGGCAAGTTTCAGCATGGCTTGGCATTTTTGGGCACAACATAACATCTCAGGGCAAGGATAACAACATGTTTTCCTAAGCGTGGGTCAGTGTGGCATGGCATCCCTGGGTTGTAGCATGGCACAGTTGCATTCTGGGGCGTACATAATCATGGCACGGCATCCCAGGCTGTATCATGGCATGATGTGGCATCTCAGGGCAAGGGTGAGCATGGCTTAATATCCCTGGATACAACATATCATTCCAGGGTTAAGGGTCATCATATCATGGCATCCCTGGGCATGGCTTAGCATGGCACAGTATCTCTGGGCAATAGCATGACACAGTGTAACATCTCAGGGCAGGAGTCACCATGGTTCAGCACCCCTGAATGTAGCACAGCACTGCAAGGCATGCCATGGCATGGCTCAGCATCCCTAGGCATGGAGTAGCACCTCAGGGCATGGTTCAGCATGGCACAGCTCCCCTGGAAACAGCATGGGTCAGCAGGTACAAAAGGTCACAGTGTACCTGTGGCACAAAGTGGCTTGGCCTGCTATGTCTGGGTCTGGCTCAGCTCAGCAGAGTGTACCACGGCTCAATGCAAGGGACAGCTCCTTAAGCCTGGCATGGACCAACTGGACAGAGGGCAAAACTCAGGTTGGCACAGCATAGCCCAGCTGAGCCCAAGACGTGACATGTCTGCAGGACTGGGCAGCAAGGCCCAGTGAGACGTGGTCCAGCATGGTTGGGCATGACTGGATTCAGCATAATTTGGCATGCTTTGGCACAGGGCTTGTGTTGGCTCAGCATGAACCAGCCTAGTGTGGCATGGCCTTCCATGGCATGGTATGGACAGGCTCAGCACAGCATGGCCTCAGCTTGGCATGGCTAGGCACAGCACCGCCTGGGCTGGCACAGCTCAGCAGGCACAGCTCAGCTTGGCATGGCTGAGCATGGCATGGTTTAGCTTAGCCTGGTTTGCCAGCATGGCACGCAGCATGACATGACTTCACCCTGTGCAGTTGGTCAGGGCTCAGCCTGGCACAGAGCAGGATGCTGCCCGCTGCCCTCCCTGCCTGCTGACACTGCCAGGCCCTGAGGATATTTTCCAGCTTACTCCTTTCCACCAGTTCTCTGCTCCCCGGGGCCTTTTTCCGGGCGTGTGGTGTGGCTGGTTCCTGGGTGTGTGGTGAAGTGACAGGGACACTGGTTACACATCGACCCCATGTACCCTGGCACCCACTGCCTGCTGCAGGGTGGGCACAAACACCCATCAGATGCCATGTCTGAGTGGGCTGCAGGTGTTTTGCACTCCCCTCACCTCTCCCCTNCCTCTCCCCTTGAGATGCCTAGCCATGGAAATGGGGCCAGCTCTTAACCACCGGTGCCAAAGTTCATCAGGATTGTAGCAGTGAGGAGGGAGCTGGGTGCTGGGTGATGTGCTCCAGGATGCTCAGTCAGGCCCTTTGTCCATTAGCAAAGCCCCAGTTCCCAGCTGGTGTCCCAACTCCTGCCAGAATTAGCAGCAAGAGCTTAAGGGCTTTGATTTACTGAGAGCTGGAAAAATACAGATGAGGCCCCTCCGGTCTCCAAGACCACGCTGCAGACAGGTCCTGCCAGCTGAGCTGTCGCTTCCTCCCTTTCCGTGTGATCTGCTTCCCAGCAAGCTGCAGACGCTGGGGTGGGGATGTTTTACCTGCCACGAGGGGTAGCAGCTGAAATCCCCTGGCCAGCAGCAGCGTGGAGAGTGGAGAGCTGCTGGAGGCATGCAGCAAGAAGTGACGTGGGGATGCTGGTCGCTCACACCCTTCTCCATCTCTTCTTCTTGGGGAGGGACATTTTACAAGGGCTTGTGGTGACAGGACAAGGAGCAATGGCTTCGAGCTGGAAGAGGGCAGATTTAGATGGAGGTTAGGAAGAAAGTCTTTACAGTGAGGGTGGGGAGACACTGGGACAAGTTGCCCAGGGAGGCTGTGGATGCCCCCTCCCTGGAGGTGTTCAAGGCCAGATTGGATGAGGCCTTGAACAACCTGCTCTAGTGTTAGGTGTCCCTGGCCATGGCAGGGGTTTGGAACTAGATGATCTTTAAGGTCCCTCCCAACCCAACCCATTCTGCGATTCTTCTTGGCATCTCCTGTGTGTGCTGATGCCAGTGCTTGGGTCTCCTCCCTGACACGTGATGCACCCTGCTTGTAACCATATTTTGTAGCTCACACCTCCTGAGTCTCGAGCAGGAGACCACCAAGGTGATATCCTGGCTCCAGTTGGAGCTGGACACATGTACCCCTTGTGCCCCCCAAAATAAAGACAGGACATCTGCCTTGTTTCTCCAACAAGGTGCAGAAGCCTGGGTTGGGCTGAGCTGAGCTACAGCAGGGTGGTTCTGCTGAAAATTGAGATCTTTGGGGCTTTAAGGTAAAAATAAAGCCCTAACTTAAGTGATCAGCATCACCCAGCTTGCTATGCAGCCCGGGTTGGAGAGTAGCCTGCACAAACCCTGCAGAGCTGGTCCCTGGCCTTGGCAGCTCCCTTTCCCTCGGGGAGGGATGAATCAGGCTTCTCTGAGGTGACTTAATTCCTAGGGCTCACCCCAGGAGCTGCAGATGAATAATTTTTTTATTTATTCATTGGAGCCAGCTAAAAGCTGGTGTGTTTTGAAAGAGAAATGAGCATTTTTTGAGGGGGGCTGGGAGGGTTTGGGCATGAGCCAGACGTGCGTGGTGCTACTATGCCCGTGGGATGCACGCTGGGATTTGGAGCCTCCCAGCAGAGCCCAGCACAGCCTCTCTAGCTGTGCCAGCTCACGTTGCATCTCTCCTCAGCTGCCATGATGAAATGCATGTCTTTAAGCACACTTCACCCATTTCTTTTTGCAGCCCAGATCTTGGCAAGGCTCTGCCTTCCTCCTCCCGCTTTGGGTGTGCTGCCTGGGGCTGGGCTGGTATCTCCTCTTGCCCCTGCTTTCGGGTGCTTGCACCTGCTGTGAGCACCATGAGTGGGGTATTTTGAGTGTTTCCCCAAAAAAGGGCTGTTCCTCACGTGCGGGTTGGCAGCCTGGCGAGGGAGGAGGTGTCTCGGGTGTCCTTGTCCCATCTCGCTGTTGCTGAGCCGTGCGGTGGAGAGCAGCTCCCGGCCCTGCTCAGTGGGCTGGAAAATGTGAGATGCGATACGGCAGCAGCTGCGGAGGGACAGGAGACAAAGAGTGGGCACAGGAGAGGGCTCGGAGTGAGGGGAGGGGATGCCTGCAGAGTCTTTCCTCTCCTCTTAGGGAAGAGGCTTAGGCAAGAGCCATGGAACACTGGAAACAATTCTGTCCTCCTCCTGCTTACTGCCCTGCGTCACCCTGTGTCCCTCAGGGTTCTTGTGCATTTCCCAGCTCTGTGGAGAAACTCACTGGGTGGGTGGATGCCTCATTTCCCTCCAGGCAAACAGGGACATCACTGACAGCATCCAAGGGACTGCTGTGTATGCCACCAGCAAGGGCTTCTTAAGAGCATTCCAGGGACTGGTGTGTTTGCCACCAGCAAGGGCTCACTGAGAACATCCCTCAGGGGCACTGAGGTCTGTGTGGGCTCCTGGATGTTGTGTCTGGGCAGCTTGGTTGGCACTGGATCCCAGCTCTGCTGCTGCTGCTCAGGTCCTACCTGTCCACAGGGGCAAGAACCAGTCTCAGTAGCAGCAGGCAGAGCCAGGGAGCAGGACTCTGCCATGTGTCACCCCACCAGCAGCCACCCTTTAAGGGGCTTTGCAGCCCTTTGCGTGTTGGATGCTGCGTGGCATGGGTCATTCTGCAGAGACTGCCCAGCTGCTTGCCTGTTAATTTTGTGGGGGCAGGTGTAAAGCTGTGAAATGCTGGGTGTTCCCCACTGCTGAGTAGGAGTTGGCATGCCTGCCAGGGACAGGGCTCAGTGCCACACTGAGCTCCAGCATGGCACGGAGGGAAGGGTGGCTGATGTTTGCTGTCAGAGTGAGGCTAGAGCTGGTGTCACCTGGATAACAAATGCCCCTAAAGAAGCCACTGATGTGCTGCGTGGATGTGCCTCACCCATCCTTTACCCCACAGCACTCCAGTATGGGCTCAGGGTGAGCTGCATTTGCTGGGATCCCCTTGCTGGCAGGGGCTGTGCCTGGGCACCTCTGTGCTCTGACTTCATTTTGTTCCTTAGCAGATTCTAGCATAATTCCTTCTCCTGTCTGGCAGGGGCTCAGACTTAATTGGAAGCTGCTGCTTTTGTCCTGTAATCTGGGAGGAAGCAGCGCTTGTTGCTCCTGGCTGTAATCCCCATCCTTGCGTGAGGGATGGTGAGGGATCGTGGGCTCTTCCGAGGGCACTCCTGCTGCCGCTGCTGCCCCGGGCTCCACACAAAGGCCTCTCTGCCTAACAGCTTCCATCCGCTCTCCCCCTTGGCGTCTAACGCTGAGGTTTGGGGGTGCGGGCAGAGCTGTGCCCCCACAAAGGGTTGCCTGGTTCCTGCAGGCAGGAGGCTGTCACTTGGCTGTGCCCCAGCAGCTGGTGCTGCCGGCGCTGGGGGGTGTGTGCTGCCAGCAGCACCACAGCAGCCATGTCATGATTGGCATGATCCTGAGTTGTATCCCTTGCTGCTTTCTGCTTCCGAAAGAGAGTGGATCCTGCTGAGGACCTGCGAGTCCCCAGCGTTGTTCTGAGCTTGCTGTGTTCCTGCAGGAGCCTAAACCAGCTGTAGCTCCCCTTGGGCAGGAGATCTGAGGGGTAACTCTTTTGCTGCAATCCACAATGGGTCTGATCTCGGTCTCCCTCCTGCCACATCACCCTTCAGACCCCTCACCCTAAAGCTCAGCCCTTTCCAGGTCTTGCCCTTCCTGGGGGAAGTGGTGTCCTGCAATCAGGTGTATGCACAGGGCTATAGCTCTGAAAATGCATGGGGGGGGGTTCTGAACTGGCACCAGGGAGGAGACAGCAGGTGGTTGCCATCCCACCTTGCTGCTTCTTTGCTCTCCTCAGGGAGAGACAGTGCCTCTGAGGTTTGCTTAGCAAAGGCTGAAGGTGGATATTGTCTTTTGGGTTCTTCTGTTGGCTGTGAGCTGCCTCCTGCCAGCACAGATGGTGTGGTTGCTTCTGCACACTGTTGTCCTTTGAGTATTGAAAGAAGTCTCTGGACTGCAGATCCTCAGGGTCTTTTCCAAGACATAAAAACCCTGTGGAACCTTTGCTGCTGCAGAGATGGGCTGAGCAGGGGTGCAGCAGTGGAGGAGCAGATAATCCCAGAGGAAGGAGATGCTGAGCAGCCCTGGGTGTGGTTCTGCTGGAGAGAAGTCACTTATCTCATCTTAGGTGTTTCCCACCTCCTTTCACACTTTATTTAGCATCACTTACAATGCTTCACACTTGCAAAGCCAGCTCTGAGTTTGGGGTGTTTTTAGGGTTCTTCTCTCCATTCCTGGCTCCTTTATCTAGCTGGCTCTTCTTTGCTTTGGTTTTGCAGGGGTTGGCCATCAGCTCAGAAAAAGGTGCAGGTGTAAATGGTGAGGCTCAGAAGCCATCACAGACCCCTCAAGCTGTTGAGGCACTTTGGTGCACCCCATGCATTTCCCTCAGGCACCAAGGGACTGTTTGTTCTGCCCACTGCAGCCCAGCTGGGGAAGGGGTCAGCTTTGCCATCCTAAGCTCTCTTCCAGTTTGCTGGCATTTTTCTGCACTCCCATCCTAATCCATTTACCGTGGCTTAGTGGCATGGATTACCTCCAAGGGACAAGCTGGGGCGGGCTGTGTGGCTGCAGGGCTGCGGCTGCTTGAAGGGTTTGTTGGTGTTATGGAGTGCAAGCAAATTTCTGCTGCTGTAATGAGGGGAGGCTTTAGTTTGAAAAAGAGGAGGCTGAGGGAAGACCTCATTGCTGCCTACAGCTACCTGAAAGGAGGTTGTGGAGAGTCTGGTGTTGGTCTCTTCTCAGAGGTAATTAGTAATAGAACAAGAGGGAATAGCCTCAAGCTGCAACAGGGCAGGTTTAGACTAGATATTAGGAAAGATTTTGTTCCCAGCAGGAGTGTTCAGGCATTGGAATGTGCTGCCCAAGGAGGTGATGGAGTCACCAACCCTGGCTGTGTTTAAAAGTCGTTTGGATGTGGTGCTTGGGGGTATGGTTTAGGGTGCACCTTGTAGAGTAGGGATATGGGTTGGACTGCGTGATCCTGAGGGGCTTTTCCAAACAGAACATTTCTGTGATTCTGTGAGACAGCAGTTTCCCAGCCCTGCTCCCCTTAGGAGCACCCAGCAAGGGAGCAGCTCAGGGCTGTGCTGCCAGGCTCTGCCCGACAGCAGCTCAGGCCAGAGGTGGCCTTCCCCAAAATAACGGTTGCTACAACCCAAGGCATAAACAAGCAGGAGCTCTCAGCACAGCAAGCCCAGGCTTCCTTCCAGCCAGTGTAAGGTTTGCTTGGGCTTTCTCCAAGGTCCCTGCTCCCTGCCCTGCTTGACTGCTGGCTGGGGATGCCCCGCAGCGAACGGAAGCCAGGATGGTCAGCACTGGAGCAGGACACAGCAGCCACAGGCAGCCCCACGCAGCTCTGCAGTTACATCCAAGCCGTGACTCAGGTGGCTGTGGTGGCAAGAGGTCATTTTCCAGCACCCCAGTGCAGAGCACCTGCTTGCCTGCAATGTGTAATGAAAGCTCCCAAGGAACAGGTCCCATAAACCACCTCTCCAGGCTGATTTGGCTTTCAGGGGTTTTGCTGGTGTCCCCAGGGCCATGGCACTGCCGTGTGGTATCAATGGTGCTGCTGGTTGGTTTCCGTGGGGTGATGCACCCTGGGGTGCACGGCAGGGCTGCCTACCAGCCCCTACATGCTGTTTGTCCCTGGTGGGTGTCACACCTTAGCTCTTTGGGGGGGCTGTTTTTGAAATGTGCCTGCAGTGATGCCCTTAATGGGAAGATCTCTGGCTGTCCCTGGAGCAGCCCAGATCCCCACTGCCCACCTCTGTGCCTCGGGGCTGTTTCTGCCGCGCTCTTGTGCTCAAGACCCCCCAGTGAGAAGCAGAGCAGTGGAGGGTGGCAGGACATTGGTGGCCACAGTACTGCTGGGCTCTGTCAGCCTGGACTGGAAGATAATCCAGGATTGTCTAACCGTCGTTCCTTCTTTGTTACTGAGTGCTTATAGCCAACAGTGAGCGACTGTGACTTGTCCTTGCAGCTGCCACCCCCCCTCATCAGGCTCAGCTTTGCTTTTCAGGAGAATTCTTGCAGCTGGGGCTTTGTCCAGGCTGGGCGAGCACCATGGCAAAGTGTGCCAGTGCCTGGCAGAGCCAGCACAGTGCTGCTGGCTCAGGCTGTAGGTCGCTGTCATGGGCGATGTTTGCAGCAGTGGGGTCTGCCTGGGCTGAATCAAGGATGGATGTGCATCCCTGCTGCTTGTGACAGGTCCTTGTCTTGTCCCTTCCCAGGCTGTGCTGTGGTGCCAGGCATCAGCATGAGCCCCTTACCTCTCAGGTGACAGTTGCATTTGGCAGTGATGGGAGGTGATGAGTGGTGGGGATTTGGGCAGGAGAGAGGTTCAGTCCTGTCCCAGGAGTGTGCCGGATCCACCAGGTCTTGTTGAAGAGAACAGCTGGCATGATGGCTGCAGTGTTCACTGTGTGGGTCCTCAGGAACTAAAAGGGACAATCCATGAGTATCTTTGGTGGGCATAGCCCTGCACTGGGGCTGGATGGCTGTTGCAGAGGGTCCCACAGTGGTTGTGTGATGCAGACCTCAAGTAGGCTTTGGGCTGGCGCTGGTGCTAGCAAGATGTCCCCTGGCCTTGCTGTGACAGTGACACCAGAGGCTTTGCTGGGCTGGAAGAGGTTTATGACCATGAGATCAGGAAGGGGTGGACGGGAGGACTCAGCCCAGCACTTGCTGCTAGGTGGTGAAACTAGGGCCAGCCTTTGCTCCTTGGCACTGGTGGCATTCCTACGTCTCCCTGTCCTCGCCTGCCATCTCCCCCTTCCCTCTCCTGCCTCCCTGACACATCTTTGCCAAAGCCGACCTACATTTTCCTTGCCGTGGCTGCCGCCTGTGCTGCTCCTGCAGCTCCTCTCCCTCCCCCACCTTCCTCTTTCTTTTACCACAAATATTTATAGGCGCCCATGCTGGCTGTGTCCCATCCTTACATGGCTGGCTCGAGGTGTTGGTGCCCAGCAGTCTCAGATGGAACAAGGATGGGACTTGACCCAGAGGGGTGAAAGCCTGTGAGAATGGCCTGTGGCTGGAGCAGGGCAGGGGAGCCGTGGCAGGGAGGTGCTGCAGAGGGAGAAGAAGGGAGCAGAAGCCGTGGGGTCTGTCCCCTCTAACATGCACCTCCTCACAGGATGAGATTGAGGAGCTGCGTGCTGAGATGCTGGAGATGAGAGATGTCTACATGGAGGAGGATGTCTACCAGCTGCAGGAGCTCCGTCAGCAGCTGGACCAGGCCAGCAAGACCTGCCGCATCCTGCAGTATCGGCTGCGCAAGGCCGAGCGCCGCAGCCTGCGCGTGGCCCAGACCGGCCAGGTGGACGGAGAGCTCATCCACAGCCTCGAGCAGGACGTCAAGGTGAGGTGCTCCCCAGCTCCCTCGGGGTGCTTTGTGGGGACACGGGGACGTGTTGGGTGGTGAGGCATGTGGGGTGGCAGGGAAGGTTGTGCTGCAGGGGGCTCTGCAGAGTTGTGCTGTTCAGGGCGTCACCGGTGGTGTGGCGATGCCCTGCAAGTGGCGGTGATGGGAGAAGTGGGGAGCAGCACCTCCAGCTCACAGATGGGCTGGGCAATGACAGTCTGGGGCTAAAGAGGGCCACTACTGGGCTGGCCAAGGATCAGAGTCTTGCAGTGCCATATGCATCATCCTGGGCAAACCATGTGCCGTGGCACTGAGCTCCCTTACCCTGAGCTGATGGGGAACAGGATGTGACCACCACTGTGGGTTGCCGGAGCAGCACAATTACACAGGGAGGGAGCATGAGGACCAGGACCCTGGCACTGCTCTTCTCAGCCCTCAGAGAAGCCTTTCAGAGCCTCTGGCATTGTGCTAGGCAGGCTGGAGCAGGTCTGAGGGGAGTTCTGTGGGCTGAAGTCACCTCACCAACCACTGGCCTTTGAGGAGCTGCTGGTGCCAGTGAGTGTTTGCTGAGGGCTCTTGCTGACGTGGCTGCTGCCAAGAGGGGTGCGGTGGCAGCTGGAGACAGCTCGGTGGGGACAGGCAGCAGCTCAAGGAGTGACTTAGCTTTTTGAGCAGAAACCAGCTGGGCCTAAGCTGAGATGTGCCACAAGCCCAGCACCCTTTCATTGGGGCGCTGCTGCCAAACACATTCCCCTCCAGCTTATCGCTTTCTAGCAGACAAAGAGCAGCCCTTCCTTGGGGGAGAGGGAGCCAAACCCCATGGCCTGAGCCTCCTAGCCCTCCAGTGAGGCCTGCTGCTGACAGCACAGTGCTGGTAACCCAGGCTTGGGTGCATTAGGAAAAATGTGACCAGAAGTCCAAGGATGTTCTCCTCCATGTCCACTCTGTTCTAGCGAGGCTGTCTTTGGAGGACTGGGTCCAGTTCTGGGCTCCCCAGTTCAAGAGAGACAGGGAACTACTGGACAGAGGCTACAAAGATGATGAGGGGCCTGGAGCAGCTCTGTGAGAAGCAAAGGCTGAGAGCTCTGGGGCTGAGAGCCTGGAGAAGAGCAGCCTGAGAGGGGATCTGATCAATGCTCAGCAAAAGCTAAAGGGTGGTGGGCAAGAGGATGGGGCCAGATACTTTCAGTTGTGTGCAGCAACTGGACAAGGGGCAACAGGCACAAACTGGAACCCAGGAGGTTCCATCTGGACAGGAGGAGAAACTTCATTGGTGTGAGGGTGCTGGAGCCCTGGAGCAGGCTGCCCAGAGAGGTTATCGAGTCTCCTTCTCTGGAGAGATTCCAAACCCACCTGCACGTTGTGATCTTAGGCAACCTGCTGTGGGTGACCCTGCTTTAGCCATCAGGGTTGGATGATCTCCAGAGGCCACCTTCAAACCTTCATCATGCTAGGATTCTGTGAGCAGGGAACTGGGGGTAGTTTTTTCTGTTCTGGCAGATGTAGGAGTGAAGACTTCCTGCTGTCCCTCCAGAGACTGCTCTTGTAGGGATCTGGAGAGGGCTCTGGGGTGTGCCCAGGATGGATGAAGGTTCCCTGCTCCCCTCACCCTGGGGCAGCTGCTGGTTTTCCTGTAAGGCAATGCCCAGCTCACCTTATGCCCAGCTCACCTTTCTTCTGGCTGGCACAACTGCTGCCCACAGTGACAGGCTGCCTGCTCCAGTGCTGCCCAGCAGCTTCTCCATCCTTGTGGGGCTTTTCCAGCCTCATGGTGTAGGAAAGAAAGTATGAAAAAGCAGGAGTGTCCCACAGCATCATGTTAGGGCTGGAGAAGGCAGGGCTTGGCCAGGGGATGGGGATGTGCAGCTGGTAAAGGGGGAAGAGCAGTCACAGCCTGTGATTGAGGGGGGCTACGCAGAGGCCAGAGCATCACCCAGCACAGTGTCTGCTCCAAAGGGTCTCAGTAAGAGCCTGAGCATCTCTGCATGAGGACTATAGGTGCCCAGGAGCTGCGGTCCCAGCCCTGTGCCCATTGTACTCAGCCTGATGGCAGCCCCATTGTGTCCCTAGGTGGCCAAGGATGTCTCTGTGCGGCTCCACAACGAGCTGGAGGTGGTGGAGAAGAAGAGGATCAGGCTGGAGGAGGAGAATGAGGACTTGCGCCAGCGACTCATTGAGACAGAGCTGGCCAAGCAGGTGGTGCAGAACGAGATGGACAAGCTGCGAGAGGTGAGGGGGCATGGCAGCAGCGACTGGGAGGTGTCCCCAAGGCTCTGCCCGTAGCAGGTGTCCTGGCCCTTCGTGAGGGATCTCCCTTCCCTGCTTGCTTCGCTGAAACCCAACCCCTGCTGCCAGATGCTTGTGAAACCTGAGCGGTGCCTGCCCTCGGCACAGCGGCTGTGTCCCTCCCTGCGGGCACAGGCTGGCTCTGCCCCATCCTGGGGAGGGGCGGCTGTGGACTTCCCTCTGCACTAAGAGCCAGGTTTGGATCAGCTCCCAGCCAGGAGCAGTGTCACTTTCGGTGATAAGAAAGGAATCCCAGTGACAGCCTGGGCTTGTGATCCATTACAGCCCTTGTAACCCACTTCCCTACTGCCCGGGATGCCGTCGGTCCCTGGGGAGCCTCGGGAAGCATCACTGGCTGAGCCATCAGTGCAGTGCCTGGGAGGAGATGTGGTGGCAGAGCTGGGGCCCTGCTCCCACCAAGGATGGGACATGACACAGGGGAGGCTCTCTCTACCCCCAGCCATGCTCCCCTGTGGGGCAGAGCAGGGAGCCAGAGCATTGCTAGGCATCTCAAATGGCACCTGATTAATGGTGGGGCCATCTCTTTGCAAGTCACAGGACCTGGCTGTGGTCACACCCATCCATCCCTTCTGCAGCCACTTTCTTGAAGGGTGGCACTATGCAGTGTCACCCCAGGGGAGGTGTCTTGGCCCTCCACTGCGCAGCCTCTGCTAACAAGCGTGAAATGGGTTTCCTGCAACCCTGGAGCGAGTGCTGAATAACAAACAGCAGTGGTGGGAGCCAGGCTGGAAAGCTCTGGAGCTTGGAAAGGAGGCAGAGAAAATGGGTGGGTGCTCAGTGTGCAGGGACCTGAGCACCAGCTGCTGCCCTGCCCTGGTGGAAGAGTGAGAGACAGGATACAGCCTTTCTCTGCAGCTTCATGAACCCAAAAGGGATGCTGCTGCCTGGCACCATGCACAACAGAACTGGGAGCACAGCTCCCCTGAGCCCAAGCATGCTGTGTCCCCGGGCTAGCAAGGGCATTGGGGTTACTCACTGATTGCAGAGCACTAATTGGACGGAGGAGTGAGTTAACAGCCTTCCTCCGCCTCCTCCTTGCTGCTGGAGGGCTCAGAGCCTGGCAGAGCTTGTTAGCAGCCAAGTCGAGGTGGAGCGGAGGCTGTGCAGGGCTGGGCTCACCCCTCAGGGCTGATTATTTCTGCCTCCCAAGAGGTTTCTCCCATAATTGGATAATTGTCTGGATGGACAGGTCATCCCCGAAGGTGTGTGTGGGTTTGCACCTCCAGCTCCATGCCAGTCTGCTGGGGTGCAGGGGAGGAGTGGGACTGGTCTGGATACCCCATGCCAAGCCTGCTATATCAAGCTGCACTGTGATGGGGCTCTTAGGCATGGCCACCCCAAGGGTTGCACTCAAGATGGAGCAGTGACAGCCACCATCCGACCCATGGTGCTGTGCTTGGGGCTCCTCAGAGCTGGGGAGCATGGTGGGGGTGAGGGATGCCAACGTGGCACAGCCAGCCCCTGAGAGAGGCTCTGCAGCAACAGCAGCAGCTCCAGCAGTGGTCGTGGCCTTAATAGGAAAGCCTGGAGCCCAGCACCTTGGCACAAGCAGCAGCTTACATTTCACAGCTGCTTTCTTTGGCTGCTGGGCCTCAGCACCAGCCTGCAAATAGGTCCAGGGCGGCCACTTGGATCAGCCAGCATTCGTGGGGGGGCTGTGTGGATGTTCTTGAAGGTTTTTCCTTATCTCCCCTCCACAGATAACTGGTTCTGCTCTGAGTACCCACTTTTTTTCCCACTTCCAGTCTCCCTCATTGCTCCATCTGGCCTCTTCATCTCCCAGCTGTCCTGATGCCTGGAGGTTCTCCCTTTTGTCACCAGAGACCCTGAGGGCAGCCAGCATCATCCTGCTGAGGAGCCCTCCCCTTAGCTGAGTGACTGGCACATGCCCATCGACTGGGGAAGAGGTGATGGGGAACTTCCTCATCTGCTGCTCCCACAGTGAGGTGCCCCTGACAGCCATCCCTTTGGCCTGGGGCTTGGATTCCTTGACAGGACCATGACTCAGCCTCTCCACGGCTCATTTCCTGCTCTCTCACTGCTTGCTGGCCTGCAGGGGGAATTTCTGGGCAAAACCCACGATGTGATGCCAGTCCAGTCCCCCCACCCCGACCCCTGAAGCAAAGGGCCTCAGCCCACTGGGGCTGTGGTGTTTCCCTGGGGTTCACAAGTGCCTGGAGGAATTAGCATCAGTGTCCATCCACACTGTCTCTCTCTGTCCAAGCCAGGGTGCTGTGCCATGGCTGTGGGTAACAGCTTGCTCTTCTCTCTGCAGAATTCCCTGAAGAAAAGAGGGTCTCGCTCCATTGGGAAGGCTGACAAGAAGCCATCAGTGCAGGTATCAGTGCCAGTGCATCTGGGAAATGCCACAGTGGCCCACTGGCACCCCGGGTCATGGTGCCAGCTGGAGACTGTGCCTGGCCCAGAAGTAAACCTGGGCATGGCAGTGCCAGCTCTTCCCTTGCAGGACGTTCCTGCCTTTCAGAGACCCTGCATAAGGGAGCAATTGATGTGCTGAGCCATCCTTACTGTCCTCAGCTGCTCCCTTGTCTCATTTATCAATGGAGCATCAGTGGCCTGCCGGTGGCTTTAACCCTTTCCCTGTGTGTGCGGGGAGGAGCTGAAGGACTTTAACCTTCTCCTTGCAAAGCTGCCTCTGCTCTGGGGTTGCAGCCTGAGTTCCTCCTGCCTGCACCAGCAGCCGTGGGCTGGGAGCCCTGGGGAGTTTGGGGGAGCTGAGGGTCCTCGTGGGGAGCTGAGCTGTCCCTACCCCACAGCAGGGGCAGGCCAGGCAAGGGAGGATTTTTGCCGGCAGCAGGATTTCAGCTGTCACTTGCTGTTGGGCTGAGCTGCTGTGACTTGCTAATGCTGTTAGCAGGGCTCGGAGGGGCAGAGCTGCTGCTGCAGGAATAGAAATGGGAGTCCTTTAATACCGGAAGAATCTGCTGCTGAAGGCAGAAGCCCTGGAAGGCAGCAGATCTGCTCCCTCACAGCCAGGCAGGGAGGGTGACAGCCATAGAGGCACTGCTGCCATGCACTGCTGAGGGCATCTCGTAGTAGGGACTTTGTGACTCTCTGTGACCTGTACCATTGCTGGCACAACCCACCTGTGGAACAGGGATCCCCAGGCCCTCAGAGACCTTTCACTTCAGTCTTTTATTTACTGTCTCCCATTTAAGTCCATCCTTCTAGACCAGCTGGGGGACCCAGACTCCCACTCCTCATTTCCCTAAACACTAGACTGTGGTTTTGCACCTTGGTTGTGCCGCAAGCCAAGGGGGCTGTCTAGGAACCCCTCCACCATCCACCTTCCCAGGCTTAAATACAGCCTCTCCTTTGCATCTTCCCGGAGCAGGAAACAAACTCAGCCGTGGGCTACAGTTAACCACTCTCCTGCTTCCTGCACCCCCACAATGTGAGACCCCTCAGCCTGGGGATGTGGAGCTGCGTGTGGCCCCAGTTCTGCAGCGGGATCCACACTGCAGGAAGGAGCCAGTGTCGGAAAGCAAAGTCCAAGCTTCCCTGCATGCAAACACCCTGGATGTGCCCCCCCCACAGCATGGCCCTGCGGGCACAGATGCTTGTGACTCATCGGTGGCTTCCTGGGCCGCTTTCCTGCACAGCTGGGCTGGGTGAGCCTCGGTGCTCACCAAAAATGGAGCTGGGGGGGCAGAGCCTCAGCACTGAGGTCTGCCCCAGAGCACAAGAGCACTTGAAGTGGTCTTGGAGATCTATGTGTCCCTCTGGCGATGCCAAGGATTGGAGGGACGTGTGGACCTGCTCTTTTTTTCCCCCTGGAAAAACAGGAACTGAGGTCATGTCTGCCCCAGCCCTCCCCTAATCTCCACGGCTAATTGGAGGGTGTGTGTACAGCTTTACCGTGCCTTGGCAAGGCTGCGTCTCCCTGTGCGAGTGCAGAAGGGCAGCAGAATGGTTCCTGTGCCACAGGGGTCACAGCCCAGCAGGTCCCCTCCTGGCAGGCACCAGGCTGGAGCTCAGAGCACTCGAGTGACCCCATGGCACGGGAAGTCATGAGCTGGAGGTCAGGAAATCCTGGTCCTCCATCCAAAATGCTCTCCAGAGCAGAGCAATGGTCTGCCTGGGCAGACAGCCGTGGCCCCACTGCTATATTTAACCAAAACACACAGAGGAATGGTCCCAAGGAGCAAGGGGCTGGGGAAAGGACCAGCAAGATGATATGAGGAGCTTGCCTGGCAAAGCAGTGGCAGCAAGGACAAGTGCTGGGTGAAGGCTGAGACTTGGGTCAGTTTGCAGCCAAAGCCTCTTCTCCAGCCCATGTTGGAGTGTTTGGAGCTGAGCTGGAGGAGCCCAGCCCAGCAGGGAGTAGCAGTGGCAGGAGCACCAGTTGTTTCAGTGCTTGCCAGCTTTCAGGAGGAGCCCTTGTTGGTGGCTTTGCTTCCCTCTCCTCCCCAACATCAGGCTGTGGCAGGGCTGAACTTGGTGTCTGCATCCTCAGCAATGGCTCCATGTTCCTCCATGGCTTTCTTTGCCCAGGCATCCTGTCTTGTCTCTAGACTTTCTGAAAGCCTCCAGAAGTCTTTCCCTCTCAGTGAGCAAGAGCAGCATGTTCCTTGGGGTCACCAGGGTGGGAAGATGGCATGTCTCCAGGGCTCACCTGGAGCCACCATGCCCTCTGGGAGCAGTTTTGTGATGCCTGCACCTTCTTAATCCCTAGGAGGACAGCGCAGACCTGAAATGCCAGCTGCATTTTGCCAAGGAGGAGTCTGCCCTGATGTGCAAGAAGCTGACCAAGCTGGCCAAGGAGAACGATGGCATGAAGGAGGAGCTGCTGAAATACAGGTCCCTCTATGGGGACCTAGACAGCTCCCTCTCCGTGGAGGAGCTGGCTGACTCTCCCCATTCCCGGGAGGCTGAGCTGAAGGTCCACCTCAAGCTGGTGGAGGAAGAAGCCAACATTCTCAGCCGCAGGATAGTGGAGCTGGAGGTGGAAAACCGCGGGCTGCGGGCAGAGATGGATGACATGAGGGGCCAGGGAGACAGGGAGCTGCCGGGGCAGGAGGCTCGGTTCCTGGCAGGCATCGTGGGCTGTGGGGATGCCGGGGACACGGTGGCAGAGCTGCGCCGGCACCTGCAGTTCGTGGAGGAGGAGGCTGAGCTCCTGAGGCGCTCGCTGCTGGAGATGGAGGACCAGAACAAGCTTCTCCTCAACGAGCTGACCAAGTACAAGTCAGACCACGAGCTGGACGTGACGCTGTCGGAGGACAGCTGCTCGGTGGTCAGCGAGCCCTCACATGAGGAGCTGGCCACGGCCAAGGTGCAGATCAGCGAGCTGAGCGGCAAGGTGAAGAAGCTGCAGTATGAGAACCGTGTGCTGCTCTCCAACCTCCAGCGCTGTGACCTGGCCTCCTGCCAGACCACCCGGCCCATGCTGGAGACCGACGCCGAGGCTGGCGACTCTGCACAGTGCATCCCCACTGCCGGCTGGAGGGATGGGTTGGGAAGCAGTGAAGCCAATGGGCAGGACAGGGTGACAGGTGGTGGGAAGGGGCCTGATGGCCCTACCAAGCTGCTCAAGCCCAAGGACCTAGAGACCTTGCTGGGCATCCGGGACCAGGCGGCGCTCGTCAGTAAAGCGATCGACATCTTGATTTCGGATGCCAACGGCTTCACGGCGGGGCTGAAGGCGTGCCTGGACAATGAGTGCACGGAGGGGCTGCTGGCCGAGGCTGTGGGGAGTGGTGCTGAGAGCCCCAGCGATGCCAAGCTGATGAATGTGCTCCTCATGCGGCTGGGCGTGCTCCAGCAGGACCTGGGCTGCTTCGTGAGGAAGGTAGACCACCTCAGCAGCGGCCTCAAGGAACACGCTGACTCCTTCCCATTCTCCAGCCCTGGCACCCATGACACCACCAAAGAGGGGCTGCAGAAGGAGCATTCCTCTGACTTCCAGGTACGGCCCTCTTCCCACATCCCTCACAGCAGCTGCTGCTTTATTTGCCACCCCGTTTCCTCCTGCTTTACAGAGCAACTCCCCCACGTAACCTCCCTTCTGCCTCTCTAGAGCAAAACCCTCACTAACACCTCACTGCATGCCGGTGGCACTGGGGACAAGGTAGGGCTCTGCTCCAACAGAGTGTGCCCAGGGCAGGAAGTGGTGGGCATCCCAGTGCATCCCAGCATGGGCTCATCGTGCTGAGGCTGCCCTGCCTAAGGCCAGAGGCTCTTGGGTGCAATCACACCCTGAGGGCAATGTTTCAGCTGTTCTCCTCCAGCTCAGCCCAGCATGCCCAGCTCAGAAGGTCATTGCTTAGTGGGGATGAGCTGTAGGACCTACTCTAGGTGGTCCTGCCAGGGCAGGGGGTTGGACAAGATGATCTTTCAAGGTCCCTTCCAACCGCTAACGTTTTGTGATTCTGCAATGAGCTGGATGGGAGGAGAGCAGCCTGCGGCCTCCTGAAAGCAGCCCAAATTGTGGGGACCTCCGTTGCAAGAAGCCTCAGCCTGCAGTGGTACTCAGGCAGGGTAATTTGGAGTGCTCGAAGGGCAAATCTGCATCCGATGGGGAGCACCTCTGGGGCAGTGGAGCACAGCTCATGCCCTGCTGTCCCTCTCCTCCAGAGGAGGAGCCTAGCTCATTCCAGGTGCCAGGGTTGTCCATGGTGGCCAGGGCTGCGGGTACAAACCCCTTTCTGGAGCACACTCACTTGTTCAGAGTCCTATTTTTCCGCATGCAATCCCACCAGCCCCAGGTCCCAGTCTCGCCCAGTCACTGCATGGCACCGTAACTGGTGTTTGCACATTTTTTCCCTCTTTCTCTCTTTTTTTCCCCCCCCTCCCCTTTCCCTGAACAACCCAGGCCACATGTCTGCTCATCCTGTGTTTCCTTTTGGTTTCCACATTGTCTCCCGCCATGGTGATGAAGCTCCTTCTCCTCCTCATCCTTTTTGTTGTCTTGTAGCTCCTTACTGTTCCAGAGACCCATTGTTTTGTTTTCTGGCTGTTTTTTTTTCTTCCCGCTCTTTTGGTTCGTTCTCATTAACTCGCCCACGCATGCAGCAGCCTGATTTTAGGGACGCCGACCCCTACCGCAGCCCCCACGCCAAGGACACGGACCCCGCGCAGCCGCGTGGCTACAGACCCTGCCGGACGGAGGAGAACGACTCCTACGCCACCGAGGTATGACACACGGTCCTGCCCCCTCAGCCAGTGGGCTTGGGGACAGGGCTGTGCCTGTTGAGAGCTAGGGACAAGGGAAGCTGCAAGAGAGGGATACGGGGAGGGGTGGCCAGGCACAACCTCCTGTCCCCATCCTCTGCCCGGGCCCTTGCAGATGAAGGAGCTGCAGCTGGTGCTGTCAGAGGCCAACGAGAGTCTGCGCGGACTGCAGGAGCAGCTCTCGCAGGAGAGGCAGCTGAGGAAGGACGAGGTGGACAACTTCTCACAGAAGATCTGCCAGGTGAGCAGGCAACAGCCTGGATCTTGAGGAGATGGCCATGCTGCCTCTGGCCCCAGTTAGACACGTCTGGAGTACTGGGTCCAGTTCTGGGCTCCTCAGTTCAAGAGACAGGGAACTACTGGAGAGAGTCCATCAAGAGGCTACGAAAATGCTGAGAGGCCTGGAGCAGCTCTGTGAGGGGCAAAGGCTGAGAGCCCTGGGGCTGTTGAGCAGCTTGAGAGGGGATCTGATCAATGCTCAGCAGGAGCTAAAAGGTGGGGGGCAAGAGGATGGGGCCAGACTCTTTTCTGTTGTGCCCAGTAGCGGAACAAGGGGTAATACACACAAACTGGAACTCAGGAGGTTCCACCTGGACCTGGTGATCCTGGGCAACCTGCTGTGGGTGATCCTGCTTTAGCAGAGTAGTTGAACTAAATGATCTCTAGAGGTCTCTTCCAACCCCTACCATGCTGGAATTGTGTGACCAACTTGGGGACCCAGGTGTCACCCAGGAGCACACACAGCAGTACCATCATAAAGAGGCACAGGAACTGGGCATGCTTCTCCTTGCCCATGGGAATGGAGTCATGCTGGGCTTCCACCTACGGCAATGCCTCAATGGGGCCCAGCACACTGCCAGGGCCAGGGGGGTTAAATCTGGAGTTAGCACCAGGTTTAGCTTGGCCCCTGAGGCAGAGGTGCCACATCACCACCACCAGCCCTTGTCTCAGTGCCCACATGTCTCTCCACAGCTGAAGGAGGACCACCAGAAAGCTCTGCTGCGGCGGGAGTTTGAGCTGCAGAGCCTGAACCTGCAGAGGCGGCTGGAGCAGAAGTTCTGGAGTCAGGAGAAGAACCTGCTGGTGCAGGAGTCACAGCAGTTCAGGCAGAGCTTCCTCCTGCTCTTCATGAAGCTCAAGTGGTTCCTCAAGCGCTGGCGTCAGGGCAAGATGGTGCACAGCGAGGGCGAGGACTTCTTGGAGGTAATGTGGGCTGAAAGGCTCAGCTGCCATGCGGGGGGCACCACGCTGTTGGACATAACTCTGGGCTGTCCCTTGTGTCTGTGTGTCCCACCCAGGGCTGCTTGGGTGTCCTCCATCCCTTGCCATGGGCAGGGGGTCCCTTCCTCACCCATGCCATGGTGTCTTCTGCAGGTGAACAGCATGAAGGAGCTGTACCTGCTGCTGGAGGAGGAGGAGCTCACCCCGCAGCAGCAGGCAGACAACAAGATGTGCTCTGGAGATACCTGGACCCCCAACACGGTGAGTGGGGTCCCTGCGAGCCCAGGGGGTGGGCAGGATCAGCTCCCACTGCAGCTGTGTGCCGTGGAGTGGTGGCTTTTTGTGGCATGCATGGCTGGAAGAGGATGTTTCCTGCTGGGATGTCACACCCAGGAGTGGTTCTCTGCCTCGGTGGCACCTGTTTGTCTTACCCTGGGGGTGGGGCTGAGATGCAGAGGGCATCTCCCACAGGGTCACAGCCCATTGGGTCCCATCCATTGCGGGACCCTGGTTTCCTCTGCTCACTCCCAGTCCCACCCCCGGCAGCCCAAGGAGTGCATCAAGACGCTGGCGGACATGAAGGTGACCCTGAAGGAGCTGTGCACGGAGCTGCGGGAGGAGCGCCGCGGTGCCAGCGAGCTGCAGCAGCAGTTCACCAAGGCCAAGGCCGCCTGGGAGATGGAGCGCGCCGAGCTCAAGTGCCACGTTGCCCAGGTGGGAGCCCCTGCACCCTGCGGGCTGGCAGAGCTGCCGCTTGCCTGGTGGGGACATGGGGCTGGGGGGATGCATGTGCCAGGCGCTGGCTGTTGGGCAGGGCTGTCAGGCAGGGTGGCACCGGGGGAATCTCAATGAGCTGCTGCTCAGGCAGGCGAGTTTCTATAGCAACGGGGCTGGCACAGAAACCCGACTGAGGAACAGCAGAGGATGCTCTTTATTCCTCCACTGCCTTTATTTGGGCTGGGAGGGGTGGCACTGGGGCTCAACATCCTTCCACAGGGATCTGAGAGTGGCATCAGAGCCTGGGTCACAGCACAGGTCAGGGCTCTGAACACCTGGAGAGTGCTGCTGCAGCAAGGCCAATGTCCCACCCAGCAGTGGGGGGCTTTCTGTTCCCTTGCACCATCCTGGCAGCAGCCTGTGGCCATATCCCACTTCTGCTTCCCTGTGACCAGGTGCCAACACCTCCCAGGAACGATTTTGCCAGGCAGAGCTCAGTGGTGGTCCCCAATTTCCCTCTTTAGCCCCTGAAAGTGAGCAGAGCTGCCACAGAGGCAGGACCTCAGTTTCGGGGGCCTTCCTGGCTGCCCACAGCAGCAGCATCCTTGAGGTCCTCTCTGCCAGCCTGCAGGGCATGCTGCCCTGCTTCAGAAGGTGGGTCCAGCAGGCAGGACCGTGGGCAGAGCAGGGTCCAACTGGCAGAGGACAGCCCAGCACAAAGGACATTCAGCCCATGTCTCACTGTGTGACCATCTGCCAGGCCATCTGGCATGGCATAGTTGCAAGCCAGGGCTGGCTGCAGCTTGGTCGTGCCCACAGACAAACTGTGCTGTGTCCCTGGGCTTTGAGGGCACAAATTGTCCAACCTGGGCAGCATGGGATCTGCACTGGGAACTGGGATGCTTTGCCCCTTTGCTGGAGATCGCCAGCACCATGCTGGAGCTATGGATCCCCGCCAGTCACCACCATGTCACAGAATTGTCAGGGCTGGAAGGGACCTCAAGGATCATTGAGCTCCAACCCCTCTGCCATGAGCAGGAACATCTCACACTAGATCAGGTTGCCCAGAGCCACATCCCACCTGGTCTTAAAAACTAACTATCCAGGGTGGGGCTTCCACCACCTTCCTGGGCAACCTGTTCCAGTGTCTCACCACCCTCAATGTCCCCACAGCTGGAGTCAAAGGCGGGTAAAGGGATCACAGAGCGTGCAATGCCAGAGTGGAAGGTGGCATTGAAGAGGGAGCGTGAGGAGCACCAGCAACTCCTGGCTGAGTCCTACAGCGCTGTCATGGACCTCACCAACCAGCTGCGGATCAGCGAAAAGAACTGGAACCAGGAGAAAGTGGAGCTGCTTGCCCGCTTCAAGGAGGAGCAGCAGCAGGCAGAGCAGCAAGCAAAGGACATGCAGAACAAAATCAACCAGGTATGGTGTCCCACCATCATGAACGTGTCCTCCACCTCTGCCACTTGTCCTCTGTGCATGCTCCTAGACCTTTTGCTTGCCCAGAGGGGCATGTTACACACATTGAGTGACCAGCACGTTCTGCAGTTACAGAAAGGAGCCAACCCATGGGCACTGAAGCACTCTGAAATGGAGAAGCACGGCAGCAACTGGAAGGAGGTGGGCAAAAGAACAGAGAGGGCTCAGGTCTATGCTAAGGGTTAGATGGGGGGTGGTGTGAACCCCAAATAACACCCCCTCGAACAGCAAATGAGGCTGCAAAGAGGTACACCAAGGACAGGGAGAATGAGAGGGCAGAGAGCATAGCTGAACCCCAAGGGCTTCCATGAGGTTGTAAAAAGTTGATTTAAAATAGATGTGGGCACAGGGAGCCCCATGCAGCCCTGGGAATGGGGTGCCAGGCCTAATCTAGGTGCAAAGGGGAAGGCAGTAATGCTGGAGGGGAGCAGGGTACAGGCCCTGCTCAGCCCATGTGTGTCCTGTGGTCACTGATACCAGAGCTTCTTTTTCATCCTCCTAGGCTCTCAATGAGAAAATCACTGACAAAGAGACAATCTCTGAAGCAGAAGCCAAGGGAACCAACCTCAAAAGGTGCGTGTGGTGGTGCCTGCATGGTCCCCAAGGCACAGAGGAGGCTGCCTTGGACTGGGTCCTCAGGCTTGGCAGCCCTGGCAGCAGGGGGGAGATGCAGCCATGCAAGGAAGGGCTCCCATATGGTGCCCAAGAGGGTCCCATTGGGGTGGGAGCAGGGTGCCTCCAGCTGCTTCCCAACCCATTGCCCTGTCCGCTCTTGAGCTCTGTCCTCTCTCCTCCCACAGGACCAAGTCTGTTTCCTCCATGTCAGAGTTTGAAAGCTTGCTTGACTGTTCTCCCTACCTCCCTGGAAAGACCACACCAGGGCTGGGTGACCATTCCCGGGGCAAAAAGGTGCCCACGGCCACTCAACTGCTGCCCAATGGGATCCGGGACAGCGCTGGCATTCCTGCCTCAAACTGTACATATGTGAATATTGAGCAACCTGTCCCCGACAGCCTGGCCAAGGAGAAGCTGGGCATCTCCTCCTGGGACTACTCCCGGGCAAGCAGCCTCTCCGGGCACGACCCAGCCCAGAAGCAAATGCAGAGGAGCTACACGGCGCCCGACAAGACAGGGATCCGCATCTACTACAGCCCACCGGTGGTGCGGCGGCTGGAGGCGCCGCTGGTGCACAACAAGGAGGGGAAGATCATGATCGAACCTGGCTTCTTGTTCACCATGGCCAAGCCGAAGGAGCCGGAGGAGTCGGCCAGCGCCGAGAGCACCTACAGCCAGTGGCTGTGCAACTTCTCCAAGCAGCAGCGGGAGCTGCTGGACGGTGGCACGGTGGAGAGCGCGGTGCCGGCGGTGCCCCACTTCCCCCCAGCGCTGCACGACCTGGAGATCTCCGGCAACATGAGTGACGACATGAAGGAGATCACCAACTGCGTGCGGCAGGCCATCCGCTCCAGCTCGCTGGAGAGGAAGGTGAAGAGCACCTCCAGCCAGACGGTGGGGCTGGCCCACGTGGGGACGCAGACCATCCAGACAGTGAGCGTGGGCCTGCAGACCGACCTGCCGCGGGCCAGCAGCGTGCACAGCAAGAGCTGGTCCCCACGCAGCTCCTCCCTCGTGTCTGTGCGCAGCAAGCAGATCTCCTCCTCCCTGGATAAGGTCCACTCCAGGATCGAGCGGCCTTGCTGCTCCCCAAAATACGGCTCTCCAAAGCTCCAGAGGAGGTCTTCCTCCAAGCTGGATGCCTCCAAGGACAGGAGCCTCTGGAACCTTCACCAGAGCAAGCAGAATGGCTCTGCCTGGGCCCGTTCCACCACCACTCGTGACAGCCCTGTCCTCAGCAACATCAACGATGGCTTATCCAGTTTGTTCAGCGTGGTGGAGCACGCAGGTAGCACCGAGTCCATCTGGAAGCCAGGCTGCCCTGAGAGCAGCCGGGCCAAGCCTGAAGCCCCCAAATATGGCCTGGTGCAGGAGTTTTTCAGGAATGTCTGCGGCAGGGCACAGAGTCCCACTGCTCCCCCGGAGAAGAAGGAGGCCACTGGGGAGGAGGGCAGCAAGAGAGCCGAGCACCCCAACCCAGCCACCCACCACCCAGCCGAAAACATCTCCCGTGTCCTGAACAAGAAAGTCCTCAAGCAAGGCAGCTGTGAGGACTCCAAGCCCTCGTGCCCCAGCCAGGGGAGTAAGGACGCAGCCCTGCGGGACCCTGACCTTATCTCGGCCATGGCCAGCGAGGTAACAAGGCAGGGTCCTCCCCGGGGTGTCCCGCTGTGGCGGGGGACGAGGTGGCCGACCCCTCTAACCCCGCTATGCCCTGTCTATCTTTGCAGGACATGGCGTGTGACTGCAGCTCCCAGTCCCTCACCTCCTGCTTCGCCCGGCCATCCCGCTCCGCCATCCGCCATTCCCCCTCCAAGTGCAAACTGCACCCTGCGGACCCCCCCAGGGCGGAGGAGAAGCCGGGGGCCTCGAGTGAGTGAGGACGGGGGGCCGGGGGACGCAGCGTGCCTGCTATCCATCTCCTGAAGGAAGATCGCCCGCGCTGACGCCCCGGGGGGGCCCCTCTTGGAGGCGACGCGGGCGCATCTGTCTCCTAACTGTCCCCTGGCCCCCGGGGACGCTTAGGAAGCAGATGTGGAGCCGTTGGTGGAGGCGGTCAGTAGCCCCAGGGTGTGCAGGGACATCCTGCGACCTGCTGTGGGTGACCCTGCTGTAGCAGGGGGGTTGGACTAGGTGATCTCCAGAGGTCCTTTCCAACCCCCACCATGCTGAGATCCTGCTGGGGAGGTTGCTTCACCTTTCGACTGGCTGGAGACCCACTCCCTCGGAGCCGTTGCTGGCACTCAGTTGTTCTCACTGGTGTCCACCACCCCAGGAATGTCATCTGAGACCTTAATAGTTCCCACCACCCTGGGAATGCCAGCTGAGACCCTGCCATGCTGATGGCTCACCAGGACCTCGGAAGGGGAGAACAGCTTGGGGAGGCTGCTCGTGTACTTGGGGTAGGGTTGTGGCGAAGTGCGGCCTAGACGCCGGAGGGCGGCTGTGGCTGGAGGCACGTGTTGGCCTCTGTGGGTGGAGGGTGCTGGCTCTGGTCCTCTTGGCCACTGCCAGCGCCGCCTGCCCTGGCCGAGCCCCAGCGCATCCCTGCCAGGCCCGGTTGCAGCGCGGTTGCATCAGCCAGGGGCCGCACGTGCTGCCCCGGGCAGGAAGGAGGCGGGGAGGGTCCCTGCGGTCACTGGGCGTGGGGGCCCTCCCTGGCCACCCTTCATTCTCGGAGTGGGAGTGGGGGAGGTTGCTGCTGAAGGTCCAGCACTGCCGAGAAGGGTCTGGGTGGTCCCAGCGGCACTTCCTGATGCTGAGGTGGGGGTGCTGGGTGCTTGGCATAGGGAGGCATGGCTTGTGTGTGCACATGCCCATCTCTACCACCATCCTGAAGGGCCCTGGTGCCCTTCTGCATAGCACCCACTGCCTTGCCCGGGGCCGCTTGCTCCTCCAAGTGCTGAAGATACATATTGCTCTTTTTTCGTTGTTTGTTTGTTTCCTTTATTTGTTTTTTGCCCTTCCCTTTGTTTTCCTCCACTTCTGGCTCTGCCCAACTCCGGACAGCCTGCAATGTAAAACCAAGTGCATTTTAAAAATACCCAAACAAGCTGCATGGGAGATGCACCAGCTGGATTCAGATTGTGCTTGGGAAGCTGCAGCGTGGCCACGCTCACCACCACTAAAAGCCTTACCCTGGGAGGGAGTGGGGCAGCAGCCACAGCAGTCACGACCCCTGTAGCCATGCAGAGCTCCCAAGCCTGGGAGGGTTGTATCCCAGCCCCACGCAGAGCAGGGTTGGTGTGAAAGCAGCAATTTCCAAGGCAGCTGCCTGACCTATTTTTGAGCTGCAGGCCAGGGGCCAGGAAGGGACTAAGCCAGATAGAGCTGCCTGCAGGTGCCTGTATCTCTGCGGGCTCTGGGCATTGCTCAGGCTGTGTGCTTTGACATGGGGACTCCATGCATTGCTCCAGAGACTCCATGTGTTGCTCTGGGGCTTTGTACTTTTTCCAGAGGCTCTGCACATGGCTCAGGGACTGTGAACCTTGTTGAGGGTGCTCTATACATGCTCCAGGGGCTCTCTGTGTAGCTCTGTGGCTGTGTACACTGCTCCAGGGACACCCCCACTGCGTTGCTCTGGGGCTCCATATGCAGTTCCTGGGGCTCTGTTGCTCCGAGTCCATGGACACTGATCCACAAGTTCCATACACTGCTATGGAACCTCTGTGCAGAGCTCTGATGGTCTGTGCATTGCTCCAGGACCTCCATTTATTGCTCTGGGGCTGTGTACACTGCTGCTTCAGGGCTTCAGCTGTAGCTCCAGGACCTCCATGCATTGCTCTGGGGCTGTGTACACTGCTGCTTCAGGGCTTCAGATGTAGCTCCAGGACCTCTGCATGGCTCTGAGGTTGTGTACATTGCTCTGGGGGCTCTGTAGGCTGCTTCTGGGGCCCTGCACATTGCTCTGGGGCTCTGTACACTGCCCCAGTACTTCTGCACATTGCTCTGGGGCTCTGTACACTGCTCCAGGGGCTCTGTGTGCTGCTCCTGGGGCCCTGCACGTTGCTCTGGGGCTCTCTACAGTGCTTTGCTGTCATCTTGCAACTTTCGCTTTACGAAGTGCTCCTGCAGCTGTAGCTGCTGCCCCCTCCCGTCCAGCCGCCGGCTGCCCGGCAGCAGGCAGGGCTGCATCACTGCCACGTCGCAGCCTCCGTCAGCATCTCCGCGACGGCCACTCACTGCCTGTGTCTCTGGACACACCAGCATTAGCCAGGGCTCAGCGAGCCCCGCACCGATGGCCTTTTGCTCCTGCGGCGCTAGTCCGGCCCCTCGGGGACCTTGGTCACCCGGGTGCGGGACATTTGGTGCAGGCACTGCCCACCCTCACCAGCAGCTGGGGCCAGGCAGCAGCTTCCCTACCCACCACGGGAAAGTGGGGTCCTCATACCCGCACCGTGGGCAATCTCCTGCTGTACATAGATTCTCTCGGGGTGTTTTTTAGCATTCTCCTTGCTAAACGGGGATTTGGGGGTTGGGTTGTTTGTTGGTTTGGTTTCTCTTTTTTTTTTTTTTTTAAGACTCTTACTTTTGGAATGTGGTTTCTCGTTTTTACAGCTGCCTTTTAATTATTTGTAATATTGGTGGGTTCTCTCTTACTCTGTAAATAGCAGTGCTGGGCATTCCCCACGGGGCCAGGGGCTGCGCTGGGGCTGACGGGGGATGGGTGAAGGTGGCAGGGAAAATCTGGAGGTGTGGAGGTCGGTCCAGCCTCTGCCCCTGTCCTCCCCTCACACCACTGCCCAGCCTGGAGCAAAGCCCTGCCTGCCCCTGCCCCTGTCCTCCCCTCACACCACTGCCCAGCCTGGAGCAAAGCCCTGCCTGCCCCTGCCCCTGTCCTCCCCTCACACCACTGCCCAGCCTGGGGCAAAGCCCTGCCTGCCCCTGCCCTGGCCTCTTGCTCCTTCTTGCCAGCCCATGCCAAGGTCGCATGAAGGGCAGCTTGTGCCCCGATGACAGGCCCCCTGTTCCCCGTGTCCTGCCCCCCACCTGCTTGTCCTGTGATGAATAAAGGCCCTGCAACCCCTCACCCACACCCTCGGTGCTGCCTGACTGTGCTGCCTGTCCTGTTTGGTGCTGCCGTGGAGAGGATTAGTGGTGGCTGGAGCACTCATGGGTGAGGACATGCATCTAGATAGATCCTGTCCCTCTGCCCTTGCCATCTGCCCACTGTCCAGCCCATACAGTGTCCCATCTTCTCCTCACCCACCTGTCTATCCCCAACACCATCCCTGTGTGCGGACCCCAACTATGCCGCACCGCCAGAGCTCCTTGGCATCACCCATGGGTGCTCTGTGGTCTCCACACCCAGGCTGTCACCTCACACCAGGCTTCTTTTGGCTCTGTGTTGTTCTGGTGATGCTGGTGGTTCTCATGCCTCCCCTGTCCCCTGCTCAGCTTCTCACCCCAGCCTACATGTGGAGCCCACACCCCCTTCTTCACTCCCCTTGGCTTCTTGCCCTTCTGCCCTTCTCACCTGCAAGTCCCAGCCTCCTCCAGGCTCACTACATTAAAATGCCTCTCCCTGAGGGTCCTCTATCACCCACCAGGACTCAACACTCCTTTGTTTTCTCCTCCAGTATCTTTCATGTCACATCCCTTTTATGTCTGCTCTTTGATCTCCAATGTTCCATCCTTCCTTCTTGTTCTCCATCTAGAACCCTTTCCTCTTTCATATGCTCTTTCATTGCCCTCAGCCCTCTTTATTCTCTCTTTTACCACCCAACTAACCCATCCCATTCCTGCTTCCTATGTGTCTGTTACCTACTGTGTCTCATCCTTCCCTGCCATCCTCCATCACTTCACAATTCCCATCCTTCCTTTCTGTGCTGCTCCATCACCTACCATGTCCTGCCCCTCCTTCCTGTGCCCCTGCATCTTCCATCATGTCCTGTCCCTTCCTGTGCTTCACTGTCACTCATCACCTCCCATCCCTCCCTGTTGTCCTCCACTCCCTTCACATCCCATCCCTCATCCCACACTCCTTTCAGAGCATGCTGTTATTCACTCTCATCTCTGCCATGCCACGCCTCCACTATCCACCATGTCCCCTCCTGCCCTCTTGTGCTCCTGCACCTCACATTACATCCTACCCCTCGTTATTCTCCATCACACACCATGTCACATCCCTCCTTCCTCTGCTCTTTCGTTGCACTTCATGTCCCACTGCCCTGTCTTCCTGTCACACTTGCAACCCATCCCTCATCTACTTCTCCATCCACCACATCCCATTACTTCTTATCCTCATCCACTTCCCACCATCTCATCTTCTGTTCCTTCTCCACCCTGTCCCATCTATCTTCATCCTGCTTTACCTCCATTTTCTTTTCCTTTCATGTTCCCTCTTAACATCTCGCCATCCCTTCTTGTCCTCCATCAGCTCCCACCATCACTGTCCTCTTCTGCATCTCACCATCTTATCCCTGCTTATCCTCTGTTAGCGTCAACCACCACTCCAATCTGTTCCAGCCTCTTCTCATCTTCTCCCCATCTTTCATCTTCTTCCACCTCCTCTTATCTCCTCAACCCCCTCTTTTTCTTCCACTTCCCCATCTCCAAATCTGTTCTCATTTCTCAACATGGCCTCATCCTTCTAGCTGCCAACATCACCCAATGCTAACTCCTCCCTCACATTTCCAATTCCTTGTCCTCCATTTTCTCTATCCCCACATCCATACTCCTCCATTGCCCTCCACTCTGTCTTCCTAAATGCCTGCCTAAATGTCTCATCATCCTTCCTCATATTCTTGTCCATCTCCCACTGCTTTCTTATCCCTGCTCTTCTTCCTTCATCTCCACCTCCCCCTCACTCTTTGTCCTCTACCTACCACCTGTCATCTGTCCTTATTTTCCTCTTCCTTTTTGCCCACCTTCTTCATCCTCTTCCACCTTCCACTGTCTCACATCCTTCCCCATGCCCCAGCACTACCCATTTTCCTGTTCTTGCTCATCCTCTGCCCAGTCCTCATCATCCTTCTTTAACCTCTTTTCCTTCTCCTCGTCCTTTTTTTCCTGCTAATGTCAGTGTTTTGTCTCCCACTTTCCACAATCTTTTGCACCTTGTTCCTCATCCTCCATCTCATACTTTTTCTTCCACCTCTCATTGTTCCTCATCCTTTTTAATTTTCTTTCACCTCTTGCCCTGTCCCTCCTTGCACTCAGCCATCCCTTGTCATTTGCTGGTCTCCCTGTTTCTCATCATACTCCTACACCTCTCCCCATCCCTTCTTATCCTCCCAGGTGTCCCACCTACCCCACAGATTTCCTCTCCACCCCCTTCTGGTCTCCATCCATTTCCCCTTACCTCAGCCCCTCCTCACTGTCCTTTCATTCTCCTTCACCTCCAAACTCCATCCCGACTTCCCATCTTCTCCCAGTATGATCTCCCATTTGTCTTCTCCTCTGTTCTCCCTGTACTCTCCTACTCCCAGCACATCTTACTCCTCTTATTTTCAACTTTTCCTCCTTTGTCTGCCTTGTATCCCATCCATTACCAAGCCAGGAAAGCCACCATCAGGACAGGCATACTCGATGCAAGCAGAAAGGGCCCTGACTGTTGGGAGTGGGATGTGGGGCTGGGTTAGATGGAGAAACTGCCTCCTGCTTAAGGCACTTCCACAGTAGAGCTAATGGCCACAGCTTGCATCATTCATGCTTGACATTAGGAAGCACTTACCCTAGGGCTGGTGGAGCTGGAACCAGCCAAAAGGCAAGTGGGAGGATCACTGCCCTTGGAAGGTTTCACAGCTCAACTAGATGAAGTCACCAATGTCTTGCTTTAGCATCAGCAATAACTATTTTGAAACATGGAACTTGACCAGAGCTCCCTGGGAGCCCTTTGAGCACACAAATATTTTGGAGACTTCTCCAAGCAGTGGAGGATTTCCAAGAGAGGCAAGAAAGGCCAGACATGGCTTTGAATGCAGTGCTTGGGATGCTGCAGGACATCAGGAACTATCCCTGCCACATGTAGCTGCTCCATGGTGCTCAAGCAAGACCCTGCCATGCTGCTCAAGCAGAACCATTCCATGCCACCTGAACAGGACCATCCAACATTGCTTGAGCAGGACCATTCCACCATGCTGCTGAAGCAGGACCACACCACACTACTCCAGGACCATTCTATGCTGCTCAAGCAAGTAACACTCCAGGTTGCTTGAGCAGGATCATTCTAACGCTGCTCCAGAACTATTCCATGCTGTTCAAGCAGAACTTCTCCAGGTTGCTTGAGCAGGATGACTTAATGTAGCTTGAGCTGAACCTTCCCATGCTGCTTAAGCAGGACCACTGCCCCATGTAGCTTGAGCAGAACTTCTCCAGGCTGTTCAAGCAGGACCATCCCAAGCTGCTTGAGTACCATGAGCCAAACCACAGTGGCTTCCTGAAAGACTGCCAGATCCCAGGCTAGTGAAATATCCCTGAGATGACCGCTCAGAACCTACAGCCAAGGGAACTTGCATCATCCCTGTTTGCTCACCACACAGGGACATGTCCTCCACATTTCAACAACCTTATGGCTGTAGTAGGGCACAAGGCTGCTGGCACTGCTGCCAAGGGGAGGACAGGTCACCTCTCCATTCTGAGGGAACTCCAGCCTCTGAGGGACCTGCATACAGGGCCTGCTCAGAGCATCCCACACCAGTGACGCACAAGGGCCAGCCGGCCTCGCTTGACCACAGACTTTGCCTTGCGTGTTGGAGGCTCCAGCTACCCCACGGAGAGGACCTTGCCCTTCTTAAGGGGTCTGAGGGACTATGCTACTGCAGTATGGGCAGGGACAGGGCAGCCAGTGTCTTGTTGGGGGTAGGAGTGGGGTACATTTGTAAAGCATTCCTGTCCACATGCCTTCTTGGCTGGGAAATCTGGGGGAGGGTGGAGGGAATTTGCTCCCTGTGTTAGAAGCTAGCTGAACGTATGTTGTCTCCCCTGAGCTGGATTTCTTCTTACAGATCTTCAGGCTCTTGTATATTGTACTGGGATTTTTACATTCAATTACTGTAGAAAACAAAAATTTAAACCAAGTCTGTTTAAAAAAATGGAAAGAAAAAAAAAAAGGAAAAGAAAAAACATTAAAAAATCTCTATTAAAAAAATAAAGCTGTCTCCAAGGTCTCTTCTTACAAACATCTTAGACCAATGATGGGTCTCTGGTGGTGACTTTGCATCTCCCAGCCCTGCCTGTCCCCTGCCTGCCATAACCCCTGGGGACACCAGCTATGGTGAAGTTGTAGCTCCCATGGTTTGTGATGCCCTGGGCAATGGAGGAAACAGTCCCCAGTTCTCAGCATCTATCTGGCTGTGCAGAACCTGAGCCCCAATGCAAGGCAGCTTGAAGGGTTTGTCAGGGGACTCCAAAAGTTCTGTCCCCACCATAGGACAGGGCACAGTTGAGGCCATGCCTAGAGCCCAGTTTTCTGGCCCTGGATAGTGCAGATGTGGCTGAATCTGAATCTGGAGGCAGCTGCCACTGGTGCTCACCACGACCTGTGGTGCTGCAAGGTCCAAGAGGTCACGGCAAATGGCCAGGCTGTGGGCCAGATCCTCAAGTACTGGGTTCACTTTTGGGTCTCTTACTACCAGAAGGACATTGAGGTGATGGAACAGGTCCACAGAAGAGCAATGAAGCTGGTGAAGTGTCTAGAGAACAGGTCTGGTGAGAAGCAGGTAAGGGAGCTGGGGTTGTTCAGCCTGCAAGCTGAGTGGAGACCTTCTGGCTCTCTGCGACTCCCTGAAAAAGGTTGGAGCTCTGTGTGAGTGTGTGTGTGTGTGTGTGTGTGTGTGTGTGTGTGTCTGTGTGTGTGTACTCCCAGTGAACAAGTGACAGGATGACAGGAAACAACCTAAAGTCGTGCCAGGGAAAGTTTAGGTTGGACACAAGAAACAATTTCCTCCCCAAAAGTGTTGTCAAATCCTGGCACAAGCTGCCCAGGACAGTGGTGGAGTCCACATCCCTGGAGAGATTCAAAACCCATGGAGGTATGGTGCTGAGTGACACAGTTTAGAGGTGACCAGGTGGTGCTGGGTTAGACTAGAAAATCTTAAAAGTCTGGTCCAACCCAGATGATTCCATAGTTCTGTGACCCTGTGGGGCTGGCGCTATGTGCCCTGGCACGGCAGAGCCGCAAGGCTGGCAGCTGGGCAGCAGAGGGCAGGCTGTGTGCGCCTGGGCTCCACAGCCACTGAGTCCAGAGCTGCAGTTCTCTCAGTGCTCCACAGCACAGGGACAAAGGAGAGGCGGTGCAAACCTTGTGGGTGTTAAAGGTCACTCAGAACCCTGCGGACAGCTATGAAGTGACATGGGGAAGCCACCTGTCAGAGCCCTCAATGTCTGCTGCACCCAGCTCTGCTGCTGAAGGCATCA